>CM075811.1:55995358-56346649 GCA_037975025.1 Excoecaria agallocha | reverse complement strand
ACTAGTGATGAAATATCTAACCTATACATGTAATTAGTCTTATGCATGATTGTCATATGCCAAATTGATATATATACACATGTAATCCTATGACATGATAGTACACATTTTGACATGTACCTATGCTATGAAATAGGGACTATAATAGTATGACCTTGGCATATGTATATGCCCATATGGAAACATGTTGATATTTTGTATAGCACATGATTTGAATGATGTTAAAGGTATATAAATATATATTGGTAACATGCTCATAAGAATAAGTCAACTATAT
The DNA here is from genome assembly GCA_037975025.1 of Excoecaria agallocha. Classification (NCBI taxonomy): domain Eukaryota; kingdom Viridiplantae; phylum Streptophyta; class Magnoliopsida; order Malpighiales; family Euphorbiaceae; genus Excoecaria; species Excoecaria agallocha. The sequence goes on along the minus strand of CM075811.1, from coordinate 56,346,372 downwards.
GTGAATGTACCCACAGGTAAGTACATTTATGATTATGTATATGAGCATGTAATTGCCCGATGAGATAGAAGATGTTTTAGCATGACTATGAACATGTGAAATGCTTAATGAGAACATGATCAAGTATATGATATGATGATTATATGTCATGCTTATATTTTATGATGCAAAATGGTATAGTCATACAGATTTGAATAATCCAGATGTATAACTTGGCATATGAAATGTGCATATATCTGATTATGCACTAGAGAACTCATAGTTTTACAAGACTCTGTATATGTACAACAGTATACTATGGATACAGTATTAATATGTAAATTTAACACGAATATAGTTCTGCCTGCGATAGAGTTTTAGATGTGGATAGATAGGCGCCTATAGGGAAATTGCAGCTGCCATAGTTTGGCCCAATTGGGTCCATAGTATATATATGATCCTGTTTGGATCATGATCAGCCCCGTTTGGGTTGATAGGCGACCCCGTTTGGGTTTGCTTGATCGGTCCACAGTACAGTTTTGCCCCGTTTGGGTCTATAGATCTGATATCTTCGGATATCCTTCTTTTGATACCGATGTGTATCCATAGTTCCCGTTATCCACTGATAAAGCTAAGGCAGGCTAAATGTTATTCATAGTAATGATCAAAATTAAACAGTTAAAGTTATTTGACTAAAGATTGATATTGTGGATTATATTGTTGGTTTACCCATAAGAATTATGTTTCATTTGAATATATTTACATGGGAAATTGCTTTCTATATGAAATATAAATATGAGAATATTCGTTACTCTCTTGAGTATAATGGTTATGTACATGAGAATATGCTTTAGGCATCAAAGTATATGTTATTATTGTCATGTTATATTGTACATGTTATTTATAGTATATATTGTTTATTTATGTTTTGATGACCTATGTGAGTGGTCATCCATCTGTAGATATTCCCTACTAAGCTTTATAGCTTAGCACAGGTTATTTATCCATGTAGGTACAAATAGCAAGACTTTTGTTAAGGGACGATCTCTGCATCAAGAAGGGCCAACCATCAACTTATAACCTTGATGTAGGACGTTTTGTATTACAAATATCATATGTTTTGTATAATGGCCAGTTATCTTATGATATGTATATAACCTATGTGGAATATTGTAACTCACAAGTAGTAATGCTAAGAAGAGTATGCATGCATCAGATATACATAAAGTAATATTCATATAGTATAGTATGCATGATACTAAGTATGAAATGCAATACAGGAATAGACTAGTAACACGTACATAAGTTTATGAACCGTATAACATGATTAAGGATAAAATGATAGTTAAACAAATATATTGCATAAGCATGATAAATAGTAATCAACTTATTATTATTATAATAGGGTTTTGCATAGAGGGTGCTACAATTATAACTTGGAGTATAACCAACTCCTAACGCTCATGATTAAGTGCATTGCATGATACCCCTTTCTTAGCTTAGACATGCAACCTTACCACTACACTCTAATTGCCACAGACTATATCCCAACTTTACAGGACACGACAACCAGCCTTCGAATTTAAGATTGCTAGGTTGCTCCTTACTCTACTTAATTTTGTGCGCGTTATGCACTAAAACACATTCTACTTAAAGCAGTTCATGTACAAAGGGCCCTTGTCAAAATCCCTCATATCAACCTTTAAGTGAACACCTTTCCTTATTTCAATAGATTATTATTCTAAATCTTTCATTGTTACTTCATTTGATAGCCAGGTCTTTATAAACTATGTCTTTATCAATAAAAGAGACTTCATGATTTATTAGCCCATCAATATTCAATTAGCATATTAACTGTCGTAGTCGTGCAAAGCAAGTCTTGCTTAACTATATCATATTTTAAACCTTAGCATTGTAAATACTTTTAGAACTATAATAATTCATCACTAACCAATTAACATAATACTCACCACTTGTATACCCAACCATAATCAACATTTCTTATTGCTAGCTCATTTCACCCTATTCATATCAATATCTTCATATGCACAAGCTATAAAATACTGGTTCACAAATTATTTATGAGTGAGCTATAGTTTTAGGGAGAATAAAAACCAATGAAAATAGTGTACAAGCGGCTGTGCATTACATGGAAATAAAGGTCAAGTGGTCTTGCATTTACATGGGTTACATGGCCAAGTGGTCGTGTAAAAGAATTGAGAAAAAGGCATATGCAGCCAAGCAAGGAAAAGAGAGGAAGTACGCTGCTGTGCATTAGGGAAGAGACATTCATGCATGGCCGTGCATGGGTGAGGAACTTCCTATGCGTGGCCATGCATGGGTGAAGAACTTCCCATACGTGGCCATGCATGGGTGAAGAACTTCCCATGCATGGTCGTGCATGGGTGAAGAACTTTAAGGCAGAAAGTTAGGCATGGACTCATGCTAGAAGGAGAAAGCTTTTACGTGGCCACATGTTGAAGAGAACAAGGGACGGAAGGCTATGCACGGCCATACACTGGGAGAAGGAAACTCATGCGTGGGTGTGCCTAGTGTAATACAGTCCCGATTCTATAGATCGACTACCCAAACTCAAAAATCCCATCCTACCCACAATCATACTCATTGAGTTTTAAAACCTTTTAATCTTATCAATATTGCTAACATCTAATCCTTAACCTCATCAAGGAGGACAAACACACAAGAAAAGGAAAACTTTGGAATTAAATCCAGGAAAACGTAAACCTAATTCCCATACCTAGTTTGAAGCTCAATCTTCCTTAGCTCATCTTGATCCACTCTCTTATTGCTAATTTCCTTTATTCCCTAACACATAAAGGCACAACAAGGTCTCTTAATCCTTTAAAACTAGAGATCAAACCAAGAAAAGAAATGTAAAGAGAGAGATCTATAAGGAAAAGCATTACCTTTTTAGATGCTGCTCATAAACCCTAAACTTCTCTGCCCTTATCCCAATCTCCAGCTTCCCTAGGAAGCCTTAAAAGAGTGAGTGGGGGTAAATATCTTATTCAAGAAATTCCAAGATTGCCCTTATACATTTTTAACCCTTAAAACTTATTTTCTTAACATTTTAACACCAAGCTTCTTATTTAATTCAATTGCATTCTTCCTTAGTGTTTTAGCTACACTCCAATACCCATGTGCATGATTACCAATATACCCTTTATATGACTTAACTTTAATAATACAAAATAATCTAATTTGCCTTATTAAACCTTAATCCTCATTAATTTACCATAATTCAATTAGGGCCATGGTTGGGTCCTTACAATTACTCTACATGGGACAATCCCATCTTATCTCCTTACTCCAATTTAAGATTTCTTTGGAGGGTGGAATTAGATGAATATCTGCTAGTGGCCTCGACATGCTATCGGGATCTCCATTTCCATATGTTTCATTTTAATGACGTGGAGATTTATCCCCTTCATAAAGAGTTTGCTACCATTTTAAGTGTCTCTTTCACTTCAGGTACCCTTCTATATGTAGCCAATTATGTTCTCAATTATCCTCAGAAGGCTATTCGTGCTTTAAGAATTTGGCCTTTCGATGTTAAGGTATTTGTCGAGCTGTCTAATCCCATAATGCTTAATTTGTTATTTGACAATTTATACTATTTTAATGGCAATAAGACGTACGCCGTGGGGTTTAACCTCTTTATATGTCTGGCCTATTATTTTTTATTACTAGTAAAGGTGGAACCCTAGGAGACTACCAGTTGTTTGACATTAAAAATGGCATTTGCGAGGGACTGACCCCTCTCCCATAAATTTTAGTAATTTGACCGCATCTCTTATTATAGAGGTCAACATTCAATGAATAAAATTTTTGGTTAAACTAGACTTATATGTCTACAAGTTCTATGGAGAAAGCATAGTTTAATTATACCTTTAAATTGGTCAAAATGTGGCTTGAATCCGGAATTGATGGTAGCACTATTTTTCCAAGAATAGTTCTTCATGTTTTCGCAATATCTTAAAATGTAGAAATGATATGGATGTGATTTTAATGTTCTTGAAACTAGAAACATATAGGATCATGTTTGCAAAAGATCATTTTTGTCATAATGGCTTTTGGTAGGTCAAAAATAAGTTTAAAGACAAGCTTGGAAATCTATCTCTATGCATAATTATTGCAAGAATTTACCATAATTTTTGTATGTATATTTGAAATACCCTTAAGTATCTTTAATGAATTCAAGCATCTTTAGAATATCATTTTTATCTATATGTAGAAAAGATCTTTAGCATCTTAGGCACTTTTCCTATGAAAAAGTAACACATTAAAGAGAAAGAGATCAGTTCATGGAATATATAAAATATTATCACATTGTAATCCATAAGCATGACTACTTATCAAAGTATACATATGATAAAGGTATGTTATTATTCACTTTATTGATCTAATGTAATCATACTTATATGTTATAGTTGTATGATATGTTTATACGTTAAAATATCTATATGTGTGTGTGTGTGTGATTTAAGAGTTCATGTGCAAATTGTACATAATATTAATTGAAGTTGAAAATATATGTTTCTATACTTGAGATTATGCATCTTTTTGACACATATGATTATATACATGTCTATATAAATTTGTTTACATACTAGAGATTATGATACATGCATAGTAAAATCACGTATATGTATCTTTTGATACCACGTGATATTATATACATGTTTATATATTACTATATCAAATGTATAGAAACAAGGATATTAGTTGAATGAAATTGTATGGCTATGCATATGTGATGCCAAATGTTAGCATGCTAAAGTACATGAATACATGGAAGTATATTTGATTATAGATAATATGACAAAGTATATGATGGCATTTTTACAAGATGGTGTATACAAGTATATACACTAAAGATTGCATAGTTTTCCATTGATTACTTACTTGAGTAAAATTGTATAAATTGTTATATGAATTGTGCATATATGTTTTTGCACTAGAGAAGGTATATTTTTACATGATTATGTACATATGCAAATGGAATAATATATGTACAGTTTTGATACAAGAAATGAACATGAACATGGTATTACTGGCAAATAGAATTCAATTATGGATAGATAGGCACTTATAGGGATAACTGCAGTTGTTATAGTTTGACCTCATTTGGGTCTATAGTTTGTCCTCATATCGACCACCGTTCGATTTTGTTTGGATTTATAGATTTGATATCTTCGAATATCCACCATTTTGATACCTAAAGGTATCCATCATTTTCGTTATCCATTCTTAGAACTTATGCATGCTATCTAATATGATTATAGTAATTGAATTAGAAGCACAAATGCTCCTATGTCATCATTTAATAATGTGAATCATTTTAATCATAGTTATGGCTGAAATTATAGTATATGGAATACATGATACATATATGAGGCTACATTATAAAAATGAGTACTTGGCATTTTAGAATCACATAGTCGTACTAGACAAATAAGTTATGCATATAAAATTGCTTGATATTGATACTTTATCAATGATCTAAATGATTAATACATGATCTTATAGTCAAATGCTTCTTATATGATTATATATATGTGTGTGTGTGTGTGTGTGTGTCACCTTCAAAAACATCAATGTATAGCATATGGAAAAGTATGACTTGGAGTGAAAGAGTATTTGGTTATTGTATGTATGAAAATCCATGAGATGGCTTTAAAGTGTTTCATATACCTAGGAATGCATGATATATGAATGGTATATGATGCTTTGCAAAAGTATGCCGGTTAATGTATAATACCAAAACTAAATGTTGCTTGTTGAATATTATGTAACTGATATGAGTGGTATGTATGAGTTATTACATGATAATATAAATAAGTTATGGATTTATAACATGTGAATTTGATTTATGTGGAGATAGAAGTACAAGGGTAGTATTGCAATACTTTGAAGAGTTTGTATAGTACTTAAGGTAATGATATGATAACTTAATAATAATAATAAGTATTCAAATGGATGGAAACACATCTTATCTATGAAATACACTATATATATGTATAAAGAATGGAAATTAATTAAATTTATTATATATTTAAAGATGTAGTTTATTAACTTAAAGTTTTATCATTATAAGATGGCTTTTATGAATGTGGATTGATATTACCATATCTTAAAAATAGTTGAAGTATATGAATATGTGTGAGAATAAATAAGTGGTAAATAGATGGCATAGTTAAAGAATGTTTTGCAATTGATAATGTTTCATAAGTAAGAAAAACTTGTACATCAACATGATTAGTCAAGAATAACATAATGGAATTAAGAAAGTAAACTTGATGTATAAGATTTTCGGGATCAAATAAATATTGTTATAAGTGTGGAACCGATGTGCAATGGAATATCAATAAGTACCTAATATTGGTTAAAAGTGTAGATAAAAGATAATATAGTCCCTAAATATCTCTGTGAATATGGTTTAAATGATTAATTTTACGCTTAACTTATGTTTGTATGTGATTGCATTTTTGATGACCTTTATAAGAGGTCATCCATATGTCTTATTTTTTCCCACTAAGTCTTATAGCTTAGCATGGACGTTTTATCCGCGTAAGTTTTATAGATAAGGCTTTTGCACAAGGACGTTCTCTACATCAGGAAAGGCCAACATAGGATTGATAAGAGTTAATGTAGGGATATTTTGTATTAATGCTATTAGGCATGTGAGGATGTATTTAATATGTGTATATTGAATTGTAACCAACTCACGATATCACTAAGCAAGTATATGCATGCATGTAGAACCTAAAGTATACAATATCTTTAAGAAGAAATTAAAATATTAAAACAAGAAGTAAATATTTTAAAGGGAAATTTTCAAAATTTAGAAGAAGAAAGTTTAAAAATTAGCCTTAGTAATTTAGTAAAAAAGATAAAAAAAAAGAGTAAAAGGAATAACATCATCTAGTATAATTATTAAAGATACACAAGATGAATATATTAATAGTATATCTCAAGTAAATTATCAAAAATAGTATGTAAAATTAGAAATAGTTATTAATGATGATTTTCATTTAACTAATTTAGTTTTAATAGATAGTGGAGCAAATCAAAATTGTATTCAAGAAGGATTAATCCCAACTAAATATTATGTAAAAAATTCTCAAAGATTAGGCATAGCTAATGGATCTAAATTAATAATTAACTATAAATTATCAAAACTTAAAATTTGTAATAAAGGATACTATTTTAAAACTCATTTGGTTTTAGTAAAAAAATTAAATTCTGGAGTTATTTTAGGAACACCTTTTATTACTATGTTATATCATTTTCAAGTATGTGATAATGGAATCAAAACAAATATATAAGACAAAATGATTCTTTTTGAATTTGCTTTTCTAATAAATATACAAGTAATTAACCTATTAAAAAATAAACAAAAACATATCAAATTTGTAATAAAAGAAATAGCATTAAAAAGGATAAAAGAATAATTACATAGTCTAGAAATAAAAGAAAAATTAAAGAATTCAAAAATATTTTTGCAAAAAAAATTTGTGCACCAGTTCCCAATGCCTTTTGGAATAGGAAATAACATATAGTAAAACTACCATACATAAAAGACTTTAATGAAAAGAAAATCCCTACAAGATCTCAAGGTACCAAAATGTCAGCAGATATAGAAAAATTTTGTAGAAAGGAAATACAAGATTTAAAAGATAAAAGATTAATAAATGACTCAAAATCTCCTTGGTCTTGCTCAGTATTTTATGTTATGAATGCAATTGGAATAAAAGAGGAATTCCTAGATTAGTAATAAATTATAAACCATTAAATATAGTTTTACAGTGGATAAGATATCCTATACCATATAAAAGAGATTTATTAAAAAAATTATATGATGTAAATATTTTTTCTAAATTCTATATAAAATCAGAATTTTGGCAAATACAAGTAAACAAATATAATAGATATAAGACATGATTTAATGTTCATTTTGGACACTATGAATGGAATGTATTTCCTTTTGGTTTTAAAAATGCTTTGTTAGAATTTTAAAATATCATAAATGATATATTAAGACCAATACATGAATTTTCAATAGTATATTTTGATGATGTACTTATTTTTTCAAATTTAATAAGTCAACATATAAATCATTTTAAAAGATTTTTTACTTTAATTCATCAAAATGGATTAGTTATTTATGAATAAAAAATGCAACATTTTTATTCTAAGGTTAGATTTTTAGGGCATAATATAGATCAAGAAATTATAAAACCAACAAATAGGAGTTTAGAATTTACTAATAAATTTTTAGATGAAATAAAAGATAAAAAAAATAATTACAAAGATTTTTAGGATGTTTAAACTACATACATGATTTTTTCAAAGATTTGGAAAAATTATGTAAACCTTTGTTTAATATATTAAAAAAGAAACTTGAATCTTTGACAGAAAAATGTACCAAAATGGTAAAAAAATTAAAGAAAAAATTAAAAGTCTTTTGTGTCTAAATATTTCTCATCTAGAAGCTTTCTTAATAATCAAAATAGATGTTAATGATATAGGTTATGGAGGCATTTAAAAATAAAAATGAAAAGAAATTAATAAAGAAGAACTTTTAAGATTTTATTCTGGAAGATGGAATCAAACCCAAAGGAATTATTCTACTAATAAAAAAGAAATATTAAGTATTATTTTATGCATTAAAAATTTGAATATGATTTATAATGAAAAATTTTTTATTAATAATTGATTGTTTGTCAGCAAAATATATTTTAGAAAAAGATGTTAAAAATTTAATTTCTAAATAAATATTTTCAAGATGGCAGACTTTATTAAGGAATTTTGATTTTGACATTGAATTTATCAAATGAAAAGATAATAGTTTACCTAATTTTCTTTCACTTGAATTTTTACAGGGAAAATAAGTTCAAACAAAAATATTTTGACAAAAGCTACATTATCATCAGAAAATTATCAATAGAATATTCCACTGACTCCTCCTCTTATTCAAACAATTACTCCTATACCTAAACCTTTTTATCCATCCTCTCCATATTTTCCACCACTAAGACCTCAAAACTTTTTTCCTTTTGCAATTTCTAGACCATATTCATCTGCTCTTGCCTCTCCTTCCTCTCCCTCTTTACCTACTATATATTCACCTTCTCCATCTTAAATAAAAACTTCTTCTCCTTATTTCCTGAATTAGAAAAAAATTATTTATTAAAGTTTTAAAACCGGAAGAGAATAATTTTTCCAAAACTCAAAGTTTTATAGGTTAATTAATTATATTTTTTTTGTAGTTGTCATTTTCATGATGAAGATCAAAGTAAATCAAGATAATATTATGAAGTAATATTAGTAGACACTGAATCTGTACAAATGGAGCATAATTATGATCAGAAAGAAAAAGATAAGATTACGTATAGTAAGGTTAAAATTATAAATGTTATTACTTAATCATAATAGGGGCACAAACCATATCGTTTGAAGATTTTATCAGGATATCCTCTAAAATTAGTATACAATAATTATAATTATCAAGGTTCAAAGCATTCTACTTAAGGAATTTTCAAAACTCCTTTTACTTTGCTTATAAGTTCAATGGCCTCTTTCCAATTGGTTCATCATATAGTTTATTTATTTTTGATTAATAATAGAAGCAGTTCCTTTCCTAATTAAAGAAGCCTTAATAAATTTAAAACTCACTGTAGCTAGATGCTCCAAACAATCTTCTCAAATATTGTGCAATTTTCAAGGTTCCTTGGATTGTGTCATTGACTTATCATACATCAAAGTAGGTTAATCAACTTTTTACTCTTTATCAAGAATTTAAAATAAAATGGTGGGATAGTTTTGAAATTAAGAAAGCAAATATTCAAGCTATCATCAGTTATTATGAAAAAAAGATTCTTACAAGTTTCTCATTTGTCTTGCAAACCAGTATTATTGTAGATAAGAATCCAATTGTCAATTTATTATCATAAGTCTCTTTTGATGATGAATTTAATTGCATTATCAATAGGATTTTTGCTAAAAGAGGAAACTCATCAGAAAGTGGTACTTCTCCTCCTCAACAAGCTTTCAAAGTTTCATGGGACTCTTATGTAGACATTGAAATATAAAGTAGAGCAAAAATAGTCTTTTCAATAACAAAAAGATATCTACAGTTCAAGCAATTATCAAGATATCCAGCATATGTTACTATACAAAAAAGAAGATTATCATTTCAAGTTCTATTATCAAAAGAAGATGAAAGAGTAATCATTTCGACTTTTCCAAAAGTAAGGTAAATAATTATCAATTTTTATATTCAACAAGATTTTGATTTTCAGTCATATTTATCTTCAAATAGCTTAAGTATTCTATATAATATGGCATTCTCATCAAATGAAAGGCAAAGCCATCATAAGATCAACATTAGCATTTCAAGATCATAGAAAATAATAAAAAACATTTATAATATCTACCTCCCTTTGTAACAAAACCTTAGATTTATAACTTATATTTTCAAAAGCTTGTATTTGTACTCCTTCTTATACTAGTCCTTTTCCAACTGCATTTGATCTTCCCACTTGTAAATTATCATCAGAATAAATTTTATCAGGTATTTTCTTTTAAAATGTCTTAGTGTATAGATAAATTTTTAGCTGGTTTGTGTTCTATTGATTTTGATAATGATAAAGATATATTTTTATTAAAAAGAGAATTAATTAATTTGAAATAACTTTAATTAAGGTACATGAAAATTTACATATTATATGAGTTTTGCAATTATCAAGATTTTTATAAGAAAATGAATTTAATTAATATTTTAATTGATTTTATTCCAAGTATTCCATCAAAATGTTTTTCTAATCTTTAAATATTCCAAATAATGGATAGAGAAGAAAAAAGGCAATAACTATTTGACGGATATAATAAAATTTGGAATGTTAAACAAAATAGTTATTAAATAAATGATCAAATAGCTAGAATAAAAGTTTATCATCATATTTTACATGAAAATAATATGTGTGATTGTAGAGATTTTAATTATAATATAAAATTAGTAAATTTAATGCGAAAATATTTTAAAACAATAGCAGATCTTTAAAATTGATAATATTAAGAGAATTTACAAACGAATTAATCATTAGAAAATTGAATTATATAAAGAGATAAAATTATTAAAAGTTAGAAAGGAAAGTATAATACAAGAAGTAGTTATTATAGAAGAATTAATACCACAAGCTGTTAAAGGTTGGCATAAATTAATAAAAACTTATGATAATAGAATCAAATGTAATGAGTATTTAATTGATAGATTAAATAATATACTTAGTAAAATACCTATAGGATAACAACATAGAAAGTATTAAAAGAAAAAATTAACGATATGGATAGATGAATACATGAATCAGGAGAAGAATTAAAAATACTTGAACAAAAATTAGCAGAAAATAATCATGGAGAACGTTTATTAATTATTAATAGCTAACTATAAAAACATCAAATCAAAAATGATTTAGAAAAGTTTCACTTTTTATTTTGTGAATTTTTTTAAAAGATATTAACTATATATTTAGAAAAAAGTAGCAAATTCAAAGAAATTGTCCCAATTAAATGATTAAAATTGATAAAAATTTATTATTAACATTTGGTTATATTAATAACTAAATAAAAATTCAAAAAAACAATTTTTAATAAAAAAATCAAACTTTTGTTACTTTTAACACAAAAATTAATAGAGTTGCTTAATTTAAAGAGCACCTAAATATTTTTACCTAATTAGTAAGAATTTACACGTTGAATGTTAAATTCAAATATAGGTAAAACATTAGATTTTTTATTTAACTAACCCTAACTTTAGTTATATTGTTGATTCTACTTTCATATACTTATCCTTAATTGCTAGTAATCATCATTCCTAGGTTGAGCGAAAAAAATAAAATTGAAAATTTGATTAACTGAAAAACTAGTCCAAAATTGAATAAATTTTTTTGACTCACCGATTTGATAAACTTGATTTTGATTTTTATTTTCAATATTTTTTGTTTTGATTTTTAAATACCAATTAATCGGTTCATATTTGTATTATATTTTTAGATATTAAGAATTTTTTTATATTTTTCTCTAAAATTTATATATATTAATACTTTAAAATATATTTAAATTAGACTAATAGGTGCAAATCCCCCCTAAAGTTTAGAAAATGAGCAATTTCACCCCTAAAGGTTAATTTGGTGCAATGTCACCCCTGAAGTTTTGAAATCGAGGCAATGTCATCCCTAATTTGACATTGTCATCTATTTGACCAATCTTTGTCAGTTGACAACTAATGTGGCATGGAGGATGACACGTGAAGCTTCAGGTGTTGACATGTTGGCATTGATATGGCACGTGAGGGATAAGTCAACCAACATATGTTCCCCACGTGCACATCATGTGACCTTAAAAAAGGGTAAAAATTATTTTCACCCATTTGTATCTTCTTTTTCCTTGGGCTTATCTCTTTATCTCTTGAGAACACAACTATAAGGTCCTAACATACATCTTAATAGTTATTGAGCATTTTTAAGATGCATTAGGAATATAATATAAAGAGACGAGTATTGAAAGTGTAGGAAAGGACTTGAATGGGATTAATTTAAAGGATATTGTCATTTTATACTATGTTACACATGTGCCTAATTAAGAGGAAAGGAAAAATAGAGGTCTAATTGAAATGAAAGAGAGAAATATTTGGTGGTGTAAATAAGAATTAAAGAAAGAGGAAGGAGTGGAGTGCAAATTAAAATAGGTTAAATAAGGGACCAATAGAATGAAGACATATGGCCTTGTTTAGAAATCTCATGAAAATGGAAGAGATTTCATAGGAATTAAAAGAGGAAAGGTGGCCGACCATTTTGGGATTTTTAAACACAGAAATTTTTGTTCATTTCCATCAATTTTCTCTTTAAAAATTCTTATGCTCAAGGTTGTTTAAAAGGTATAAGAGAGACAATTTAGGGTTAAGCACTTAAAGGTAAAGTATTCTTCTCTTCTTACTCTTTCTTTTAATTTATTTATGGAAGCTTAAAATGATATAGAGAGTAAATATTTATGGAATATAATATGTATAGAAGAAGAAGAAGCCAATAGGAGAAATAGAAAGGGAGTAGAAAGAAAGAGAGGGAAATTGGCTAAACAAAGTATGAAAACATCTAAACCTATGCATATGTGTATTTGTTTCTATAAAATGTAATTAGATGATGTTTTAAAAGTGTAAATAAGATGTAAACATGGATATAATGCTTAAAAGGACAAAGGAACAAAAATAGAAAGGTTATCTTTAAACTAGTAAAAATTCTTACTAGGATTCACTAGACTTAGTCACACTATTTTGACTATAAAATGCATTATAGAGATTCAAATTGCATGATTCTAAGAGAAATTAGACATATAGACCTTGATTTCATATGAAGAAATTGAAAACTGAATCCTTTTGTACAATGATGAGATTTGAACTTGAACTTTAATTGTGTCTGCTACCCAATCATTGGGAACAATCTATATTGTTTAGTAAATATCTAAAAATTTACTAGTCTAAATAGAGTTATTTTTAATTTTTTAGAAACTAGAGACATAGGGAAACAACTTTGTAGGGGCCTTTTTAGCTAAAAATGTCATTTTTTAGGTTTAAAATGTCATAAAAGCTGAACCTAGAAATGCTTTTAGATTTTTTTAAGGCCGAAGGGATCTCTCAGTCAGCACAAAATTAGTACTAACAGTGAGATAGTCCAAAATCAGTCCAAAAGCAAAAGTGCATTTATGCCATGGTCAGTACCTATTTAGTGATGACCATGACCCTCCTTTATCTCTTTCTAACCTTTTTTTAGGTCCCAAAAGATCACCAAAGCCTATCGAAAACTCCCTAAGGATTCTTGGAATATTCTAAATATAAAAACAAAGATAATTTGTAAGCTTAAATTTGTAAGAAACATATTGACATAAAGAACTAATAAAGTTAAAATATATTATATATGTGTGCTTAATATGCTAATTGGGTGGGATATATAGTAACATGTTCAATCATAAGATGCGAAAAAGACATAAATATTTACATAGGGGATTAAAGTTTATTGTATTAGAGTATGTAAACTTACATGAACGTTTAAATTGTAATATTACATTAATATTCAAAGTTATGTAATTATGATTATAAAAAGATCCTTGTACATGTATGCATACACACTAAATAACTAGATTATATGAATTACAAATGAATTCATACACATCCAAAACATGTAAAGATATATACAAGTATGTAAAAAGGTTAGTTATGTTCTTACTAGATTTTCATATTAATCCCATGAATATATATTAATGTACTAGAATACAAGATTTAAATGATGACATATGAGCTTGAAGATGTATTGATATGTAGATGTCCTAAATAATATATTAATGTATTTATAATTACATAATTAATTCTAATACATGAAAATAAGATGTACTAGATAATAAAAGTATATAGAAACAAATGAATATGCATATGATTCCCTATTCCTATACACAGTCATACAAATAAGCTATATATAATAAGACATGAAGGGGAAAAGTAAAGAATTGTAGTAGCCTGCGTTAGTGTCTAGGTTGTAGGTAGATAGACATGCCTATAAGGGTATATTGTAGCTGTTATATGTTTGACCCCATTTAGGTCACTTGTTGATCCCATTTGGATCCGCTCGACTAGTATATAGTACATATTTAATCTCATTTGGATTTATAGTTTGATACCTTCGGGTATCTTTTCATATATTATGGGTACTATAGTATCAGCAATATCCACACCCATAGAAAAGGTGTAGGCATAATACAATTTATAAGAAAACTATTATGAGAGCAATCTAATACAAATGATATGGTATTCCATGATTTGAATATTATTTTGAATGAGTTCATGCATAGTATAGGGAGAAAATGAAATTGAATAAAGTTATGTTTAAACTTAAGGTATATAACATTGTAATAACACATGTATATAATAATAATAATCGTAAATATCTTGTGCTTTTCTTCACTTATGACAATTACATTTACATATATATTTACATATCCATATGAACACATATACATATATAATTTAGTTGAGGAATGTCATTAATCATGATCTAATTTTGCATTCTTTAAAATAATGCATTGTGTTAGTAGTATGGCTACTTCATAGTTTATCGACAATCTTATGATGAATGCTTATATTCTTTGTAATTGCATGTCACATGATTAGAATCGAATAAACGATAATTAAGTCATAATTGATTTAAAAGTTTAAGCATTCATTGTAAAGATAAGGCTTTTCAAACATTAATTTATAACTTATAACTTATATATATATATATATATATATATAGGGAGACTTAAGAGTCAAATACAAGTTAATATTGTAATGTATTAACAAACTAGATAAGTATATGAGAAACAAAGGACCGACCTAATAATTTTAAACAAATTAGGATCATTAGTAAGTGCATAGGATATGTATGATAACAATGGTCAAGTAACAAAAACATTTATATGTTATGGAATTAGACTAATTATTACAAATGCTTAGAAAAATAACTAACTATGCTTAATCCCTTGAAAAAAAACTAATTAGGATTCAATTGTAAATTTAGTTTGTATATATATATATGTATACATATGAAAGTGACGTTTGCCTTTAAAACTAATTAAGAATAATAAACATGGACCAAGGACTAAATAACTAAACAAATGTTCACATAATTAAAAAGTTATAAGGATGTATACAAAGCCAATTAGAGGTTAAATGATGAAGCATGTTAGTAGTAAATGATAAAATCGAACATCAGTACTGCTTATAACAATGTTGGTAAAGTTTGTGATTGCACACCAATATATATAACCTGTATGAATTTATACACATAAATGGTTGCTTTATTAAATAGCATAATAGAAATAAATATATAATTAAACTACAAGTTAAGGTTTTATTGGAGATATAATAACTATGCCTGATAGAGTAAGTGGAAAAACATTACGCAATATTATGAACATATTATCTGCTATAAGCATTATATTATTCTATGAAAATTGTATGCTCACATGTGTGTATGTTATGAATGACTTCTGTGATAGGTCACCTTCATGATTTATGTTTGCCACTAAGTTGTATAGCTTAGCATGGGTGTTTATCCATGTAGGTACATAAAGCTTAGACTATTCAAGGATAAGACTACAGCTATAGGGCCAACATCAAAAACAAGAAGAAACACAATAGGGAATTTGTATTTTGTTTTTATCATTAAAAATGTCATAGTGTGTTAAATAAGTTGCATTGTAAAGAATGGAATGGTACCAATCACTACAAGAAAATAGCAATTTAGCAATGAAAATTAGCAACTAATTAGAAGCAGCAATGAAAATTAGCAATGGAATTGGCGGTTGCTAATTCGATAGTTGCTATTTTTTAGCAATAGAAATTTTATTCTGTTGCTAAATTTAGCAATAAAAATTGAATTCCATTACTAAATCCAACCAATGCAAAAATCAATGAATTTGTCAACTTTGGCAACAGAATCAAACAATCCGTCACTAAATTTAGCAACAAAAATTGATATTCCTTTGCTAAATTTAGCAATGAAAAAATTAATTTCCATTGCTAAAGTTAGCAACAAAATTTATTTTTCCATTGCTAAAGTTAACAACAAAAAATTTTCCAATTTTGGTAGCATAATTTTTAATTTTGGTAGCATAATGTTTTCATTTCAATCTAAATTTATTGTTCATAAATAAATATAATCCAAATCAGAATTTTGGAAAATACAAGTAGATGAATAAGATATATATAAGACATTATTTAATGTTCCTTTAAGACACTATGAATGAAATGTATTGCCTTTTGGTTTCAAAAATGCTTCGTTAGAATTTCAAAATATCATGAATGACATATTAAGACCAATACATGAATTTTCAATAGTATATATTGATGATGTACTTATTTTTTCCGATTTAATAAGTCAACATATAAAACATTTTAAAAGATTTTTTACTTCAATTTATCAAAATGGATTAGTTATTTCTGCACCAAAAATGCAACTTTTTTATACTAAAGTTAGATTTTTAAGGCATACTATAGATCAATAAACTATAAAACCAATAAATAGGAGTTTAGAATTTACTAATAAATTTTTAGATGAAATAAAAGAGAAAAAAATAATTACAAAGATTTTAGCATGTTTAAACTACATACATGATTTTTCAAAGATTTGGGATAATTATGTAAACTTTGTATAATATATTAAAAAAGAAGCCTAAACTTTGGATAGAAAAATATACCAAAATAGTAAAAGAAATTAAAGAAAAAATTAAAAGTCTTCCATGTCTAAATGTTTCTCATCCATAAGCTTTCTTAATAATAAAAATAGATGCTAGTAATATAGGTTATGGAGGAATTTAAAAAATGAAAAGAAACTAATAAAGAAGATCTTGTAAGATTTTATTTTGAAAGCTGGAATCAAACCTAAAGGAATTATTCTACTATTAAAAAATATTAAATATTATTTTATGCATTAAAAATTTGAAGATGATTTACACATGAAAAAGTTTTTATTAATAATTGATTATATTTCAGCAAAATATATTTTAGATAAAAAGTTAAAAATTTAATTTCTAAATAATAGGGATAAGCGTAGACCGATTAACCAATCCATAAGCAAAAATATTGACCAATCCATTAATATCGTTTTTTCAAAATTATTAACCATTAACCAGTCCATTACATTCGGTTAACCAGTCCATCAATTTTGATTTTTTGGTTTGATTAACAAATATTTTTCACTTAACCATTAAAATTTATAACATAAAATTATATAAAAAAATTAGACAAAGTTTAAATTAATTTTCAATATGTAAAGTAATTAATATAAAAATTATGAAACAAACATAATTTACTAGCCAAAATTCATGTTTTATAAATTAATAGCTAATATTATAAAATAGATTTGATATTTATTGAAAACTACTATTTTTGATTCTAAGTCAAATAAAATTTTGGATAATAATGTAATTAAATGCTATTAAGTAAAATATGAACACCAATATATGATAAATAAATAAATATATATATATATATATATATATATATATATATATATATATATATATAAGTTAATTGTATAAAATATATAAATATTTTTATATAATTAAAGAGAATGATATAATATAAATTTAGTTTAAAGTGTTGTATAAATTTTATAGGAAAATATAAAAAATTAAGGTATAAAAAGAAAAATATAATTTAAAAATATTTTAAAGTATTATTTTATGTAAATTTTAGAGAAAAATAGAAAAAATTGAAGATATATATATATGAACCGGTTAACCATGGACTAACAGTTAATCGGTCCTTAAAAGCCTAAATCGTAACCATTAACCAAAAATATAAAAATTAAAAAGCATAATCGAATCCATCAAATCGATTAACCGTAAAAATCGACTCAATTTCGTATCAGTTTTATGGTTAACCATATTTTCGATTCTTTTGCTTGTCCCCCTACTAAACAAATATTTCCAAGATGGTAGACTTTATTAAGCAATTTTGATTTTGATATCAAATTTATCGAAGGAAAAGATAATAGTTTACCTGATTTTCTTTTTCGTGAATTTTTACAGGGAAAATAAGTTCAAATAAAAAAGTCTTGACAAAGCTATATTATCATCAAAAAATTACCAACAGAATATTTCACTGACTCCTCCTCCTATTCGGACAATTACTCCTATACCTAAAACGTTTTATCCATCCTCTCAATCTTTTCCTCCACTAAGACCTCAAACCTTTTTTTCCTTTTGAAGCTTATAGACCATATTCATCTGCTCTTGCCTCTCCTTCCTCTCCCTCTTTACCTACTATATATTCACCTTCTCCACCTTTAACAAAAACTTATTATCCTTATTTCCTAAATTAGAAAAAAATTATTTATTAAAGTTTTAGAACCAGAAGAGATTAATTTATCTGAAACTCAAAGTTTTTACAGGTTAATTGATATGAGCCTAAATAACTCATATTTAATCCATGTTTTATTACCAAAATAATGTTTAGTTATATTAAATTGTGCTAGAATTAGGTGTGTTTAATGTTTTTATCAAGTTTTGTGAATGTAGGAGAAAAAGGGAGAAAGTGTGGAGGAGTAGAATTAAGTGAAGAAAAGAAGTGTCCTGCCGCGAGGGCGACAGGTGCCATGAGGGCGACAAGGGAAATATGACTAGGAAGAAAAAGGTGTGAGGAAGAAGAGTGTTCTATCACGAGGATGATAGAAGCCGCAATCGCGATAGAGGGCGGTTATAGGCAGTTGAGCTTGAAAAGTCACCTAAAAGGGCACTAATGTTCATCAAGGGTTGCATACCTATGGAAGGGCACTTGAAGGGACTTGATGCTTGGCAAATTATAAATACCCTACAAGTTATTTCAAGGAGGATATAATCAAGAAGAATAAAAAGAGATGAATCACATGATTTTTCTAATTTGAAAATGTAATTGTAGAACAATAGTTGTAGGTTTTAGTTTTAGTTTGATGGTTTGGAGAGAAGGCAAATACAAAGATGGAGACTACACTTGGTGAAAGGAAGAAGGGTTGGGAGATCCCTTTCTTTCATTTCTAATCTTTACTTCTTCTTTGTTATTATTATGAATACTTTTTAGGAATTTGAATGTCATTATTCATATTTAATCATTTCTCTTTCATTTATCTTTATATGTAGAATTTTCTATTAGAACTTTATTAGTATCATTATAAGTTAAGGAAAAAGACCTTAGATGGCAATTCCTTCTTTGAAAATCAACAAAATGGTTCTAAGTAAGAGAGTTGGGGAGAGCAACCTCCTTCTGATAGTTAATAGAAAATTCATTATCAAAGCATTATTTGAGAGATCACATGTGGAGATAGTTGTTATAGGTTGGTTTTTATTCTTTTCATGTGTGTTTATGTAATTCTAATCTAAATGCAAGAGTTACGATTTAGAACCATAAATGCATATTTAAGGCATAATCTAGTCTAGATGTAAGAGCTATGACATAGAACATTATTCCAACTTGGCTTCCATGATAAAGATTGAATTATAAATAAGAAAACAATATCAAATTCCATACTTATGGATATGTTCTATTCATCATACTTATAAGTCTTCTCAGATTTTCATTAAAGTAGAATAATATTTAGTTTAGAGTAGTAAAGTATTAGTTTTAACTAGCAAATTAATGATCATTGTAAACAAGATAAAATTGAGTAGTAATAGTGTACAATCTTAATCAACATTCCTCATGGGATCGACATCTTTTGTACTATAATCGGTATACCATATGCTTGCGGAATTGTTGCTTAGAAAAAGCACAACATTAATTGATTATATTTTTCCTTATAGTTGTCATTTTCATGATGATGATCAAAATAAATCAAGAGAATATTATAAAGAAATATTAGTAGACACTGAATCTGTAGAAATAAAGCATAATTATGATTAGAAAAAAAAGATAAGATTACTTATAGTAAAGTTAAAATTATAAATGTTATTAATCAATCAAAATAAGGACATGGACTAAGGGTGTGCAAAAACCGAACCGAATCGATCAACCCGATTAATCCGAACCGATATAATCGGGTGAGGTTAATCGGTTTGATCGGTTCGGTTCGGTTGGAGGGATTGTGGAAATTTTGGGTTCGGGTGAAAACCATCTAAAACCGAACCGACCGATCAACCCGATTACTAACCATATAAATAAAAAAAACCCTAATTTCACCTCCTCTCTCGTTCATTAGCAGTCGACCCCTCTCTCTCGCATCTCTTTCCTCGATTTCAATAGTCGATCCTTAACACCTTGCCCAAATCGTCGGATGAGTGAACGGAATGGATGTCCACCGCCCAGAATCTCGTCGCTATAGCTTCAGATTCATGTACAATTTGATCTCTTTTTGTCTCTATAAAGCCTTAATCGGCGACTGCAAGCTACAAGTAAGGCCAGAGAATTCTTTTCTTATCTTTCTTTCTCAATCGGTGAGCTGAGGTACGTTGATACCTTTTGGTAGAGTTGATTTTCTGGAAACTGTAATTGAGAACTCAAATTTTGTTCTGGGCTGTGACATTATTTTGAGTATGGAGGATATTGCTTGTGTGCCTATTTTTTCCTAGCTTCTTGTTTGATACTAAATAATTGTCAGTATACTAAAGATGCGAGCAAGCTGGGTTTCTCTCTTTTGTAACTTTTACTCACCATTCTTGTTACTTATTTTCTCATTGTTATGAAATAGCTGCTGTTTTTATTTGAGGGTACCCATTTCTTTATTGAGTTTTGGTGCTAGTTTTGTTAAATTCTTTTATGAAAGTTTTTGGATTGACAAAGCTTGAATATGAACTGGGTTTTTGCATATAGACAAAGCTTTAACAGTTACTGGATTCTTCTGATCTAGCTTAACTTGTACCAGGTTATTAAGTTGTTTTTATGCTACCAGATTCTTAAGTTTTTTGTTATTTTTGTTGTACAAAAAAATCAAGTGACTGGATGGATGATTGCTTATGCATGGGCTAGCTCAAAAACGGGAAGGTGTACTCATGTCCTGCTTTGCTATTGTCTTGAACAGAATTATAGAATTGAGCTTGATTGCCCCTGTAATTTCATTGCATGCATTGCTACTGCCATTGTTTTGATTAAACTGTTGTTGTTTATGTCTCAGATATTAACTTTATTGTTCTTCTTCTTCTGCAATTCCCATCCTCACTCACCTTCCTGTCTTAACATAATATTGCTTAAGGCTTGGCATACTAAGTGAGTATGGTTAATTTAATTTAAGTATATTTTAAATTTTATTTTATTTGGTTCTTAATTTTATAAGTAATTATTTCTCATATTTTATAAATTAGGATGATATGAAGAAATTCAAGCGCGAAGATGATGGTGTTTAATTTGAATTTTTTTCTCATATTTTATAAATTAGGATGATATGAAGAAATTCAAGCGCGAAGATGACGGTGTTTAATTTGAATTTTTTATGTTTATTTTATAAATTGTTATTGTTGGATGTTTAATTTGATTTTTTTATGTTTATTTTTGGATGCTTATTTTTATTATTGTTAGTGTTATTTGTCGATGTTTATTTTTATTATTGTTTTAGTGTTTATTTATTATGCAATATATGTTGTAATTTTAAAATTGTTGGTTTGTTATAGTTTTAAAATATATTTTAAGGTATTTAATTGTATTTTACTTAAAATTTCAGTTTAATCAATTAAAATGAAATTAAAAATCGAATTTTTCGGGTTGTTCGGTTCGGGCCCCGAAAATAATCGGGTTAATCGGGTAGGGGCCCGATATATTAGTAGGGTCAGTTCGGATGAGGATAAATTCAATATTTCGGGTTTCGGGTTAATCGGGTTCGGTTCGGGTTGACCCGAACCCGACCGATGCACACCCCTAACATGGACAATATCGTTTGAAGACTTTATCAGGATATCCTCCAAAATTGGTATACAATTATTATAATTATCCAAAAGCATGGTTTAGAGCATTCTACTTAAGGAATTTTCAAAACTCTTGGTCCTTTTACTTCGCTTATAAATTCAATGGCATTCTTTCCAATTAGTTCATGAAATGGTTTAGTTATTTTTTATTAATAATAGAAGCAGTTCCTTTCCCAATTAAAGAAGCCTTCAATAAATTTAAAACTCACTATTAGTAAGATGCTCCAGACAATCTTCTCAAATATTGTGCAATTTTCATGGTTCTTTGGATTGTGTCATGGACTTATCATACATTAAAGCAGGTTAATCAACTTCTTACTCTTTATTGAGAATTTAAAATAAAATGGTGGGATAGTTTTGAAATTAAGAAAGCAAATATTCAAGCTATCAGCAATTATTGTGAACAAAAGATTCCTACAAGTTCATCATCAGCCCTGCAAACCAATCTTATTGTAGATAAGAATCCAATTGTCAATTTATTGTCATCAGTCTCTTCAGAAGATGAATTTCATTGCATTATCAATAGGATTTCTGCTGAAGAGGAAACTCATCAGAAAGTGGTACTCCTCCTCTTCAAAGAACTGTCAAAGATTTATAGGGCTCGTGTGCAGACATTGAAATATAAAGTAGAGAAAAAAATTCTATTCAATAGTAAAAAGATATCTACAGTTCAAGCAATTATCAAGATATCCAACATATGTTAATATTCAAAAAATAAGATTATCATTTCAAGTTCCATCATCAAAAGAAGATGTAAGATTAATCATTTCAACTTTACCAAAAGCAAGGTAAATAATTATCAATTTTTATCTTCAATAGGATTTTGATTTTCAGTCATATTTATCTTCAAACAGGTTAAGTATTCTATATAAGATGACATTCTTATTTGATGAAAGGAAAAGCCATCATAAGATCAACATTAGCATTTCAAGATCGGAGAAAAGAATAAAAAACCTTTTTAATATCTACCTCTTTTTGTAACAAAACCTTAGATTTATAACTTATATTTTCAAAAGCTTGTACTTGTACTCCTTCCTGTACCAGTCTTTCTCCAACTACATCTGATCTTCCTGCTTGTAAATTATCATCAGAATATATTTCATCAGGCATTTTCTTTTAAAATTTCTTAGTGTATAGATAAATTTTTAGTTGGTTTATGTTCTATTGATTTTGTTAATGATAAAGATATATTTTTATTAAAAAGAGAATTAATTAATTTGATAAAATATCTAATTGAGATGCATGAAAATTTACATATTAGATGAGTTTTGCAATTGCCAAGATTTTTGTAAGAAAATGAATTTAATTGATATTTTAATTGATTTTGTTCCAAATATTCTATCAGAACATTTTTCTAATCTTTAAATATTCAAAATAATGGATAGAGAAGAAAAAAGGCAAAAACTCTTAAATGGATATAATAAAATTTGGAATGTTAAACAAAAAATTTGTGAAATAAATGATCAAATAGCTAGAATAAAATTTTATCTTATCGTTTATCATCATATTTTACATGAAAATAATGTGTGTGATTGTAGATATTTTAATTATAATATAAAATTAGTAAATTTAATGCTAAAATCTTTTAAAACAATAGCAGGTCTTTAAAATGGATAATATTAAGAGAATTTACAAACTAATTAATCGTTAGAAAATTGAATTATATCAAGAGTTAAAATTATTAAAAGTTAGAAAGGAAAGTATATTACAAAAAGTAGTTATTATAGATGAATTAATACCACAACCTGTTATAGGTTGGTACGAATTAATAAAAACTTATGATAATATAATAAAATGTAAGGGACCAATAGAAGGAAGACATATGGCCTTGTTTAGAAATCTCATGAAAATGGAAGAGATTTCATGGGAATTAAAAGATAAAAGGTGGCCGACCATTTTGGGGTCTCTAAACACTGAAATATCTATTCATTTCCATCAATTTTCTCTTTAAAAAGTCTTATGCTCAAGGTTGTTTAAAGGGTGTAAGAAAGGCAATTTAGGGTTAAACACTTAAAGATAAAATATTCTTCTCCTCATACTCTTTCTTTTGATTTATTTATGGAAACTTAAAATGATATAGAGAGTAAATATTTGTGGAATCTAATATGTGTAGAAGAAGAAGAAGAAGAAGAAGAGCCAATAGGAGAAAAAGAAAGGGAGTAGAAAGGAAGAGAAGGAAATTGGTTGAACAAGGTATGGGAATATCTAAACCTATGCATATGTGCATTTGTTTCCATAAAATGTAATTAGATGATGTTTTAACAGTGTAAATAAGATGTAAACATTGACATAATTCTTAAAGGGACAAAGGAATAGAAATAGAAAGGCTATCTTCAAACTAGAAAAAATTCATACTAGGATTCACTAGACTTAGTCACATTCTTTTGGTTATAAAATGCGTTATAGAGATTCAAATTGCATGATTCTAGTTGTAATAGAAATTAGAATTATTGACCTTAATTTCATATGAGAAATAAAAAATTGAATCCCTTTGTAAGATGATGAAATTTGATCTTGAACTTTGTCTTTGTCTGCTACACAATCATTAGGAGCAGTCTGCCTTGTTTAGTAAATATATAAAGATTTACGAGTCTAAATGGAGTTATTTTTAATTTTTTAGAAACTAGAGATATAGGAAAACAACTATGTAGAAGGCCACTTTAGCTAAAAATGTCATTTTCTAGGTTTAAAAGATCATAAATATCGAACCTAGAAATACCTTTAGAATTTTTTAGGGCCGAAGGACCTCACGGTGATCAACACCAAATTAGTATTAACCGTGAGATAGTTCAAAATCAGTCCAAAAGTTAGTGATGACCGTGACCATCTTTTGTCTCTTTCTAACCTTAATTTTTGGATCCCAAAAGATCACCAAAGCTTGTCCAAACCTCCCTAAGCATTCTTGGAATATTCTAAATATAAAAATAAAGATAATTTGTGAACTTTAATATGTGAGAAGCATACTGACATATGATGATTAATAAAATTAAAATATATTATATATGTATGCTTAATATGCTAATTGGGTGAGATATATAGTAACATGTTCAAACACAAGGTGCAAGGAAGACATAAATAGTTACATAGGGGCTTAAAGATATTATATTAGAGAATGTAAACTTACATGAATGTTTAAATTGTAATACTGCATTAATATTAAAAGTTATGTAATTATGATTATAAAAGGATCCTTGTACATGTATGCATACATACTAAACAATTAGATTATACGAATTACAAATGAAATAATACACATCAAAAACATGTAAAGATATATACAAGCATGTAAAGAGGTTAGTTATGTTCTTACTAGATTTTCATATTAATCCCATGAATATATATTAACATAATATAATGCAAGAGTTGAATGATGACATATAAGCTTGAAGATGTATTGATAGATAGTTGTCCTAATGAAATAATAAATTAATGTATTTATAATTACATAATTAATTCTAATACATGAAAATGCATATGATTCCCTGTTCCTAGATATGTTCATACAAATAAACTACACACAAATAAGATATGAAGGGGAAAAGTAAAGAAGTTAATGTAAAGAATTGCAGTAGCCTGCATTTGTATCTAGGTTGTGGATAGATAGGCATGCCTATAAAGGTATATTGTAGCAGCTATATGTTCAATCTTGTTTAGGTCACTTGTCGATCTCGTTTGGATCTACTTGATCCGTTTATAGTACAGATTTAATCCCATTTGGGTTTATAGTTTGATACCTTCGGGTATCTTTTCGTACCTTCGGGATACTATAGTATCGTCTATATCCACACTCTCAGAAAAGGTGTAGGCATAATACAAGATATAAGAAAACTATTATGAGAGCAATCGAATATAAATGATGTTGCATTTCATGATTTTGATATTATTTTGCACGAGTTCATGCATAGTATAGGGAGAACATGAAATTGAATAAAGTTTTGTTTAAACATGAGGTATATAACACTATAGTAAAACATGTATATAATAATAATAATAATAATAATAATAATAATAATAATAATAATAATAATAAATATCTAGTGATTTTCTTCACTTAAGACTATTGAATTTACATACATATTTACCTATCCGTATGAGTATATATACATATATAATTTAGTTGAGGAATATCATTAATCAGGATCTAATTCTGTATTCTTTAAAATAATGCATTGTGTTATTAGTATGGCTACATGATAGTTTATCAACAATCTTGTTACGAATGCTTATATTATTTGTAATTGCATATCACATGAATGAACAATAGTTAGGGAGACTTAAGAGTCAAATACAAGTTAATATTGTAATGTATTAATAAACTAGACAAGTATATGCGAAACAAAGGACCGACCTAATAATGTTAAACAAATTAAAACCATTAATAAGTGTATAGGATATGTAGGATAACAATGGTAAAGTAACATAAACATTTGTATGTTATTGAATTAAGCTAATTATTACAGATGCTTATAAAACTAACCAACTAAGCTTAATCCCTTGAAAAAAAACTAATTTGGATTTAACAATAAATTTAGTTTGTATATATATATGCATACATATAAAAGTCACATGTGCCTTTAAAACTAATTAAGAATAATAAACATGGACCAAATAAATGAACAATTTTTCACATAATTAAAAAGTTATGGGGATGTATACAAAGCCAATTAGAGGTTAAATGACTATGTGTGTTAGTATTAATTGATAAAAATGAACATAAGTACTGCTTATAACAATGTTGGTAAAGTTCGCGATTGTACACCAATATATATAACCTTTATGAATTTATATACTTAAATGATTGCTTTATTAAATAGCATAAAAGAAATAAATATATGATTAAACTACAAGTTAAGGTTTAATGGAGATATATTAACTATGCCTGATAGAGTAAGTGGAAAAACATTTCACAATATTATGAACATATTATTTGCTATAAGCATTATATTATTATATGAAAGTTGTATGCTCCCATATGTGTACGTTATCGATGACTTCTGTGAAAGGTCATCTTCATGATTTATGTTCCCCACTAAGCTGTATAGCTTAGCATGGATGTTTATCCGTGTAGGTACATAAAGCTTAAACTATTCAGGAATAAGATATGCAGCTACAAGGCCAACATCAAAGATAGGAAAAAACACAGTAGGGAATTTGTATTTTGTTTTTGTCATTATAAATTTCATAGTGTACTAATATAAATTGCATTGTAAAGAACGAAATGTTACCAATCACTATAAGAAAATAGCAATTTAGCAATGAAAATTAGCAACAAAAATTACCAACTAATCATAAATAGCAACGAAAATTAGCAACGGAACTGGTGGTTGCTAATTTGATAGTTGTTATTTTTTAGTAGAGGAAATTTTATTCCATTGCTAAATTTAGCAACGAAAATTGAATTTCGTTGTTAAATCCAACCAATGTAGAATTAAATGAATTGGTCAACTTTAGCAATGGAATCAAGCAATCCATCACTAAATTCAACAATGGAAATTGATATTCCTTTGCTAAATTTAGCAACAGAAAAATTAATTTCCATTGCTAAAGTTAGCAACGGAATTTATTTTTTCGTTGCTAAATTTAACAATAGAAATTGTGAAATTTTGGTAGCATAATTTATAATTTTGGAAGCATAATGTTTTAATTTCAATCTAAATTTATTGTTCACAAATAAATATAATCCAAATTCATAATGCAATTTATGAAAATATAAATATTGGTAGTATATTATTAAAATTGTAATATACAACAATAAAAATCCTGAAAAATTATTCTACTACTGTAAAGTAAGAATCCATAAAAATCATAACAAACACAAAATAAAATCAATATCAATATCTAAATATTACAAATCTAAACTATGTAGTTGGTGAAGGAGGACAATCTGGCTGCTGAGAGGTGTTTCCCTTGGTTTCTAACTCTTTTACTTGATTCTATAGCTGCATTATAGTATCCAGCAACATGGTGAGTGCGGTCTCTAACTGAGTAACTCTCCCAAAAGGTTCAAAATAATTACTATAAGTTGTTGTAGATGATACAGAGAAATGTGAATGGGATGTGTTTGCAATAGAACCTAAGCCAAAAATCCTTCCATGGATATTCTTACCACCAACAGCTTCAAGAAATATCAGACTCTCATAGATATTTTCAGAGTTCTGCCACTATTGAATGAGAGTCTCTTGTTTTTGCTCCTATCATTACAATAGTTCCAATTAATTAGCTATATTTTCATAAAATAATTAATATTGATGTATAAATTTTACGTACATTGAGTTGTCTAACCATCATGCTTTTTTGTATAGGTATAAATAAATACTTCAGGGTATATAAGCTTCTTACCTATAGACTTTTCCTGTATAACCAATTAAACTCAATTTTATAAAAATTTAGCAGAATTTCCTCTATTTTTATGACATTTACCTCTTGTGAAATAAAAAATTTATCTCAACAGTGCAGCCATCCATGAAATCAAATATATATTAAACCATCATTATCCATAATAATTATACATTTTTATTCTAAATTCATACATTAGATTAAATTGACGTGTAATTGGATTTAGTTAATACATACATAAAAAAATATAAGCTTAAAATTCAAATACTTACGAGTTTATATGCATGCTTGTGATGGCTCAAAGTTCCTCCAGTTTGCATAGCTAAACTCTCTCCATCTGAGCCTTCCCATTTGTTTGAAAAATTCCTCTCTAAAATGGCAATTGCTTCAGGTGATGCTCAGTATTGCTGCTAACGATCCCATATTTCTTCAAAAATAAAAAGGAGGTCATTCACCACTCTTATTTAATTTAGCAACAAATTCATTATAGCGTTTATGGGCACAACTTTCCTAAACTTGATAAATGACCACAATAAATTTTAAATCCCAAAAAAATTCTTTCTGATAAAAAAGTATATAATATAAGTATTGTAAAGTATAATAGATAACTCATTAATGTATGAAATCGGCTATTTTGAAACAAATAATGTAATTTATTTTTTGTACCTCAAACTCCTGATAATAAAAATCCTTTATCTATAGAGATAGATTCTTCCATATATAACCCTTAATTTATATCCTCTCTTTAAAATTGGACTTGATCTTTTTTTAGCAAATACCTGATAGAATAAACCTATTAATATGAACAAATTTAGATCAATTTCAAATTAGATATCCATAGCAACAGACATAAACTTATGTTATCTTCTAATACAAAATTAGATCAATACTCACATATCATTGATAATCTTAATGTAAATTCTTCCATCAACTCCCTTCGCACCAGGCTGAAGGCCTTCTCCTTCATCCTTAGCATCTACTCCTAGTACATTTATTGGTATAGATTCAAAATCTAGTTGAGTATTCGGGTAATTGCAGATAGTTGAGTTATGTTTTCACAGTTTAGCCTTAAAGCAAGTCAAAAAATCTTTTGTATTTAGGTTTTATTCCTCTTCAAGATTCTGCATATTTTCTCCAAAGAAAAACAAGCTGCATCATAAACCATTTGTGTGTAAGAATTTTCATTTGTATCCATATTATTTGGTCTAATTCCAGCTCCCTCTGCAAATGCATCTATATTTACTGATGAATTTTCTTGATCACCCCTAAAGGTGCTACAAATTATTGGCTTTCTCTGTTACGTCCATTCAAAATAATTTGGAATAAACCTTTTTTTAACAAATGTAGATGCACTTCATCAGTAAGGAGAAAATGAATATGTTTAGACTTTTTACATGGACATCTGATTTTTGGACCATTCATATATGCATGCTGCGAACTTGCAAATTCAATGAATGATTGAACTCCTTCAGCAAACTCAAGATTAATGAAATCATTGGCATTAATCACCTATACATCTAAGATCTATTAACATTACTCATTCTTGCATAACTGTTATTCAAATAAGGTAATTTCATAATTAGATTTATCGGTTAAATAAATAAGAACGGGTGATCAATGTATACATGTATGCCTGCAACTCAACATACATGAAATATTTAGTTATTTTCATCATCTAACAGACACTACCAACTAAACTAATTATCAACCCAATAATATAAATGCGATTAGCCATGTTGTATTGTTTTTAAAATAGTATTAATGAAAGTAAATAATATTAAATAAAAAATAAAAGTGTACTTGCAATGGTTCAATCTCAATTTTAAAAATAATTATCACTAGTCTATAATTTTAGGAAAAATATTTGTTCAATTGATCTAATAATTTAATGATATATGTCACAAAACACATATCAATAACAAATAAATGAAATAAAAAAAAGGCAGCAAACTTAGTACCTTTAGAATGTAGAAAAGGATTTGTCCAAACCAAGGAGAAAGATAGAGACATAAAACTAAACCCAAAACAGCAGCTTTCTCTTCTTTGCTGCTACTATTGTATGATCTCAAGGAAATAAAAATAAAAAGATTAGGTTTTTAATAACTGATTATGCAATTATTTATTAAAAATACATATAACAGCTTCAAGACATCTTAATAATACAATTTTCAATTGTCAAATAACAAAATAATACAATTCAATGTTGAATAAATGAAGAAATAGTATGATGTAAAATGAAGTTTCAGCTTGGTTATTGAAGAAGATGAGGGTGTATTAACCTTAAACATGATCATTTTGCAATGATTATAAAAAGTTTTTTGAAATAAATTAAATTATAATAATATTGATAATAGCCTTCCTCAAATTCTAGGCTGAATTCAATTGAGAACCAAGATGAATAAAACAGACCCAAGGAGAGAAGCTCAAAGCCTCTAAAATTTAATCACACTTAGGTTTCTCCTCAAGGTACAAATTAAAAAAATACTAAACCAAATTCCAGTATATAATAAAAAGTCCTAAGGAAAATTTTTACTGCAATAACTACTAGTTGCCAGATGCCTAAAGCCATAAGAACATTAGCAATAAAATAAAATAATCAAGAACCAAGTACAATCAATGTTGTCACAGCAGGAATGGATTGTAGTCTACATTAATGTTATGGACTCTAGTAGATCAGGAACCTATGTTGCATAAGTATGGGTACAAAATAAGGTAATTTTTAAATAATGGAGTATGGATACGCAATATAAAATTTATAAATAAAAAATAACATTTAATTAAAAATTATATTATAAATTCTAATTATAAAAATTAAACAATAAATACTAAAATTATAAAATATAACCCAATCAATAACAAATAAAGGAAGTCACTGTATGCACATCTCTGCAAATTTCATGTCAGAGAATATCATGATAAATAGTAAGCAAAAGACACATGGATAGACTGCAACATCAATATACCATTCGAGACATTTTTAACCTTAAAGTTGTAAAAATTCAATAGTAGTTACAAGAGTTGGAAGCAAATATACTAACCAAATAAGAAACATAGGCCTATGCTTGGAATAAAATGAAGCAGATATACAACCTTCCTTAATAGGTGGCTAATGGTGATGTTGCGTGTATTACATGTAGCCAATCGCCATAATTCAAATAAGCAGAAAAATCAAAATAAAATGAATAAAAGGAATTGAAACAATTTAAAAGTCTAGAAGTGGCAGAAAAGTCACCCAAATTAAGCCAAAATTGATTCAAATTACACATTACAAGCAAATAGATGAAATGAAAAAACTCAAGTACATCCATAGGTTCATAACTCAAGTACATGTAACAATTTCTATCTATTTAATTTCATTCTCTATCTAACTAATTTCACAACTCAATTAACTGCAAAAGAATAATAAAAGAACAGAACATACTGCAACACACATAATAACAATAGAAACTATAACAAAAGAACAGAACCTACTGCAACACCAAGGAAAAGAACAGAACTTACTCTTACTCATTTATTTAATTGTTGGAAACACAATTACAGATTGATTAGCTTAGAATAGAACCTACTGCAAAAGAATAATAGAAAAATCAGAACTTGCTACTATACATGTTCAATTTATATTTTGTTGCACTTCCACTTTAGGCACATGTCTATGCACAAAATGGTAGGAAACTAAAATTTTAATCAATTTAAAAATAATCACAATCATTATTAGTATTATTATTTATAATAAAAAGATGGCCTTTTATTGAACTAAAGCAAGAAAAAAAACACCAATAGTGCAGTAGAAGTTGGCGGGCTCGTGAGTCTTTTAATTACACATGATGTTCGCTTCATCATTATAGCTTCTTCTGTTTGGAATTTTCATGCCAAATTTTCATATTTTGGTTTATTATAATAGGGAAAATCTTTATGGTTTCCAAATATTTATTGTCAACTTATAGGCACTTACGACCTTATTCATTTTATTTAATTGCTCATCATATTTTCAATTATATTTTACTCACATAACTCATGCTATTTCATTATGTAAAAGTAATTATGATATATGAATAAAAAACTATAATAATGTCTAAATATACACTTAAACTACAAAAAATAGGAAGAAGGGACAACTGATCACTCATGCCCATTACTCTTTAAACTATAACCATTCTCAAACATCTCTCCATCACACTACAACTGCAGACATATGAAATGAAATAAAAATATTTTTTTCACTTGAACCTATATTACCATTGGCCATAAGAACCTAAAGGAAGAATTAATGGCTCTTTAAAAAGAAGCTTATGCTGCAATAGAAGCAAGGACGATTGTGATGGAATCCAACTTGGGAACTCAATTGCAACAAATATCAAGATGCCTAAATGAGCTCTTCGATAGAGTCAGTGAACTAGCAATAAGAAAATAAATAAAGGTACATGCAGCCTAACAATGATAAAGTCTGTAACAAAGAAAAATGATAACAGGTCCAAAACTCGTGAAAAAAACAAGATGTACCAATAGAACTATCAATAAGTGGGGCTAATTATTCTATGGATTTAGTAAATTATCTCAAAAGCCTACATGGTGACCACCTTTTCGAAATAGTAACATCTCTTAAAGAAGTATTATGATAACGTCCAAGATGTTTCGAGCTTGAGGACTAGCTCTATTTAATGGGGGAATAAAGTTACAGTAATAGGTTTTAGGTTTATTAAGGTGGTTTTTTAGTTATAGTAAGATTTATTTTAGCAGGACTTTATAGTTATAATAAGATAAGATTTATTTTCAACAAAAATAGGTGGTTTATTTCCTAATTAGAAAAAATATATAGTTTCATTGTTGGGAAATAATTCCTATCTTTAATAGATATTCCTAGGGTTATAGACTATTCAAAGAGGCAAATTTATTAATAAATAAGTCAGAATTCTCTACTACAAAAATAGAAAGAGATAGGCAGCTTTCTCTATCAAGTTTCAAGTTGTTTGCTCCTTTTAAAGAGATGAAATATGCAAGTTTCCTTTGACATGTCACCTAATGTTCCAATCTGTAATTTGGGACCATAACATATATGTTATCACCTTAGGGCTTTTACCATTTTTCAAGTCTTTTAAAACTTCGCATCAAGCTTCAAATAATTTATATACCTTCTTCAGGACAAGGAACTACTACAACCATATGTGTAATCCATATGAAGTTCATTTACCAATTCCTAGTTGCTAATAAGTATATATCCCAGATCACCTGAAAGCCATATCAACATATTACTAAACCTTCAATGAAATTCTTCACTTAAGACAATATGTAATGTTGCAGCAAAAGACAATATCTTTGTAGGTTTGCAGCAAAATAGAATCAAATAATGAAAAAAAGAGGAACAAACATGCTTATAATTCCAATGAGTCCCAAAATTTATTCTAAGGGATGCAGAACGTTAATCATCAAACTAACCTTCCTTATAATTTTTCTCCAATATTTCTTCTAAGGGATGCTATGAAGAAACAAAACAAGGAAAGGATGGATCAAATGGATCAAACAAAAATGGCTAATTCCTTTTTTCTCTTAAACAACTAGCTGTTTATGTTTTATCTCTTAAACGGCTAGCTGTTTTCCTGCTAATTCCTTTTTTGCCTTAAACAGCTAGCTGTTTTATGTTAACGGCTTATTCCTTTTATTTTATCCCTTAACAGCTCTTAACTACTAGTTTTTTTATTTCCTATCTTATGGCCTAGATTTTTGGTTACCGTTTGTAACTAGCCACATAATATTCCTCTTTTTGTTTTTTTATTTCCTTCTTAAACTCTTGTGTGTAATATTTTTATATGAGAGGATTCTCCTTCATTTTTTGGTAAGGAATGAGATTTGATTTACTTGAATCCTCTTTATGGTATCAGGGCTTTACACACAAAGAGTGAGATAGTAAATTTTCAATCCCATAGCCAATTCTTCTCAGACTACTGAACCTCTTCTTACAATACAGAATTTTCATTAGTATTCCAGCTTAGTAACCTTGAAACTCAATCAAACAAATTTTCTTCTATGGAAATCTCAAGTAAATCCATTAATTCGAAGTCTTGGAGTTCAGCATCATCTTAAAGATGATAATAAACCACCAAAAATTATTCAATCTGATGGTAAGGAAGCGATTAATCTAGCTTACAGCACTTGGCTCAACAATGATGGCCTCTTGACCACGTGGTTACTAGGAACCATTACTGAAGATGTTCTGCTTGACTTGGATGATACAACCACTGCCTTTCATGTCTGGAAATCTGTTGAGGACAAACTCTTACCAAGCTCCAAGGAGAAAAAAATTCTCCTAACTGATACTCTCATGTCTCTTACAAAAGGGAACATGACTCTTGATGAATGTCTTCGAAAATTCAAAGGACTTTGCGATAACCTTGTAGCCATAAGGAAACCTCTTGATGAAACCAACAAAGTCTTCCAACTTGCACGAGGGCTGGGTCCAAAATATGAAGACTTTCGAATGGTAATGCTGTCCAAACCTCCTTATCCCTCTTACAATCAATTTATTCTTTTTCTTAAGGCTCATGAGCAAACTTTACAAATGGAAGCTGAAATTAATGATAACCAAACAAATCATCATCAAGCTTTCTATAGTAGACGTGGAATGGTACGTGGTCGTAGAGGTCGCTTTCATTCTAGTGGCCGTGGTTTTGGTCTAGCTGCCAATCAAAACCAGCAAAATTTCAAAAGCAAAATAGAGAAAATCAGCCAAATAAGTCATCACACAAAAGGGATGACATCATTGTTTGCCAAATCTATGGCAAAAGAAATCATACTGCAATCAAATACTGGAGCAGATTTGATCATTCTGTCCAACCTGAAGAAGAGCTACCTCAAGCGTTAATTAGCTGCTCTTAGCATAAATGAAGAACTTGATCCAACTCTTTATGCTGATTCAAGTGCTACAACACACATCACGAACCATATTGGTAAAACTTCCAAACTCACTCCCTATCATGGTAAAGAATCATTATATGTTAGTGATGGTAATAGTCTCAAAATTACTCATGTTGGTAAAGGTCTGATTAATGCTAAAAAGGGCAACCTTAAGTTAAATAATATTTTGATAGTCCCTGAAATTAAGAAAAACCTTTTATCTATTAGTCAATTAACTTAAGATAATGCTTGTAATATTAAATTCACTACTAATGAATTTTTTGTTGAGGATTTACAAGGAAGAGTGATAACTAAAGGTGTGAAGAAAGGTGGTCTCTATGCTTTAGAAGAATCACAGAATTTAGCTCTCTCTACTGTCTCCAATATTGCATCTACAACAATTTGGCATCAACATTTGGGTCATGCAAATTCTAAAGTTTTAAATTTCTCATAAAATAAAGAGTTTATTATTGTGTCAAATTGGACAAAACAAAGAGACAATATTTGTCCTTATTGTCAAATGGGAAAAAGCTGCAAACTTCCCTGTAATTTATCAATGAACATTTTTAATCAACCTTTTAAAAAATTGCATTGTGATCTATGGGTATTTCTTCTTGTCAAAATTTTAAATATTATGCTATTATAGTTGATGATTTTTCTCGTTATTTATGGATTATACCTTTAAAAAGAAAATCCAATTTCTTTAAACAATTTGTTAAACTCCAAAAACTCATTAAAAATTGATTTGATAAGAAAATTAAAATCTTCCAAAGTGATGGGGGTGGTGAGTTTACATCAAGCAATTTTGAAACTCATTTACAATAATGTGGTATTCAACACCAATTTTCTTATCCTAACACCCCGAAGCAAAATGGTATAGCCGACAGAAAACATCGCCACATTGTTGAGATGGGACTAACCTTACTTTTTCAATCAAAACTTCCTATGAAATATTGGGTTGATGCTTTTTTTACCTCGGTTTTCATTATTAATAGATTGCCAACAAATAAACTCAAAATGGAGTCACCATTCTTAAAACTATTTGGTACTAACCCCAATTATTATAATTTAAAGAGTTTTGGATGAAGGTGTTATCCCTATCTTCGCAATTATGGAAAAGATAAGTTTTCTAAAAGATCATATCCTTGTGTTTTTATCGGTTATAGTTCTGTGCATAAAGGATATTGTTGCCTTGACACTCAATCAAATCGAGTGTATATCTTCAGGCATGTGATTTTTGATGAAAGTCAATTCCCTTTTCATAAAAACACCAAAGATGTTAATCCAGCTTCTCCAGAACTAGTATCCTATATTGATCAGGAAACATGGATGCAAAAAGGGAACTAGCAGGTAGACACTCTAACTAAGCCCATAAAGTCTTATCTTACAAGGATACAGATTCTGGATAACACAATAGCAAATGTACCTACTATTAGCCAAGCTACAACCATGGATAATTCACTAAGAGAGGCAACGATAATTCAAGAAGTAGAAGCAAAAAATTCAATCCCACGAGAAACAGACTTAGATCAAGCCACAACGGTGGAGAATTCACTAAGAGAGGAAACGATAATTCAAGAAGCAGATAATTCAATTCCACAAGAAACAGACTTAGATTAGGAACTGTAAGATGAAAAAAGCGACCATGATATTTACATGAATCAACAAGTTAGTCACCACCATCTTGAGCCGATTTCACAGGATGACTCTTTGTCAAATACCTATAGGGATATCTCAAATAATTTAATTATTGACATTCCTCTTGTAGGTACAACCAATGAACAACATCATAAAATGATCGCACGACATCAATTGGCACAACGACCTGATCTTGATCCTGAGTTAGTTATGGCAAACTAAAGAATAAGAGAAAGAAAGAACTCTAAAACTAAAGCTTTCACATGTACGATTGAACCCACTACATGGAAGAAAGCTATCTCTATTCGGCATTGGTACAAGGCAATGAAGGAAGAGCTTTCAGCACTCCACTCAAATAAAACATGGTCTCTTGTACCTAGACCTGCACACACCAATATCATAGGATCTAAATAGATTTTTAAGACCAAACTCAATAAAGATGGTACCTTGGATCGTTATAAAGCTCGTCTAGTTGCTCAAGGCTATACACTTGTTGATTCTGAGCCATTCTTGCAGTGGCATTGGCTCTAAGCCATTCTTGTCTTGCTATTTGTCTGACTCCAGAGTACAATGTTCATGTCGTCAATAACATGAGCAGCAACAAGAATCTGAGTGTGCATTGCTGCCATAGTCTTTGCAGGTACTGTGTTCTAGTATACATATGCTTTTTTATTGCTTATCCTATTGTTGTTTCTGGCTATATCTTCCATTGACCACTTAACCATCCCTAATTTTCTTATTATTTTGTAAATGTTTATGAGAATACAGTCAAGATTAAAGTCAAGGTTAGTGCTATTGGTATCAATATGTATGTCGGGAGTGATTCATCATAGATGTTTAAGTTTACTTGATAATCTAGAGAGTGATTCAACTAGAAATAGATGGAATAGTGGGAATATAATAATAGTGGCATGAGAATTAAGTTGTAGCATAATTTCCTGTTCAGCTATTGAGAAGCTTTTGATTGCATGATTTCAATTTCATATCCACTGAAATTTAGTAAATTGGGACATACAATGAAATGCTTGTTTTTGATATAGGATTTCTATGTAAATGATTTGTAATTTCTATGTGAATGATTCTCCCATTCTTATGTCACACATTTTCGGGAAGTTAACAATGTGTAAATCAATAGGATTTCAGTCATACCCGTAGGAATGGGAATAATACCAATAAGACTAGCATATAATAATAGTTTTCTAATTTAAAAAACTGTAATAATGTTTAGCGATGGATTGGCGACAGACAAAACCGTCATTAATGTTTTTCACTTATGGGTGAATTTAGCAACGGAAAATGAATTCCGTTACTAAAAATAGCAACGGAATATAAACTTCCGTTGCTAAATTTGACCAACTCACCGAATTTTACGGTGTTGAATTTAGCAACAGAATTCAATTTCCATTGCTATTTTTAGCAACGGAATTCAATTCTTTTGCTATTTTTACCAACGGAATAAAATTTTCGTTGCTAAAAATAGCAACTGCCGAATTAGCAACCGAAATTTTCTTTGCAATTTTTTATTAGCAACGGAAAATTGATTTTTTCCGTTGCTAATTTCCGTTGCTAAATTGCAATTTTCTTGTAGTGAGCAAAAGACATTAAAATAAGCATGAAGAAATACACACAAAAGAATCCATTTAATCCATAAAAAAAGAAACAGCGAAAATAGCCATACATAACATCAAATAAATCAACTAACTAAACAAACTAAAAGCAAAGACAATGTATATACTTGAAATGAAGCTAAATATTCTTCTAGCATCGTTGATGTATAAATAAGAAGAATAATTTAAAAGCACTATTTTGCCCTCATAAGCCACTTACGCACATATAACAAGCTTATTTTGAATAATAGTACTAGAAAGCACAGAAAGAATGCATTCGCAGCTTTTCTTTTCATTAAGCTTATTTTTTATAAATTAATAAAAAATCCTAACTTCTTATCAAATAATGCATAAATTGAAGAAAAACCCTACTTCATTTTGACATCAATTGAAGCTCACTCTACCAATTTAAGACACCCAGCAAATAAAA
This sequence comes from Excoecaria agallocha, assembly GCA_037975025.1. Lineage (NCBI taxonomy): Eukaryota > Viridiplantae > Streptophyta > Magnoliopsida > Malpighiales > Euphorbiaceae > Excoecaria > Excoecaria agallocha. Next base: position 56,307,012 of record CM075811.1, on the reverse strand, counting down.
AAAAAAGAAAAAAAATTAAAAGAATTTAACTTTGAGAACCCAATCAACAAGAAATTCTAGAAAAAAATGAAGAGCAGATGAAGCTTACCTGAGTATACTTCAAAATTCAAACTTTATATTTCTTGACCCTTTAAGAAAAAGAAAAAAGAATAAAACCCTAGTAGGTAAGCTTTACCTCTGGTTACTCGGTACTGGTAGAGAGGGAAAGGGAGAGGGAGAGGGATAGGGAGAGCGAGAGGGTGAAGTAAAGGGACAGTGCACTGATTTTGCTAAATAAGCAACCTTAAAGCTTTTAAAACTTCGCATCAAGCTTCAAATAATTTATTTACCTTCTTCAAGACAAGGAACTAATACAACCATATGTGTAATCCACATGAAGTTCATTTAGCAATTCCTAGTTGCTAATAAGTACATATCCAAGATCACCTGAAAGCCATATCAACATATTACTAAACCTTCAATGAAATTCTTCACTTAAGACAATATGTAATGTTGCAGCAAAAGACAATATCTTTGTAGGTTTGCGGCAAAATAGAATCAAATAATGAAAAAAACGGAACAAACATGCTTATAATTCCAATGAGTCCCAAAATTTATTCTAAGGGATGCAGAACGTTAATCATCAAACTAACCTTCCTTATAATTTTTCTCCAATATTTCTTCTAAGGGATGCTGCAGTCAGATAAATTATAAAAATGGGAAAATATCATATACCAATTCCTCTTTCGCTTATATTGCTCCAAAGTGGCACTCAATGTTCTGCATCTAAAATAATTAAAGCAAAAGACACTAAAATAAGCATGCAGAAATACACACAAAAGAATCCATTTAATCCATAAAAAAAGAAACAGCAAAAATAGCCATACATAACATCAAATAAATCAACTAACTAAACAAACTAAAAGCAAAGACAATGTATATACTTGAAATGAAGCTAAATATTCTTCTAGCATCGCTGATATATAAATAAGAAGAATAATTTAAAAGCACTATTTTGCCCTCATAAGCCACTTACGCACGTATAACAAGCTTATTTTGAATAATAGTATAAGCAAGCACAGAAAGAACGCATTCGCAGCTTTTCTTTTCATTAAGCTTATTTTCTATTAAATAATAAAAAAAAATCCTAACTTTTTATCAAATAATGCATAAATTGAAGAAAAACCCTACTTTATTTTGACATCAATTGAAGCTCGCTCTACGAATTCAAGACACCCAGCAAAAAAAGAAAAAAGAAAAAGAAAAAAAGAAAAAAAAAGTTAAAAGAATTTAACTTTTAGAACCCAATCGACAAGAAATTCTAGAAATAAATGAAGAGCACATGAAGCTTACCTGAGTATACTTCAAAATTCAAACTTTATATTTCTTTACCCTTTAAGAAAAAGAAAAAAGAATAAAACCCTAGTAGGTAAGCTTTACCTCTGGTTACTCGGTACTAGTAAAGAGGGAAAGAGAGAGGAAGAGGAAAAGGGAGAGCGAGAGGGCGAAGTAAAGGGACAGTGATGAAGGCAGGACGACGAGGTAGTGAGACAAGGAAAGGAAACTGAGATGTGGAAATAGAACTATAGCAACGAAAAGCAAATTTCTTTTGCTATATCAGCAACGAAAAAAAAATTTCATTGCTATTTTAAAATCAAATTATTTTAAGATTGATTATTTAGCGATGAAAAAGAATTCAATTGTTAAATAAGCAATCTTAAAGCAATTTGGTTTTGAAATAGCAACAAAATTTTTATCCGTTGCTAATATCGCAACAAAAAAATAATTTTTATTGCTAAATCAGCATTAAAAATGGATATGAAACTTTGTTTTGCATTTACTTTACTCGTTGCTAACTCTAATTTTGCCGCCCTAAAAATATTTTCTAGACTCACACTGCATTTCATAATTTTAGCTATTGATTTGTTGAAATAATTAATTATAAAGAAGTGGATAATGGTGGAAGTGAAACGTGATGTTTGGCTATAGTATTTTATTTGTTTTATAATTTTTACATTTAACATTTGAAATAATTTTTTTTATTGTGGGTTAAAAATTTTAGTGGTTAGCTAAAACATATTTGCTAATCAAATGTGTGTCAAAAAGATTGCTAATAAATCGGTTAATGCTCACCTTAAATGATTGAGCTATTATAGAAGGTATATCAACAAACAAAAATAACTGAATTCTAATTTAAAATAATAATAATTTTCCATAATTAAATTATATAATCACAACGTTCACTTACGACAAAATTTAAAAGCCCCATCTTTGGCTTTAGGGTATTTGACAGATACAATACAATCTAATCATTACAAATACTACATGATCAAATGCAAACTGTACTTTAACAATTATATAAATCCAATGGAAGGTGAAAATGGGATTCCAACCCCAATCATCAGTTCCTCAAGATATATATATATATATATGCCTTTGTAAAATGCATAAACAAGTGATGATTCAATTCATCAGAATGAGATGTTCAATATATCCATGCTTAAGCTCTCCATCATCACATTCTCAATGAAGCCACAATTTTTGGGCAATAATCTTTTGAAGCTTCCAAGGATTCTGGAGCCAAATGAGAGTGGTGAGAGTGGAATAATTGGAATATTTTCACAGTTGCAAATTTCAATCATGTACCCATCTGGATCATGAAAGAACACTTGATCCACTTTGTTTCCTTCATCTTCTACTACTGCACTCACGTACCTTATTCCTATTTCTTCCAGCCTCCTCTTTACAAGCCCAACATCAGTGCACTGTTAAAAAAAAAAAAAGATTTCTGAGGGAAAAATTTAAGGGACAAGCTACGGTTGCGCACCATCGGATCATAATAATAATAATAATAATAATAATAATAATTGAGAAAACACTTGGATACAATTTTACCTGAAAAGAAATGTGATTGTCCTTGGGATTAATGAGACGTGGTTCAGTAATGGGTTCAAATTCATCAATCTCAGGATTCTCAATCAAATGTATCCCAATCCCATAATTGTATAACCTGTATGAAATCAGTTTTTGTCATAATAATTTTTATGGAAAATTCAAAGCTATTTTAAATTGAATTATTTTTGTATATCAGCACACTAATGTCGTATTCATGATTTTCCAGCAGAGTATTTTTAGTGATAATATTTTAAAAATTGAGATATTTTTGTGAAATAAAAATAAAATTGTATCCAAATTATTATTAAGCTATAAGTTGATAGATAATGAATGAAATTAACCGAACAAGTATAATATAAAGAGAATGGGTGAAAGTAATTGCTGACCAAGCTCCATTGAAATTGAAAGAAGAAGGACGCTTAACGAGCATAAAGCCCAAAACATCCTCATAAAACCTAACAGAACTCCAAACTGATTTGCATAACAAAGACACATGATTCAAGGAAAGAAGTGGCAATGCCTCGTAGCTGCTCACTTCTTCAATCCGCATTCTCACTTTTTTTTTTTTTTTCCTTTCTTCTGTCTTTTGTGTGTATGAACCACGTAACTAGCTATGCTCTCTTTTATAGTAACAACGAATTGGAAATATTTCATCCCTTCAATTTCAATCTTCAAAAATGTTGTCTTTTTGCGTGCCATTAGGAACTTTCCCAGCTATTTCTCTTGCTGCAACTAAGAGCCAGAGCCTCTACTTCTTATGTTCCCCCAATACTCCATACTTAAATTGTGAAGATATTGTTGCTGAGATGTAAACAAGACTCACAGCTTTGGCTTAGTTAATTGTACACTATTTTTTTTTTTTTTCCAAAACATATTGGGTCTTGAAATTTTCTATGATTTTGAGATTTTATGCTAACATATGGCTAGGAGACATTTTTCGCTTGATAGATATACGTATGATTGTAAGAGTTACTCAACAAGCTGCATGCAACTTACTAGGAATTAATTTTTCTCTTAATAGAAACGCATAATTGTAAAAGTTACTCATTAAGTTGTTGCTTTGATTTGTAAATAAATACTTACTTGAATATAGTTTATGTCAAAACTTTCATTTATTCATTTTAAGAGTTTGATCACATGACAATTGGAAATTTGGAATAATGCTAAAAAATTAATTAATTATTAGGTTTAAATTTAAAATATAAAAGGCTAATAATTAAAAAAATAACTTTATGATTCAAATGGTTAAGAGTCTGACTATTTTTTAATTAATTAGAATTCAAATTCTATAATTCCGTGCAATAGGCAAAATAATAAAAAGGAAACAAAATTAAGATTAAAAGAAGCCAATAATAACAATTAATTCTAAATATTTTTTAGTTAGGAGTTAACAAAAACTTATGCATTGGTAATAGTACTATATAGAATATGACCTTTTAGTTCTTCGAAAGATTTATATTAGAAGTGAAAAGTACAAAAAGTTCAAAAATTGCAGAAATTTCCATGATATTTCTCCGAAGGTGCTATGTTGTTCCTTATAACGATAGTCATTTCAGAAAAATCAAAATAAAAAGAAAAGGAAATATTTCACTTTAACCTCATTATAGTACAATTGACATAATATATAAACTAGGCGGTACACGTGGTTTAGAAAAAGAAAATGTTATTTTTAAGTGAATTTATTAGAAAAAGATTTTTTTTTTTTTTTAAGTGAACATATAGAGTAATCAGTAAATTTGGTTTGATTATTTTTGGTATGGTATTCGAAAGAAAGAAAAAATAATGATGGATTGGATCGGACGAAACAGAATGTATGAATTATTTAAAAGACCTTAAATTTTATAGTGATTTAACATCAATGCATTTGAAGCATGCAAATAAAAAAGTAATGTATTTAATTAAGAGATTATGTGATTGATTGATAGTAATTTATTTTTTTTTTTTGGTTTTATTTTCTGAATACTTTTAATGAGATAAATTATAATATATTATCAAAATTGGGGATATGAATTGTGCGAGTGCTCCTAATTTTTACTGAGAGAAACTTAGCATTAAAATGATTTTTTGAGTTATCCAGTGAGATTTTGCGGGAGAAGATGGCATATTTTGGTTTGGAGGCAAAATTGAATATGAGTAAATTAGATTAGAGAAAAATATAATTTACCACAAAATCGGTTTTAAATCGAATTGATTTTGCAATTAACCAGTTCAATTGATTCAATTTCAATTTTTATTTTTAGCATTTCAATTAACCATCATATTACAATTAACTCACTGATATTTATATTATATTATATTATATTATATTATATTATATTATATTATATTATATTATATTATATTATATTATATTATATTATATTATATTATATTATATTATATTATATTATATTATATTATGACCTAATTTTTTTATTTCTCTCTAAAATTTTCCATAGAGCAATATTTTATATTTAAATTATATTTTTGCTTTTATACTATAATGGCCTGAAAATCGTAACTATCGTGAACAGTATTTTCTGGATAGTAAATAGTATTTTTCGGGCTGTGAATAGTGATACAGGAGTAACAGTAAGGGCTCAATAGTTGATGACACTTGAAAGAGGTATTTTGGATGCAATTATATTAAAAATATTACACTGGAATTTATTGGAAGTAGTGATGGGTGCTCTTCAAAAAATTTTTGGGGTAAAAATATTTTATTAAATATTTAGAAAGTACTAGTCACGACTAGTCTAAAGGTAAAATTTGAAAAAAAAAAAACGAGGTCGAATAGGCTCTCAAAAGTTGAAACGAAGAAAAAGTTACGGTTTCGGTTCAAATAGTATCCGAATTGATCGAAAGTTTGACCAAAACTTTAAAAATAGCAAATGATCTCTAACAATATCAAAATTTATGGATCTACCTTAAGTTGTATGTTGAATCATTTGGTAGTGAGACAGAAATTTTACAGTAACACCGAAAATTACCTAATCAGATTGGTTTTTGTAAATTGAATTGAAAATGTATTCCAATTGCGTTGAAATCTTTTTATGGAGGCTTAATTGAATATTTTAAGAATTATGAAATTGATTTTGAGTGAATTTGAAGTTGGAAAGAGAGAAAAATAAATTAGAGTACATGAATGGGCTTAAAAATCAAATTGGGCTTGAATTAAGCCCAACAACCTTGGTTGGACGAGCCCAGCCCAAAAATCAGGGTATTTAAATCCCAAAATATCATAAATTCTAGAGAGAACTCCAAATTTCTGCCTCCTTCATGGCCAATTTCACTATTTTCTCTTCTCACCAATTCTCTTCTAATCTCTCTCCAAAATTAAGTCTCCTAGATAATATTCAGCCCCTCTATAACACTATAATAGCCCCCAACATCCAATTTGGGTGGAAGAAGTGTATTAAATAAAAGGATCAAAGTTAGACTGTAAAAATGAGGTAAGGGAAATTGAGATTTTTAATTCAATTTTAAGGTATAGGTCGATAGATTTATACATTTAGAGTTCATTTAAACTATTAGAATTGATTAATACAATATGATTTTTATGGAATTTCCATGTCAAAATTTAGCCACCTTAGGAGCAAAAGGGAGATGGTGATGATTTACGGATTTAAGGTGATGGAAACAAATATTTAAGTGTGAAGAATAGGAATATAAGGTATGTGGATACAATATCCCTTATTTTCCATTGATTTTATGTGATTTTTGCTTATGTATGTTGTGTATGCATAGGAATAATATATGTATAATTGAAATAGATAACATAGACTTGATTAGGGATGTTAAAAATGATGTTTTGAAGGATTTAAGAGTGGAAGAAAATAAATTAAAGGTGATGAACATGTATAGGCCGAATAGTATGCTTAAAGATTTCTTAATGACTTTGTATGTTTAATGTGATTTAAGTATGGATCTATGTTATTAGGTTTAAAATGAAGTAATATAAGTGATTAATGAAGTAAAATAATAAATTTATGAAAAATAAATAGTGAGATCGAATATATAACCATGTCTACTGACTGGTGTCTAGCAAGTGTATTGGATCGGCCACTAATATAGAGAAATATAGATTAAGACCCCAAATAGCTTATCCAAGGGAATATGGATTGCTAAGCCCAATATCTATAAGTGAGTTAAATTAATCTAAGAGTATTCCCCAAGTTTTTGATTTTAAAGACAATAATTAAACTAAATTAACAAAATAAAAACTAAAATAAAACTAACATTAATTAAAGACAATAACTAAAACACTTTTATTGAAGGACTTTACACCTCAATTTCTCATGCATATAGCTTAGTTGAAGATAATGTAGTTGATTATGGAAAATTGGTAATAAACTTAGATAACTTCTCATAATATATTTTTAAGCATCAAATTTTCTTACTCAGAACAATTCAATACTCAGCATAAAAATCCAGTTATAGATTCCTAAATATTTATCAGACCCTTTCTCAAGAAATCTTACTTCAATTCATTCTTAATTCACCTTTACATAGACTTAATTCACCTAAACTCAATACACAGTTACCATGTTTTTCAAAAAATAACCATGTATTAGATTAAATGAGCTAAACTATGAACATACATACCTTAAGCCAATATTACAGTTAATTATTAACCATTTCTCAACAAATCAACAACCAACATAAATATAACTCAAAATATGAATTTCTGCTCAAGAATTAAGAAATAATCAAACTGCATTCAACTAAAGATCAAACTAAGTCATTGCATAGAGAAAAATGAGGGTTCAAGTTCTCTCAGCAAAATAAAATAACTACTCATTCATTATCATTAAAACTTAAACAAAAAAAAAAGATAAACTAACAAACAAAGAATTCCATAAAAAAATAAAACTCTCTTAATGAAACAATAAATTTCTCTATCTCTATTTCTATATATTGTATTAGTATCTTGGTGCTCTTTTTATAGCCTGGAAAGAAGAGTTAAAATCACTTTTAAATTCTTACATAACTTCCAATTGAAACAAAAATTCCCTTCTTAGCATAAGACTTCTTTTTCCATCAAAAGACTCATTCTTTAGTGAAAAACAAAATCCAGTCGTAGATAGAAGTTGCTGGGATCGGTGGAGTAGAAACTTGAAACGGCTGAGTAAGCTTAATTTACTTTCCTTTCTCGATAGAGTGACTTTTACTCTACTGATTACTACACTTTAAAAGCCATTGGACTTCACGATTAAAACTTCAATTCTTCAAATATTCCCCAAAAGCCATAATTTCAATTATGTCCTTCAAAAATTCTTCTTTTTCTTCAATTAAATCCCTAAAAACACCAAAAATACACAATTAAATAATTAAAACTCTAATTAAAGAATTTAATTCATAAATCAATTAAATTAACACAAACATAACATAAAAACGTATTAAAAACACATTAATAATATAGTCAAATTTACCCTTATCAAATACCCTACACTTAGCCTTTGTTTGCCTCCAAGCAAATCTGAATAAACCAACTTCTCAAAATAATCAAACTCAAAATTAGATTTATACAATTCAAAACTAAGTTCAACAATTAACAAGAGTACTCAATAAAATACTGGCTAGAATAAATTTATACAAGGGAATAAAAATTAATTTTCATGTGTGTGTGCGAGACCAAAATAATTTAAGAAATTTTTAAAAACAAAACCACCAATGCAGTTCATAATCAAACTCTAGAATTGATGTATACTAAGTATATGTGGTTTCACACTTGAAACTCTAGAAACCTCATAGGCCTCTCCTTTAGCACCGAATTTCGAAGTTCATCTCCGCTAAACAACTCAAAGCAAAGCATAAAATCACTTAGGCCTTAATTAGGTTGTAATGGGGTTTAGGGATTAGCTATCAAAGAATAGTCAAAAGATAATCAAAGAAAAATAGCCATTCTATACTTGAATAAATCTCATCTCTAAAATTTCAAACTCTTAATCACAATTCTTTTGTCAAACTTGCTTACTCAATCCCAAATAAAAGTAATAATACTGAAATCCCTCTTATTTTTCTCAATTTCTTACTTTTAAAAAGTCATAATTTATTTTTCTTGTAAATACCCCACACTTAAAACTTTTCCATATATGCTAGCTTTATTTCTTTTTTTTTTCCTTTCTTTTTTTTTCTAGCTTATTTTGCTGGCAATTTACAATAACATCGATAAAACAAAGACATTACACAAGTACTTGACTTCATTTCCCAATTCTTTCCCTTAATGATACACTATTCTTATTTCACTCGATTAAGATGCCCAATAAATATAAATCCATCCAAATCTAGAGTGTCCAATTCTAGAAGGTAGACAAAGGCATTTTAGGCTTTATGGTTAGAAGATAAGTGAACCAAGAACAAAAATTAAAGTACGCTTTAAGCATATCTCATTAAGCTCAAATTTGGCTAACAAAGGTTAATTATATCAAAAAGGTAGGAAAATAGTCTTTTTACTAGCTTAACAAAAAAAATTACCTATATCACTTTTTAAGTTGCTTGATTTGCTTTTATGTTTCGAAAGGTGATAAGAAAGGTTCTAGTGTCCTAAAATTCCTTGCTCGACTATTTTAGTGCATTGGTTATATAATGTTCAAAAACTGATCTTTCATGCTTTATAGGTGGAAACTAATAATTATAAACCAAGTTAAGTAGTAAACTAGCACAAAATTTCACCAAACAACCTATTTGTCTTACTGCTAAACTAAAGTCTTGAGTCATGCACACTCTAACTTTGAGTTTAATTTGTTCAAATTCTGAGAAAAACTGGGACAAACTAAGCTTTAAGTAAGTTAAGTGACAAAGTAAACTAACTATAGCACTAGTATGAAAACTACAAATCAACTAAACAACTAAAAGAAAAATAAAACAACTAACACAAAATAAATAAAACAATTCATGAGCAAGAAAAAAGAACTTCCCTGAATTTTCTGAGTTTAAAATAAAATTTAGTTGCGCTATATCCCATTCTTTAAAATTTTGTTATCCTCAACAAAGTTTAGCTTTGATGTATGTGGGAGCAACAATATTTCTTATTCTCATAGGGACCACTATACAAGTCTCACAAAAATTTATATTTCTCTGAAGAATTGGATGCTTCATTTTTTCGTGTCCTTTTAGGTGCCACTACAAAACACAACATTTTCAACTCTATTTGGATGCAAATTAAAGCTCATTATATTTTATTAAAGAGAAATAAATCAATTAATTACCAATTTTTATCCATGTGTAGTGAATGAAATAAGAAAAAGATGCTAATTAAGTGAATATATGATGGATTTAGAAAAACAAATGAAATGAAATTGAAATGATGAATTAAAACTGATCATAAAGTTAAACTTAGTATTCGAGAAATTTCATCGAGCATGTTGTGTGCGCAACTTTACAAAGCTTTAACTAATGCGAATTTAATTATCTGAAATCCAAATTGGTATAAATATTAACTATAACATACACCTAATGCAACTATGATCATAAAAAGCAAAACACAAATAAAAAACACAGCAAACCATTAAGCCAAAGTAGCTACATATTCATATATTTTCAAAAGAAAAACATGTAAATGGTAATGAAATTAAAGACATAACAAGGCCAATGTAAGCTTGCTTGATTAAATGAGTGATGTATACTGAGAATTTTAATCAGTCCTTGACGCACTTGGTGGTCTGAAGTTGAAAAAATACAATGGAATGCACAAAACTAGGTGAAAAACTACTATTGGGTGAAGTGTGTGTGAGCGAATGAAGTAACGAAAAGAAATGTCATTTTTAAGTGATCATCACTCGATGGAGTGATGAGCTCAAGTGATGAGCCACTCGATGGAGTGACCCATCACTCTATCGAGTGAAAGTCCTCTGGAAATCCTGGTAAAAATTAATTTTTTTAGTGTCACTCGATGGAGTCAATACCCACTCCACTGGTTGGGATGCCACTTGATGGAGTGGATTTTGACTCCATAGAGTGGCCATACTCTGTACTAAATTTAAGCAAAACTAACACTTGTGACACAACTCCTTTTCTGCAAAACTTGCACCTATGCTTTAAAAAGTCACCTAATTAATACTGAATGATTAGTACTCCCTCCTTGAATTAAGATCAAACATCCCCTAACTTATGCTTTTAAATGTGCTAAATTAATCAGGACACGTACCATTATTTTCAAGAACAATTGTTAATGCATGTTATGCATGATCTTAACTTACCTGCATAATTGCTCCTACTGGTAAAACACATTCAAACCATATTATGAGCATGAAGTATGAATTCCCCTTTATTTATGCATGAAACACTTAAAACACTATACAACACTCACAACATAAGTTTAAGTGATTGTATGTCCCTTTGATTGACATTCCAAAATCAATATGAGCTCTTTAATGATCCTAGAAGTACATGCTAATTTAAGTTATGATAATTAAGCACAAATTTATTAGAAGTAGCTTCTTTCTTCAACCTCTCATGAATTGACAAACACAAATACAATAAACTCAAGCAAACTCAAAACACATGCATTGAACTTATAAAAGTTTATTAAATTAAACTAAAGCTAGGATGACAAACTATTAAAAATAAAACACAACTAATAATAAAAAAAATTATGAAAATTTAAATAGAAAGGTTAGAGAAGTTTTAGTTTATTGAGTTCTAGTTCAACTTATGTTACTCTCTGAAGGTCAAGCTTGTGATCCAAATGTGGATCTTTTCGAACTTTGCTCTTTATTTTCTCCCATCAGTAGAAGAAACTTGTCATAGTTCACTAAAGCTAGAAACTCCATATCCTCAATAAAATATGAACCCTCCTTTGGCTCTTCAAATACAAACTCTACCAGCTCTTCTTGCCTGAATAATTTCTTCAAATGGACTGAGTCTAGTGTCTCTATTCCTCCTTAGTTCTTAATGTAGCCTCCATCTCCTCTTTTTCAGCATAAAAATTCCTTTCCTTCCTTATAAGCAAGTCTAAATATCTTAAATTTCGGATATAATGGCCTCTTGCGTGGCCCTCTATTTTTCTTTTTCAGTCTAAAATTGCTTCTCCTTACTCATAAGCTAGTCAAGAATAACTTGATTTTTAAAGTTACAAACCTCTTTTAAATACTGCAATTCTTGATTCTTTCTCCTTAATTCTTTCATTTGTACACTTAAAGAATCATCAAAAGGTAGTGCATAACGAGTTTGTGATTGTGCATGCAATAACTATATCTATTTCCTTTCTCTTATTAAATCATTTATTTGTTGTTTCAAAATGAACAACTTATCATCTTGCATCATTATGAAGAATCTCTCAATTTTTTCCTATAAAGAACAATCACTAAATCAAAAAAAATAAAAAAATTAAATCTCAGACTAACTTAATCAAAGATATTAGATAAAAAACATCGCTATTCCCCAGTAACAATGCCAAAAACTTGACCAGTGTCTAGCAAGTGTACTAGATCAGCTAGTAATACAGGAAAATATAGATTAAGATCCCAAATATCATATCCAAGAGAACATGGATTGCTAAGCCAAATATCTATAAGTGAGTCAAATTAATCTGACATTATCCCCCAAGTTTTTAATTTTAAAGACAAGAATTAAACTAAATTAACAATAAAGTAAAATAAAAACTAAAATTAAACTAACATTATTTAAAGATAATAACTAAAACTCTTTTACTAAAGGACTTTTTACCTCAATTTCTCATGCATATAACTTAGTTGAAGATAATATAGTAGATTGTGGAAAATCGATAATAAACTCAGATAACTTCTCATAATATCTTTTTAAGCATCAAATTCCCTTACTCATAATAATTCAATACTCAGCATAAAAATATAGTTATAGATTCCTAAATATCTATCAGATCATTTCTTAAGAAATCTCACTTCAATTCATTCTTAATTCACCTCTTCATAGACTTAATTAACCTAAACTCAATACACAATTAACATATTTTTTAGAAAATAACCATGCATCAAATTAAACGAGCTAAACTATGAACATGCATACCTTAAGTCAATATTATAGTTAATTATTAACCATTTCACAACAAATCAACAACTAACATAAATATAACTCAAAACACGAATTTCTTCTCAAGAATTAAGAAATAATCAAACTGTATTCAACTAAAGATCAAATTAAGTCATTATATAGAGAAATATGAAGGTTCAAGTCCCTTCAGCAAAAGAAAATAACTACTCACTTATTGTCATTAAAACTTAAACAAAAATAAGATAAACTAACAAACTAAAAATTATGTAAAGATAATAAAACTCTCTTAATGAAATAATAAATTTCTCTATCTCTATTTCTGTATATTGTATTTGTATCTTGGTGCTCCTTTTATAGCCTGGAAAGAAGAGTTAAAATCACTTTTAACTTTGTACTTAACTTCAATTTAAACACAAATTTCCTTAGTAGCATAAGACTTCTTATTCCATCAAAAGACTCATTCTTTAGTGAAAAATAAAATCCAGTCGTAGATAGGAGTTGCTGGGATTAGTGTAGTAGAAACTTAAAATGGCTGAGTCAACTTAATTTACTTTCCTTGCTTGGTAAAGTGACTTTTTACTCTACCGATTACTACACTTAAAAAGCCACTGGACTTCACGATTAAAACTTCAATTCTTCAAATCTTCCCTAAAAGCCATAATTTCAATTAAGTCCTTCAAAAATTCTTCTTTTTCTTTAATTAAATCCCTAAAAATACCAAAAATAAATAATTAAACAATTAAAGCACTAATTAAAGATTTAATTCATCAACCAATTAAATTAACACAAACATAACATAAAAAAATATTGAAAACACATTAATAATATAGTTAAATTTACCCTTATCATCTAGTTAGGGTATGTTTTGAATAATATAGAAATTTGAATGTTGAATAATGTTAATTAGCATGTAATGATGTTGAAATGATGAAATGAGAAGCAAGAATGAAGTTAAATGTGAAGTTTATACCCTGGATAAATAGTATTTATAGTTAAATAATTACGATATTGGAATATTAATGAAGTCGAGGTAAATTAAGAGTTAATGGAGTGATAAAGAATTAAAATGTATTAAGGGCATATTAATGAAAAAAATGAAAAAATATCATTATGGAATACATAAGAATTAAAATGGAAGAATTTAAAAGTGTTAGGGGCAAAATGGTATTTTTACCAAGTATTGAGGAAAAAGGGTAAAAATGGTAGTTCAAGTAAAATAAAGTTTAAATTGGTAAAATGAATAACGAAATGAGTATTAAATATGAATTTACGAATGAAATGAAGTTTAGGGACTGAACTGTAACTTTACCAATGAATATCAAATTAATAGTGTCAATTGTATAATTAATGTCAAATTTGTAAATAAAATGAACCAAAGGGTATTTTAGTAAATTACTAAAAAATGAAGACCCAATGATAATTTAGCTAGTCTAGGGACTAAATAGTAATTTTATGAGTAAAATAATGAGTTAAAAGTATAAACTGAATAATAAATAGTTTTTTTGTAAATAAATTGAAGATAAAGGACATACAGATAATATGATAGATTTTGAAGGACTAAATAGTAATTTTACTAATGATTAATTAATAATTAACTTTAAAAAATGATTAATGCTATTTTCATAATAAAATTGAAGACGGAAGGAAATTACAAAATTTATTAAAGAATGGAGGATTAATTAGAAATTTAATGAGTTTGAAGACTAAATTGTATGTTTTTAATGTATCATGAAATAAAAATGTAAAATAAATAATTGATGAAAATTATATAAATAAAGTTATCTGAAATGATAAAATTGTAAAATTATGAAAGTCTAAGGATCAAATGGAAATTTCACAATGTATAAAGAACTAAATGGGTAATAAGTATAGGTAGAGGAATTATCGTAAATAAAAGGGAAGTGGAGAGTAAATTTATAATTTATTAGTAATTTACAAGACTTATAAGAAATTAAATGAGATAATTGAAAAATATTGGCTTTATTGCAAATATAAGAAAATTGAGGGACAAATTTGTATATTAATGGTTCTTGGTGGATAAGGGGGTAATTAAACCATTTAATGGATAAACTATAAATAAGGTAATATTTAAAAGTAAAATAGCAAATTTGGATAATTGGAGGATAAAAATGTAAAATTGCTTTTAGACAAAGTCAGATAAAATGAAATTAATTGAATAAAGGATATGAAATGAAAATACAAAGAATAATGTGTAGAATTAAATAACTAATAAAGAATTGTAAACTGAAATTAAGTAAACAAAATAAAAGATAGAGGAAAATGACTATATAGAAATCGCATTTTGTCTATTGAAATGAGAAATAAAATTTACTGAAATAAACAAAACATTACTAAATAGTTTTTGAATTGAAATTAAAATAAAGAAATGATTATATAAGTAAATGCGGTATATAGTGATTTGCCAGAAAATTATTGTAGTAATTATTGTATAAGATTGATATGGACATTACAGTTATGTAAAGAACTGATTTACTGTCATAAGGCAAAGTTATAGTGTGTGTTGATTTATTTGGAATTAATAGGGTATAATTGAAAATATTAAAATGCAACATTGTATTTTGTTATGGTGAATTTATGTCATAAATGATATTAATATGAAATAGAGAAGGGATGGGAAACGTAGTAATAGAAAAGGAATGAAATTAAAGTTAAAATATTATACTGGTTAAGTAGTGTTCAAAAGAATTAATAATGTTGATTAAATGCAAATCAAATATGTCATGGTGATTTCATGAATTAAATGACTTAATTACCCTTAGTGGTGATCTGGTGGTCAAATCTAGCTTGGGAATAATCTGGATTTGAAGGGATGGATGCTGGATACTAAGGAAGTCGTAGATTGAAGAAGAGATTTTTTAGATATATGTACATTTGGCATGTATATATATGATGAGTAAGTTTATGAAGTCAGTTTAGATATATGTATTATTAGTATATTCTCGAAAAGTTTTAGATTTTATGTAGGGTTAAAAGAATAACATTGAGTTGTAATGTAATGATTATTGAATATGGATGGTGTTTATTGTTATTGAGATGAATAATAAGAGAATTAATTGATAATATAGTTAAGCAAGACAATAGTTGTAAGATTCTGATACTCGATTTCATATTCGGCTATAACATATTACATTTAATGGTATCAGAGTAAGGTTTAGGCGATCTTAAGATCAAGGGTTAAATAGTTTAGGGTGAAATGATTACATATACATGCCATGAAGGATATTTATGGTTGAGGTGGTTTTAAAGAAGTAAGGTAAACTTGCCCTTTCCATTGTAGAGTTAAGAAATAAATAGAAGTTACATAAAGGCAAGAAAGTACAATGGATTAACAGTATTCTCAATTATTAACTATAGATAAATTTTGAGAATGAAATTTCTATAAATGGGGGAGAGTTATAATGGCCTAAATTTTAATTTTTTGAATAGTATTTTTTATCATGAATAGTGACACCAAGGTGAATAGTATCACTCTAAATATATTGAAATATTTTATAAATGCTATAATAGTAGAAATTTTTAGTTCAAATTACTTATAAATATTCACTTTTGGGAATTGTCCATATAAAATACCTATTTGTGCTGCTTTAATTGAATCCATTGGACTGTTATATCTGCTTATGCAATCTATTATAACTTGTGTAGTTTTTAGATTTGTACAAAGTCCTAGTTTTTTGTGATTGAACTCAGTGCAAATTCACATAAGGCTATATTATCAACCTTGTTGGGAGCTGTTGCGAGAGCTGATGTGCAGGATCTCTTGTTATGGTTGAATTAACAAAGTTAAACAATACATGTGAGAGCTAATGTTGAATTGTTGTTACTTTATACTATAGCAGAAGCAGTTAACGACCGTGTTTAACTACAGTTGGGGAACTTCTTAGCATAATTAGTAGACTACAAGCTGAGCAAAATAGGCAAATACAGGACTTCCAGGTAATGAACTTTTCAAATGTGAACCTAAAATAAATTCATTTCTTCAAAATTAATTATTTTATGTCTTGCTATTTTTCAATAGAAAGCCATAGGCTTATTCAAGTTGTTTATTTACTTCAGTTTAGATTAAGTTTTTATGTTTTATGACAATGGAGTACTAATTCCCAAATAAGTAGTTATGTTTGTAAGACTTTGTTAAACATTAGCTTTATTACTTTTAACTTTATTTTAATGCATTTTGATAATAAAAAGAGATTGCTTGTTGATCTAACAAAAAATTAATTTAAAAAACAAATTAACAGTACCAAGAAATTAGGAGTCATTATGCTCCTACAAATATATATGCATAGTTGTCAATTGCTGCCACTCTATTTATATAAAATTGATAATGCAAACCTCCTACACATTAATATCTTAATTTTCTAATTTTAGTCTAAAAATTAAGATCAAAATTTAAAAATTAGATTGGTCTGTCCTTTCAAAAGCTAACCAAATTAGGGTAGGTCAAACCAAATTTAACTTTAGATTATTTTAGCTTTGATAAGATTATTAGCCATTTGCTATCTCGTAAAAATCTTTCGTAGGAAGTAACATTTCTAAATATCAATTATACATATAGTTATGGACAATGAATGCTTAAGTTGCTTCATTAATTAATTAAATTAAGGATAAGATATATAACATTTTAAAATGCTTAATTTTAAAAATAAAGCAATTCTACCCATATTAGTTAATTCTTTTACTTGATAAGAGAGATTTTGTAATACCAGACACAATATTTGGATGATAAAAGCCTTTATTACTAGCAATAGAAGGTCATTTTCACAACCAATAATTTTGCCAAGTGTTTTTAATAGTTTTTGTTATGAAAAATAAAAATAAGAAAATATCATTAGTTTCAAAAAAGAAAAAAAATAATAAATATATATATCTATAGAGAGATTTACCTATTGTCTACAGAGAAACAATTAATTGGGAAAGTAACACCCAGTCCTAACATTTTTGTTTTGTTGTAGAATTCTTTTCAGCTAGCATTTTTCACTTGGACTTGGGTAAGCATTTATGATTATAATTAAATTAATATAAGGGTGAAAAAATAGAGATGCAATACTGATTTATTTAATATTTATAGAAATTTAATAACTAAAGCAAATTGCTTACTCTTTGCATTGAAGAATATGTAGAACATTGAGAACATCCAAATCGATAAGCTTCAAAACAAACATAATTGCAATTTTAAACATAATGGCTCTAAAGTCAACATATTTTGTGCCTGGTTATGCTTTCATTCTTTAATATATGATTCATTCACTTTTGAGTGACGTTCATCAGAATTGCTATTAATCTTTTTTAGTATTTAATAGGCTTAGACATTAAATTAATGCTCATTTAATTAGGTAAATATTTAGGGCATTATTTGGGTGATGTCTCATATAGCCCTATGAGCATCTGCTGGAAGCCATCCTTTTCTTATCAATGTTTTAATTTCTCTAAAGTTGATACATCTCATGGAATGAAGTTGAATTTATAGCTTCTTTGTTGTTAGATGTTTTTTTTTTGTTGACTTGCCTTTTTATTTTCTTGAAAATTCAGATGCTGTTTGCTGGGTAATTGATTTATAGAGATGCTATAAATGTGAAACACATTGTTTAATAGCTTTCCACTAGTTGTACACTTAAAAGAATTATCTAGTTTCAAAATAATTAATATTTAGCTATTGTCGATTGTTTCTGGTTATTTTTGCCTACTTAAAGATTGATTAGGGAGGGATAGTGCAGTTTTGCAATGTATTATTTATATGTAATGTGCATTGGAAATAATAATTAAAAAATTGTATTCATATTTAGCGACGGAATGACGACGGGTGTCACTGTTGTGATATTTTTTAATGGTGGGTGAATTTAGCAACAGAAAATAGAAAATGAATTTCTTTTGCTAAATTTAGCAAAGTAAATTTGAATTTGTTGCTAAATTTAGCAATAGAAAAGTTATTCCATTGCTAATTTTGACCAATTTACCGAATCTACATTGATTGGATTTAGCAATGAAAATTGAATTCCATTGCTAAAAAATAGCAACCACTGATTTCGTTACTACTTTCCATTGCTGTTTTTTATTAGCAACAAAAAATTGAACTTTTTTGTTGTTAATTTCCATTGCTAAATGGCTATTTTTTATAGTGCTTTGCTCTCCCTTGAGAAAATTTAAACAAACCAAATTCTTGAAACAATCAAACTCAAAGCTAAGAATTATGCAATTCAAAATAATAATCAACAATTAGCAAAAGCACTCAATGACATCCTAACTAAATTAGATTCAAACAAGAAAATATAAGTTTCCATATATTTGTGCAAGATTAAAACATTTTAAGCCTTTTTTAAATCAAAACAACAGTGCAATCCAGTAACCAAGTTACAGAATGAACATACCTCAAAATGTATACATGATTTTGAACTTGAAACTCTAAAAACACCATAAGCCTTTCCTTTAGTACAAGAATCTTGAGGTCATCTTTGCTAAATAGCTCATAAAAAAATAAAATTAGTAGGACTTCATTAAGGTTTTAATGTGATCATGATGATGGCTAATCAGAGAATGGTCAAAGGTAAACAAGAAGAACAACCACCTTCTAATTGTACAAACCGACATTTCTTATAATTTAACTTTACCCACACTAAAGAAGTATCACATCACAATAATAAAAGAAAGGCTACTTTAAATTTCCTTTGATTTTTACAAGCTTAACCAAATTTAGAAGTTAAAAACCTTTCTTTCTCTTTTGAAAATGCACTACACTTAAAAATTTACTATAGAATGCTTGCTTATTGATTCAACTCTTTTTCTTTTTCTCTATTTTTTTCTCACTTTTTTAAGAAATAACAAACTTGCTAGCTTAAATTTTTAGCATTTCTAAATAGCATGGTATTCACAAATTCAATTTCATTCCTAACTTGAAACCATCCCTTAATAACATCCCAAATAACCCATTTTATAAACTAGACTTTCTTAGGTATCCATGATCATTAATCCATCCCAATCCTAGAGTGGACAATTGTTAAAAGGGAAGATAAAGGCTTTTAAGTTATAGGGCATACAGATGTGTTTGACAAGGAAATTAATCATGGCATGTCTTAAGCATGCCTTATTAGGCTCAAAAAACAAGAGATTGATTACAAGGGGTAGGTACACAGTCTCAATATGGATAAATAAGAAAATTTTACCTAAATCATGCTCTAAATTATTCAAGTTGTTTCAATGCTTCGAAGGGTGATGAGGAAAGTTTTAGCGCTTTAAAATTCTTAACTCAACTACCTTTATACCCTATTTTTTATTTCAAAAGCTGGTCATAGTGTTTAAATTTATGAAAACTAATAAATATATTTCAAGTTAAACCCTAATTTAACTGAAATTTGATTGAGCAACATAACTATCCTACTGCTAATCAAGATTTTGAACACTACAAAATTCTAAGTTAAAGTTTAGAAAGTTCACTTTCGAGAATAAACTAAAGCAAACTAAACTAAATGCAAACTATAAGATAGCTGAACTACACCATGCTATCAACATAATTACAAATTAACTATGTAAACTAAAATAAACATATAGAATAAAAACACCAGAATGGAATATAAGAACATTATTGCTTAACAATGGAAAATAAAAAGTTAATAGAGATAAGTTAATACAATTATCTACACAAAAAAACAACTAAAATGAAAAACAAGAAAAAATAGATAAAATCTAAAACATAAAAAGAAAAACATAAAATAATTCATGAATATAAAGGGGTTGATATTTTTGAACACTTTCTGAATCTCAAAGCAAAATTGACCTTAAATAAGCTTTATCCCCCTTTAATATTCCTTGTTGTCCTTAGCAAAGTAGTGTTAAAATCATAGTCACTACGCTGGTGGAGAAAATGGTGCTGGCGACGATGGTGGAAAGTTTCAGGCCCGAATACCCTAGAAGAATCCTTGTATATTATAATGGTACTATGGTTAATTTATGCTTGATTAATTGATGCCTTATGAGTTTAGATTTAGATGATAATTTTTTTAAATGGAAAAGGGGAAAATAGTCATTTTATATCAAGACATATATGTGTATAATTGCAAAAAAAATATAATTTAGTGATCAATTTCAATTAAAAGAAAATTTAGGTATAAAAAACTTGAGGGTCGGCCATCCCAAGGGAAAAGTAAGCAAATCTTCCACTCTCTTTTCTCTCTAAAAATCTACTATTTCCATTTCTCCCTTTAAAGAAGATTTGGCATTGCCACTCTTCTCTCTTCTAAAACTAGCCTCCCAACCTCCAAACAACACCCTTATCTTCTATTATAGCATTTCTAAGATATAATCTAATGGTTGAGTTATCCTAAGAGGAAGAAGCAAATTAAGACAATGGATAAAAAGTAAGAGTGATTAAAGAAGTTATTCCTATAATTGCATGTCAGGTTTGGGAACTTATATTGATTTTAGTGTGATTGATTTGTGTGTTATTGTTATTGTATTATCTAATTTATGTGTTAATGAGATTAGAAAATAATTTTGCATATGTGCATCTTGAGGTTTATTTGAATAATGAAGATGTTTGTTCAAAGAAAAACTAGATTTTTCATGCTTAAACTTTTCATGTTGAGGTTCTCTTCAAGATGATTAAGAAACAAGTTGAATTATTGTAATAAAAGCCATTTTATCATCAATAATATGCTACTCTATTTTATGAGTCTACTAAAAATTATAAGCTTTATTAAAGTGATTTTAAGATAAATTGGTAATTATAAGGATGCATGAACATGTGTTTAAGGAGGAATTTCCTAGAAAACATCACTTGCTAAGTCTAATTTGACATGCAAATCTATTATAGAATTCTACAGTTGAGAATTTCTTAGGCAAATTGATGTACACAGAAGAGACAATTTGGTCTTAATCATTTACACCATTCCATTTTGAAGTCAAACTTAGGTACATGGTAAAGATAGATTGGTCTTAGCCATATACACCCTTTTGTATTAAAGATAAACAATTACATAAGGTAGAGACCATTTTGTCTCCATTATGTGCCTCCTCTATTTTGCTCTATACATGATACTCCGTGCTAAATGTTACCAATAAATGTTCATATGATTTTAAAGTAATTTGACCAAGAAAATAAAAGCATATCATGTTAAAAATTACATGTAAGAATGATGTTACTTTGTTATATAGTAATCAATGAACCTAAAGTTAATATATCTATTGATATAACTTGTACATAAATAAATATGACTATAAATGTTTAATTGGAATAGTATAAATATGTAAGAATGCTTATACCTTCATGAATGGTCATGATTAAGATGTTTGTAATGGGATAATACATATGCACCTGTATGATTGCACTCTTAAGACTATATATGATTAATATCGATTCCTTGGAATTACTTATATGCTCATAATTTGAAAGGTCAATTTCATATGTATAGAAGATATAATGAGATTATAAGAGTATATGAATATGTATATACATTGACTAAAAATGTGAAGTGTTATGAATATTTAAATAACTTTTTGGTTATACTATTTTGATTGAGTATACTTGTCATGCTAACTCACCTAGACATGTAAAATTATGTTTAGATATAGAGATCCACAGGATATGTACTTATTAAATTGTATAGATATGCACTTATATAATAATATTATATATAATTTTTTTCATATAGTTATAGTCATTATGAAAAAATAAGCATACTTAATATGTGTTTCTAAATCATGGCATATGCTTTGAAGAAAAGTGAGATACAAATATGTATACGCATATCATTTGAATAAGGAAAGTCAGGATAACATCATGATAAGTATCACATTTATATACATGAGATGAGTTTCATGCTTTTGTATTGATTACAAGTAAAAACTATATATACTTGAAAATATATATGATATAATGCTTATAGACACATAAACACACAAAAACACACACACACACACACACACACACACATACATATACATGAAATGAAAAGAGAAAAGAAAAGGAAGTAGAAGTAAAGAGGTTTTGGTTGCCTACGTCAATATCTTAGTTATAGATAGATAGGCATGCCTATAAGTGTATATTGCAGCTGCCATAGTTCGACCCCGTTTAGGTCATAACATAGTATCAATCTTGTTTGGATTGCAAAATTTATCCTATTTAGGTCATTGGATGACACCATTTGAGTCCACTTAATAGGTCCATAATATAGATATGACCCCATTTAGGTCTATAGTATGATACCTTTAGGTTCCTTGTTATACCTTAGGGTACCATAGTATCGCTTATTATCCACTTCTTTAGAAAAGTATAGGCTTAATTTAGAATATAAGAAAAGCATCATGTAAGACTAAAAGACAAAGAAACATGATAATTCTTAACATCATCTACATATTATCTTTCTATCAATCCATGTATTGTATATGGAAAATATGATATTGAGCGAAGTGGTATTTTAAATATGTAGATATAGTATTTAAATATCGTATGTGTGTAATTATTGATGTAATTTCACTGTGTTTTCTATAATTAGGATTACAATTTATATGTATATGAATTCATGCATTATTGATGTCTTAACCATAATCATATTGGCTAATACACATTCTTTATAGTTATATGTTTCTTACTTGACATTGATAAATGACATTTGTGACTCTTTACATAAAAGAGTAATTGAATTATTAAATCCACATCTTATGTATATAATTTGATTCAATTCATGGGATGAAAATAAACTATTATATCAATGCATTAGTAAATAAGAATAGTACCTAAGAAATAAAAGGAATGGCATAATAAATCATAATAAAAGTTAAGACTATTAATAGATACAAATGACACCTAGGATAATAAGGTGAGCATTTATATGTAATATAATTATTAATTAGTTAGAAGGGATGCTTATGGACTTAATTAACTAGCTCATTCATTTATGATTAATTATTAGGACTTAATATGAATTTAGTTTTGTATTAATATGTGCACATGAAATGTCATGTAAGTCACTATGAGTAACTAGGAATGAATTATAGGAATCAAGAAAGTCAAATTGATGTATATGATCTTAAGTGTTGCATGAATATTTGTAAGGAAATAAGGAATTGATAAGTAAGTGATTGATATTGGATGGTTAAATATAAGAACTAAATGAGACTATTTAATGCCGTGAAATTCTATGAGCTTATTTCTATTATTTATTCTAGTTAATTTGTATGTATAATATCATTCTTTAAGTGTATGTGTTTATTTTTGAATACTCTAAGAGAGGTTGTCCATATGATTTATGTTCCCTACCAAGCTTTATTGCTTATCAAGGCTATTTATCCATGTAGGTTATCAACATAGGACTCCTTTTTAAGGATGTTATTTATAGTAGGAAGGAAAACATAAGTCATAGAAGAGATTGAAAGTATAAAGTCCTTATATTGGTTTTTGGTTTATGAAGTTTTTATTTTGTACTAGAAATCCTGTAAAGTAAAGATGTGATACAGAACACTAGGATTTAAAAGAATCCCAAACCCTAAATCAATTCATTTGTTCACCAACTTAAAATGCAATCCGAAAGGATAAATGCTTAAAACTTTAATGCCAAATGAAATTAAAACCTAAAGAAGAAATAAGATGAAGAATAGAACTACACAAGTAAAACTTGAATAACCCAATTCTTAAAATAACATCAAAGTAAGAACCCTCACCTTGACAAACCTCAATTCACACATGAATCAATTCTTTGAATAATATTCATAAAAATCTACCATCAAGCTACAACAATGTAAGGTATTTATAAGCTAAATAATTAACCTAGAGCTATTAAAAGAATGGGCTAGGTTAATTAACTTTTTATCCTTCCTAAACTAGGATAACCTAAAGTGAATCTAAGACCAATGAATGGGCTACTTGGAAGGCCTAAACAATAAGTCTAAAACTAAACTCACAAAGTTTAATAAAATCTCACATAAAACTAAAATAAAGCCCAACATAAAATAGGCCCAAACTTAAGCATTGCATATGCTCAAAACTTCTCTTCATAGTCTACCTTAGTTCCTAGCATATGTACCATCTTTAAGCCCTGATGAACTCTTCCAAATTTGCTTTCGACATTGTCAATCCAATCTCATTCTTGCCCGTGAAGGATGTCGTACTTGTGATAAAAGACTTTTTCCTCAATGAACGATTACATAAATGCTTGCAATTTCTCCTTGATCTTCTTGGCTCTAGTCCTTGTAATTGGTCCATCTGGAAACCTTAATAGATATTTTTCTTTGTTCATTCTCTTAGGAATATCTACATCAAGATGTTTTGGTAATTGATAATTTTGTTATGTATAAATAGGCACCTTTGTAAGCTAATTTCTATTGGTAAAGTTCACATGTTATGCTTTAATTTCTTATGAGACTTTTTTTATAATAAAACAAAATATAAAGAATAAATTAGTAAGTAATAGTTATGGTTGAAATATGTAGGATGATAGCAATAGGCTATTAGAATAGGTGTTATAGAAAGTGCTCCTAAAAGTGATGGAAGAAGTAGTATGGATGCAGTCATATGGCATCAAAACTATACTGCAGCTTGTCTATCTATTTAGCTTAAAGGTCCAATCGAGCATTTACCCTATTCATAAAATCTACCATATGCAGGGTAGAGGGTACCTTAGATTCGATAATAATAGCATCTTCAGCCTCATCAGTGGCAGTATCATCCTCTTCCTCCTCAGAATCCTTTTCCTTCTCATTTGCCTAAGTAGCTTTAGGCAGTTGCACATGACCAGTAATAACTAAGTTGAGATATTTTACCCTATCGATCAAATGTCGATAAGGTTCATCCCATAAGATCTTTATATTTTTAAGCATTTTATAATCTATATAGATCAACAAACTAAGAGAGAACCCCAAATCAAGATTTTGGATTGCCTTTGCTAACACTATCACCATGCCTCCCCGAGAAATATTCTTAACAAAATAAGGGTTTTGCTGAAAATCCTCGATCTTTCTCTATAAGAGATAAGCACCATTCAATATAACTCCTTAACCATACACCAAAGAATTCAAACTTCCCCTACATTGACACCCTAAAGCCTTCGGTATACCTAAAAAATGCAAAAGCCAAAAATTTATGAAAGACTTGCAATGTATGATTCTTAAGGTGTGAGACTTTATGTTCTTTACCACAAAGGTGGTGGGTTCTATGTCATCTCTAATCACCTCCTAGTTCTGCCTCAGGGTGGAATTTAGTAAACCCTGAACACCATCCATAGGAAAGCTAAAATGTTTGGTAAATTCCATAAATGTCATCGTATAATTCTTTCTCCCCAACTCAAAATGGATGGTGCCATCCTCCTCTTCAAAGTCGCAACTAAAGGTGGTTAAGAAGTCCTGATTTATTATTGGATGCACTTTCACTCTTTTCTTGAGAAACTTAGTATGGCCAATATTTTCAATCAGTTGATTTACTTTGGCCCATAAATTTTTAACACTTATATAGAGGTGAAATTTATTCAAGTAAATAGGCTTCACATATTAAATCCCTATAAAACACTCATATAATGTAGCATACTCGTCGTCCCTATTTTAGGGAAGGTGAACCCCCGAGGAGCTTAAAGCACCATCAGCGTGTGCGCACTTTAGAGCCACTACATAGATCCAAAATAACAATTAAGTGCTAATATAAAGTTGAAACTAAAGATCAAAATGTAACAACTAAGTAAAAGTCATTACTAGTAGCATTAAGGAAAAATGAATCAAAGATTGAAGGCATAAAGTAACTATGTATACAGAGTGCACAAGTTAAGAACAAGCATGAAAAACACCTTGAAAGAAAGAAGCCACTTTATATTTTAACAATTGTAACCAAGATCAAAACTTCTTATAATATGGTAACTAATTTCAAGCATCCAACATATAATAAAGCACAAATGCAAAGGGAAAATTTGAAAATGTGTAAGACTAGCCGAAGAGAGAAGCCAACACTAATAATTAAAAAAATACCCAAATGCAAATTACACATAAACAAAGTAATAAATAATTGCTAACAATTGTATGAAGGTGTGAATTAAAATCTAAGAGCAATGAGTGTTGGTTTGGTGAAATGAAATGGGGTATAAAAAGTTGAGTTGTTCGTTATGGCATTTTATCAAACGCTTTATGGGCACAAAAATAAGCAAGTTAAATCAAGACTAATCCAATCCATTGTCATGCCAAAAGTGAAAGACAACCAAGCTAAAACAACATAAACACCCCAATTAGGAAATGGCAACACATAAAAACATGCATTTCTAGGATGCACATAAACTAAAATATGCCTTAAAAAACATAGGCTAGGGAGAAAAACCAAGAAGAATAAATCTCCAATGAAATAATTCAAATTAAGAATGCAAAACAACAAATATGCACTGAGAATTAAAATTATCGAAAGAAACTTATGTATCATTGATTTGTTGAAGAGAAGAATAAGAGTACGAGAATGACAAAAAAAGGAGTGGCAGAAAGACAAAATAAAAATAAGAGGAATTTAGACAACCTAATGGGAAGGTACGGGTACTCGATAAGGATGTATGCGGACTCGATGGGAAGGATACAATTCTGCCTCTGTTTCTCTTAAAGGACTCAGTAGGGATGGTTTTTATCTCTACCAAGTTCTAAGGTTTTGTATTATAGGCCAAGTGGACCCAGTGGGGATGACAAGTAACTTCGTCGAGTAGATTTTCCTAGAATAAAAATCTTGCTTTCTTTCTTTAAAAATCACTCCATTTTCTCAATTAAACTTATTACCACAATTTTAACACCCTAAAACCTAATTAAATCCTTTAATCTAATTTAGATTAAATTTCCAAATTACTTTAAACCAATTAGCACAAACTTAGTGCACATTAAGCTTGTAACTCAAACTGTGCTAGGATAACTTACAATAAATAGAGAAAAGAAGTTATAGCTGAAATTTAAATCTTAAATTTTGATTCCGAGTACCCATTAATCAAAACTCCAACTTAGGTTTATGAATAACAAAACATACAAAAAAAATACCAAAAGAACAAAAAACATAAACACACTAAATAAAATACAAAAATCAAAATCTGAGAAAGGTTAGAAAATGTAGTTTTGAATTTATATGTCTTCAGCTAGACTTTTTGAAACTGTCTTGCTTGTCATGAAAAAGCAATGCTGCCTCAGCAACCTATACTTGAGTAGCATTACAAGGTTTCATAAACTCATTACTCGTAACTATTTGGTATGGTCCAAGCCACCTAGACTTTAATTTTTCCCAAAATAACCTCAACTTACTACTGTAGAGTAGTACTAACATTCCTGGAACAAACTATTTCTGAACCAACTTCTTGTCATGCCAACATTTTATCTTCTCCTTATATGACGTAGCATTTTAATAGGACTAGAGTTAAAATTGCTCGAGTTCATTAAGCTACAAACATCCCTTTTCACCTGCACATCTGAAATTAAAATTAAGAAACTTGGTAGCCTAATATGTTTTACACTCTAATTTGATCGGTAAATGGAATTCTTTTCTAAAGGAAAGTCTAAATGGAGACATACCTATAGGGATCATAAATGTAGTTCTATAGGCCCAAAGAGCCTTATCTAGCTTTTTAGACCAATCATTCCTAGCATTATTGACTGTTTTTTCACGATTGATTTCAATTCCCTATTAGACACCTCTACTTGTCTATTTTTTTTGGGGTTGGTATGGGGTGGTAATATTATGCTCAACACCAAATTTTCTAAGCAAGGATTTGAAATGTTGGTTGAAAAAATGCTTACCCCATCACTAATAATAGCCCTTGGTTCCCTCGAATCGAGTAAAAATATTCCTTTCAAGAAATTCAAGCACCATTCATGCATCACACATCCTAGTAGCTACAACCTCTATCCACTTGTTAACATAATCAATATCTACTAGGATGTACTCAAATTCGAAAGAGTTAGAAAATGGTGCCATTAAGTCAATTCCCTAAACATCCAAAATTTCTATTTCTACGACATTATTCATAGGTATCTCATCATTCTTAGAAATATTATCTATCATATGAAGATATAAAAGACTTAACATCAGTAAAGAGATAATGCCAAAAGAAACCTAATTATAAGATTTTTGCTACCATACGATTCGATCCATGGTAAACTCCAACCTCTCCTCCATGACATGATCTTATGGGATTGACTTGTTCCTCTTTAGGAATGCATCTTCATAGCACTTGATTTAGACAAAATTTAAATTAGTACAGGTCATCCTGTAAGTAATGCCTTACATCCACTTTTAGCTTATTCTTTTGCTGCAAAGTATAATCTTTTGAAAGATAACCCCCTGCAAGATAATTAACAATGTTAGCAAACTAAGGAATTGAAATTTCACAAGGATAGACAACAAATATATGTTCATCAAGAAATAAATTTGAAATTTTCCTTTTTTTGATATGTGTATGGTTTAAACTAAATAAATGGTCAGCTACAATAATTTCTACCTCTTTCTTGTCTTTAATCTCCATGTTAAGTTCTTAAACTAACAAAACCCATCTTATCAACCCCAATTTAGAGTTTTTCTTGGCAAAAGGATACCACAGGGCTATATGGTTAGACCAAACTATGACTTTTGCATAAGTAGATATTGCCTAAATTTTTCAAATAAGAGCACAATCCCTAAGAGTTCCTTCTTAGTGGTGGTACAATTCATTTGTGCACTCATGAGTGTGTGACTTTTATAGTAAATGGCATAAAAAGCCTTTTACTTTCTTTGACCTAAAATGGCTCCCACTGCATAATCACTAGCATTGCATATAATCTCAAATGGTAAACTCCATTCTGGTGATGCAATTACTGGTGCTGAAATTTACTTTTGCTTCAATAAATTGAAAGCCTACAAACACTCATCAACAAAGTTAAATACAACATCTTTAATCAATAATAGGGGTGCACAAATGGTTGGTTCGGTTTGGTTTTGGACCAAACATTAAAAATCAAGAATTGAAGTTTGTAAAATATAATAATCAAGCTGAAATCAAAGTTTTTAGGTTCGAAAACCGAATGGACAAAAATAATTTTAATCTGTTTGATTCAATCAGTTTTGGGAACAATTACGATAGAAATGAAATCACTACTTAAAAATAATTAATTAGGAGGCTGAAAGCTGAAAGCGAAAGCAACCTCCATAATCAAAACTCTTGCTTTACTTTTCTATAGGTAACTATGTGAGATACCTTAATCCTTATTTTCTTTCCTTTCATAGATATCAAGGTGAAATATTAAAATAAAAAAGGCTTCATTTGTATATAACTCATTCCTATATTGGTTTCAATTTCATGTGATAAGGCTCTGAAGATTCAAAACTAAAAAGACTTATATACAAATGAAGTCTTATCAATTTTTTTATTTTTAAGTAGTGAAATCAGGGTTTCTAAAAACTCAGTGTGGAGTTTCTAATCATGAAGCTTCTTTATAGTTAAGAAACTCTCTCTCGATTTGTGCTTTTGCTTTTGATTTTTCTTTTTAGAGATGTCTCCTCTTCCAATTCTAATTTGCAGGAAGAATCGAAGAACTAAAAAAGAATCAAGGAAGGGGAGAGAAAGAAAGAAAAAGCAGCTGTTAAGGTTTGTAAATCAAAAAATATGGCTGAAAAGAGTATTAAACATGAATATATATATATATATATCAAAATGGTGTGTTTTAATAAATTCGATCGGTTTAGTTTTTTTTTTCAATTTTAAAAACCAAACCAAATTGAATTAACCAAAATTTTATTTCGATTTAGAATTGAAAAAATTGAAAACCAAAATAATCGAATCAAATAGACCAAAATCCATTTGGTTCCATTTGATTTTTTATTTCAATTCGGTTTTGCACACCTTAATCAATAAATTGGAAAGCGATTTTGCAATCTTAGAAAATTTCTTAAGGAATCGATGATAAAATCTAGCATGAGCAAGAAAAATTCTAATGCCTTTAGCACTAGTAAGGGGAGGAATTTTATAAATGACATCAAATTTGGCTTTATCAACCTCAATCCCTTTTTCAAAAATTTTATGTCCTAAGGCTATACCTTTTCTCACCATAAAATGACACTTTTTCTAATTGAGAACAAGGATAGTCTCTTCACACCTCTCTAACACTAGAGCAAGGTTAGGTAGAACACTTTCAAAATCATACGTATATAATGTAACACCATCCATGAACACTTCCATGAATTTTTCAATAAAGTCATGAAAAATGGCCATCATACACCTTTAGAATATGGCCAACATGTTAAAAATACCAAAAGGAATTTTCCTATAAGAAAAGGTACCATAAGGACATATAAAAGTGGTCTCTTCTTGATCTTTAGGGGCTATGGATATTTACGTGTAACCCAAAATAGCCATAAAAAAATAATAAAATTTATTTTCTGCCAATGTTTCGAGCATTTGGTCAATAAAAGATAGAGGAAAATGGTCCTTCCTAGTAGCCTTATTCAATCTGCTATAGTCAATACACACTTTCCAACTTATAAATATACGTGTGGGAATAAGTTTATTATTCTTATTAGTCACTACATTCATTCCTCCCTTTTTAGGAACACTAGGGGTGAGCAAACTTTGGCTAAAATAAAAAATTGAACCAAACCAACTGATTATTTAATTCGATTCAATTTCAATTTGAAATTTTAAAGAAGTTCGGTTATTTCAAGTTGGTTTGATTTTAGGAGGAAAAAATCGTAGAAAAATCAAATTGATCCAAATTTTACTTTATTGGTAATTTTTTTATTTTTAAATTGGGTAATTATTTTATATATGCAAATTATTTTATTTTGAATTGCAAATTATATGAGTAAATTTATCAATTATTAATATTTAATTTTTTAGTTGATAATTTGGAATTTTGACGATTGAATTAAAGGTCGATGGAATGAAAAAGTTTATTCAATAGTTTTTATTATATTATTTATTATGTATTTTGACATTGTATCTTTAATTTGGACTTGTACTTTGTACAATTTGGATGTTTTTATTTTAATTGCCCCACTACCTTAAAGTCACTCTTTATAAGAATTCAGTATGTACGAAAATTAGGGCTGATTCCTTTGAGGTCCAAATTTTTCCATCCAATGGCTCCTTTGTGCTTCTTCAACACTTTAACAAGCATCACTTCCTCCAAATTTGTCAAATAAGAAGAAATGATTACATGTTTTGCATTATCTTTGAAAAACACATTTAAAATGAGATGGTAAAGTTTTAAGTTCAAAATTATTTTCTTTTTTAAGAGGGGAAGAATCTTCCTCCTCTATTCCCCTACCTTCATGGTCATTGTCTAACTCCTTCACCAACTCTTCCTCCTTTTCACTTACACTTTCCTTGACCTTGAAATGCATTAAACAACCTTGAAGTGCATCTTTGAAAATGATCTCCCCTTGAGTCTCCTCCACACATTCTTAAATAGTATCAATAAAGTATTTGGACTTTTTAAAGTCATATAAGGGGTGTTTCATCACTTTATTGACATTATACTGTTGGGAATTATCGCTTACATGCATCTCATATATACGCGAAATTTAAAATTCTTAACCAATATATCTGATCTTGCCATGAATTTACAATATACATATTAATAAGAATAAGAAAAATCACCTTTGATTTTTATTGAACAGTTGATTTTACTCCTCACCGGGGTTATCGCAAACCACATTGTCCAAAATCGAACACCTCTAATGAGTAATCCACACTAGAGAATGATTGAAAGAACCAACAATTGGGAATAACAAGGGCTGGCCGAAATCCCTAGATGCTAGCTAAGGAAGGTGGCAGCTAGGGTTGAGAAAAAGAGAGAGAGTGTTTTCTTAATTGTTCACACTTGACCCTAATTTCACATCTCTTGGATTTTTATAGTTAGGTTAAAAAATCCAACTTCATAATGGGATTGAGCTCTTTAAAATTTTTGGAGAATTATTAATTGGGCTTCTGGAATTATTTATAATTATTTAGGCTCAATTAAATCCAATTTAAGTCCTTTCACAAAAGACTATGCACAAAATACACAAACTAGGCCCTTTGTAAATATACTTTGATTTAATTACCCAAATGAATTTCAAATCCAACCAAATTAAATATGTAGGATCCACAACACTTTTGTAACATATTTAATTTATTTTGGTCCAAGAAGTAGGCCTCTAAGGCCTTCTGTTTTGGAGTTGCCATGTGGCCCTTCTTCTGGAAGGCTTTTGTGCCAACTTCACTACTTTGGGCCTTTATAATTCCTCCAATGAACCTATTAATTATTATATCAGCCTTATAATACTTATAGTTCAATAATAATCAATTATGAAATACATTATTTCAATTAGGTCCAATTTTATAAAACATTTCAAAAAAGTTATGTGAATAATTTTACTTGATCATAATTAATTAAAATCTTTAATTAATTATTATTTTATTCACTTCTCTATCCCCATAATAATATCAAATATTATTATCCTTGTCATTTTACTATTTTATCCTTTTTCTCTATGTATGTGTGTGACCTATTGGGTTTTTGTCCATATTGGCAGTATAATATGTAATTGTGAGTTCTATTCAAAACTCACATGATTTAAACTTCTTTAAATCATTTTATCAATCCCTATTGATATTCTTGATACACTATTATAAAAATCATGATTGGCCTTTAGCTAGGCATAATGACTACCCAAATGTCAGGAAAGTCAAGTGGTTTGACTATACCCTTCCATAGAAATAGTTACCGTGTAATTACTCCTTCCACCACTATTATCTCAATTAGATTCTGATTATGGATTTCTATCAACTCATATAAATCTAATTATGTATGTTCTATTAATTTAACCATTGTTCCCAAAATGCTAAAAGTATTCTTATAGACTTAAGCATTGCTACAGGAGAAAAAGTTTCGACATAGTCAATACCTTCTTTTTTATAATAGCCCTTTGCTACTAAGCAAGCTTTATAGGTAACTATATTACCTTCCATGTCGGTTTTTTTTTTGAAGACCCATTTGCACCCTATGGGTTTTATCCCTTCAGGTGGTTGAGTTAAAGTCCATACTTTATTCTCATACATAAAGTCCATTTCAGACTGCATAGCCTTAAGCCATAAATCACGTCCTGAATTGTTCAAAACTTCTTGATAGCTTGTAGGCTCATTGTCCTCTACTACAGTTATGACTCTATCCGAATCAATGTGAAATCCATATCTCACAGGGATATAATGCATCCTAGTAGATCTTCTAAAATTTTGTGTATAATCAGGTTCAACTATAATCTCATCATTATGAAATTCAGTCTCGGGTTCAATCGGTTGATCCACTTCTATTTGTGGATCTTGAACTTCACCAAGTTCAATTTTACTCCCACTGTCCTCTCATAGGAGAAATTCTCTTTCCAAAAAGACAACATGCATTGAAACAAATACCTTTTGTTCTAAGGGATGATAGAAATAATATCCAAACATTTCTTTTGGATATTCCACAAATAAACATTTTTCAGACTTAACATCTAGTTTGTCTGACATTGTCCTCTTCACATAAGTAGGTTAACCCCATACTTTCATATGAGAAAATGTGGGTTTTTGGTTATTCCACATCTCATATGGAGTAACATCAACTGATTTACTAAGAACTCTATTTAACAGATAAACAACAGTTTCTAGTGTATATCCCCAAAAAGACTTAGGCAAGTCTCTCGACTCATCATTAATCGAACCATATCTAATAGTGTTCGATTTTTCCTTTCAGATACACCATTGTGTTGTGGTATATATGGTGGAATCTATTGAGATAAAATCCCATTATCTCTAAGATAATCTTGAAATTCTTGGCTTAAGTATTCTCCACTTCAATTTGATCTAAGTGTTTTAATACTCTTGCCAAGTTGTTTCTCTACTTCATTTCTAAATTCTTTGAACTTTTCAAATGCTTTTGATTTATATTTCATTAGATAGATGTATCCAAACCTGAAATAATCATCTATGAAAGTAATGAAGTAAGAGTAACCTTCTCTTACATGTGTAGTCATTGGACCATATATATCTGAATGTATTAAGTGCAAAACCATTTTAGCTCATTCTCCTTTACCAATTAAGGGACCGTTTGTCATTTTTCCTAATAAACAGGATTCGCTTGTATCTAATGATTCATAATCAAATGATCCCAAATCACCTGACTTGTGTAATTTGGTCATGTGTTTCTCATTTATATGGCCTAAACGATAATGCCATAAGTATGAGGTATTTAGATTATCATGTTTCATTCTCTTGGTATCCACATTATGCACTTCTTTAATTAAATCAAGAACAAATATACCATTCTCAATTATAGCTTTTGCATAAAACATATTGTTCTTAAAAATGTTACAACACTTGTCCTTTAAAGAAATGTCATAATCGTTTAATAAAAACCTGAAGGAAATAATACTCTTGGATAAAGCTGGAAAATAATAACAATTATTTAATTCCAGTACTAATCCACTTGGAAGAGGCAAATGGTAAGTCCCCACAATCGTTGTAGAGATGTTTTGTCCAGTAGCTGACCGCAAACATATTTCTGCCTTTCCAACTCTTCTAAAGCTTCTAAGCCCCTGTAGATCACTACACAAGTGAGATCCACATCCGGTATCTAATACCCAATATTGTTTTGAAGCAATAGAATAAGTATTAATTTCAATCATATGAATACCTAAAGTAGAAGCATCAGCTTGCTTCTTCTCCTTGAGAGAATCTAGATAGGCCTTGCAATTATGCTTCCAATGACCATCCTTTCCACAATGGAACCAAGTTCCTTTGGGATTCTCTTTCTTGGCAACCTTCTTCTTGGAGATCCTACCATTCTTTGCCTGCACCTTGGTTATCTTCTTCTTCTGCTTCTTGCCTTAAGCAGAAGTGACAACCATGACACTTTTTGGATCCTTCTTAAAGGATCCATTAGCTGTCTTGAGCATGTTGATTAATTCAGGAATGGTTACTTGGATCTTATTTATGTTGAAGTTAAGCACAAAAGGTACATAACTTAGATCCAACGAGTACAAGATTAAATCTATGTATAGATCATTATCCATTACATAGCCAAGTCTACTCAAATGCTCAATATACCCATACATCTTCAATGCATGAGTAGCAGCCGAAGTGCCTTCCACCATTTTGTAGCTAAATAGAGCTCGAACAATATCATATTGCTCAGTTCTAGCCTGAGAAGAATAAAGCTCCTCAAGATGCAAAATGATGGTTCTAGCATCCATCATCTCATGTTGCTTCTAAAGCTCCAATGACATAGTACCCAGCATCAGACATGCTGCTGCTTCACTATCCTCCATGTATTTTCGATAAGTGCCTTTGATCTCATCAATGGCATCATTTGATGGAAGTGGTGATGGATCTTCATCCAAGACATAATGGATCTTTTCAGCTCTAAGAACAATTCTCACTTGCCTGATCCAGTCAGAATAGTTGCTTCCAACCAGCTTGTTATCCAAGATTGATCGTATATTAATGTTTGATGTGCTCATGATGATGACCTAGATGTGAAAAAGAAAACATATTAGAGTATTTTCATATATATGTATGCATTAATAAGGTCTTTAATTAATCCATTTACTCCCACTATTTTATTGCGAATTAATAGCCCTCACAATTTAATCCGAGAAAACCCGATGGTTTTCCTAGTGGGCCAATATCCAATCCTTGATATGTAATTTGACCTTGACTATGGTCAACAAGCCAAACTCCATACCCTTGAAAGGTAGGTATCTCAATACCAATTGTGTCTCTACATAACTATTGGATCATTAGGTTATTAACTCTTGATGCATGCTGATAGAAAATGACATGGTATCTACATGATAATCATGCAGCGAAAAAATGATAAAATTTGATCATACATGCCATACAATTCCATAACAAGAATCGAAACATGCAATTTTAAAGTTTTAAAACTTACAACTTTAGATGCTCTTCAAGATTTGATTTTGAAGATGACCATCAACCAAGAAGGATATGTCAGCCTTAGATCTTCACCACCAATGCCAAAGGAACAACCTTTATGCCACTCCTCTCTATGTTCACACACACAATTGCAAGCAAAGCTTAAAACTGAGATTTCTAGCTCTCTATTTAAGTATTGTGTAATGGCAATTGATTGAAGCTACAAGATTTGATCTTGCACTTCTTTTAGTTACTATTGCTACCCAATAACACAAGAGAATGAGGAAGAATCCTTTCTCCTTATGAATTCGGCCAAGAGAATTTTGTGAGAGAGAGAGAGTTTTCACGCCACTACCGCTAGGTTTTTTTTCTCATTCAATATATATATGTCATTTATTTTTAATTGTTAATTCTGAAATCCACTACCAAAAGATAGTTAATTTAGCCTTAATCACTTCCTAAAATCAAGTGACATATATTAATTCAAACTCTTTTGAATTAATTTGAAATAAATCTAAGACATTTTAATCTAATAAATCACTTAATTTAAAACTTATACATGTGCCGAAATTCCTTGATATTTATCTTGAAATTTCGGTCACTTCAATTTTCATTTAAGTGATTTAATTTGATTAAAATTCTTTTAGGCTTTAATACTCAATTAATTAAATTAATATAAGATAATTAATTAATTGAAATTAAACCTTGTGTGCTGAATTTCTCTCTCTCATGGACCAAGGTCCAATAACAATTTTAATACCCATTACATACATTAATTTTACTTTAATTAAAAGCCCAAATTAATGCCCAATACTTTATTTAAATATTTTAAGCCCAATATTTTGTGTGCAATCCTATAGGTCCATTTAATGTTGGCAATGAATTAATGAATTAATTCAAAGGCTATATATATTCTCTAGCAAGATATTATAGCATTCCAAATTAAATGAAAATACATATGGCATTTAGTGACCTAATGCAATTTTGCATAGTCCCTTACCCATAAATATTAGAATTAATATAAGGCATGGAACTAGTCATCCTTATATATATTAATTCCTTTATTGATATTCCAGTGACAATGAACTCTTAGATAAATAATGATTGCTCATTATTTCATCTCAGTATGGCCATACACTTCTCAGTTCATTGATCAAGTGGCCGATGATATTTTCTCTCTTATTGAGAGGGGTAATTCCTTCACTTCTCCCATGCTCTCTAACATGAATCAATGTATACTCCAGCATACCCATACTTGTCACTCTGTTACGAGCATGTTAGGTGTATGTCAAAGTACACAGTAATTCATAAAGAGTTTTATAGAGATTTTAGGTCTGAGAATTCCGATGCAAAACTAGCATATGAGAAATACTTATAACTTGTACAATGTAGTGTTCTTATGAACGGATCGAATCTAGATACCATGTTCTAAACATGTATCTATGATCTCTAATTGACACTCTTGTCCTTATGATCCTTAAGACAAAACTCAACTTATCAGAGAGAGCATACTAGTCTTAATTCATTGTTATTCCTATAACAATGACTGACTAGGGATATTTAGAATGAAGTCTCTATTGTTTGAAGATCTTACAACCATGTGCCTCACACATGTTAACTTAAACTAAAACAACATTCTTGGATAGTTCTATCAATTGATATGCACAGGAATACAATAGATAAAACAAATGCCTCATTTATTAACTAAAGTGTTTTATTACAATGTATTGGGGCTAGGGCTTACACTAACAATCTACCACTAGCACTAGTCCCAATTGGGCATAGCCCTAAGACTGAATGCTCTCAAATGAGCTTCGTGCAGATTTAGAAGTAACTGTTTCGTCAAAGGATCTGCTACATTGTCTTCACTTGCTATCTTGCTAACCTTGACGTCCCCACAATCAATGATCTCTCTGATCAAGTGGTACCTCCTGAATATGTGTTTGGATTTCTGGTGTGACCGGGGCTTCTTGGCCTGTGCGATGGCCCCGTTGTTGTCACATAAAATTTCTAATGGATCTAGGATGCTTGGGACCACTCCTAATCCAGAAATGAAATTTCTAATCGAAACAGCCTCTTTTGCAGCCTCACTTGCTGTAATATACTCAGATTTTGTAGTTGAGTCGATAATGGTCTCTTGCTTTGAGCTTCTCCAGCTGACAGCACCACCGTTCAAAACAAAAACAAATCCAGATTGCAATTTTGAGTCTAGAGTGCTGGTTTGAAAAGCAGCATCGACATAACCTTTTATGACGAGTTCTTCTTAACCACCATACACCAAGAAGTGATCCTTAGTCCTTCGCAAGTACTTTAGAATCCCCTTTACAGTAGACCAATGCTTTTCACCAGGGTCTTGCTGAAACCTACTGGTTATACTCAGTGCATGAGCAACATCCAACCTAGTATATAACATAGCGTACATGATAGATCTAATAGCAGATGCATATGGGATTCTACTCATGTTGTCCCTTTCTTCTTTGGTTTTAGGGCATTATTTTTTAGTCAAAGGAACTCCCAAAGCCAAAGGTATGTACCCTTTCTTTGAGTCTCCCATACTAAACCGCTCTAGTACTTTGTCTATGTACTTTTCTTGACTTAGTCCTAAAGCTGATTCGATCTATCTCTATAGATCTGAATACCAAGTATTGTATCGACTTCACCTAAGTTTTTATTGAGAAACATTTGCCCAACCATTGCTTAACCTTTTGTAATGTTGGAATGTCATTCCCAATGAGAAGGATGTCGTCCACATATAGGACTAGATATACTATTATGCTCCCACTAACCTTCTTATAGACATAAGGCTCATCTTTATTCTTGACGAATTCAAATTCTTTGACTGCCTCATCAAAATGAAGATTCCAACTTCGAGATGCTTGCTTTAATCTATAAATGGATTTTTGAAGCTTGCAAACTTTTTTAGGATGCTTGGGATTGACAAAAACCTCAGGTTGTGTCATATACACATCCTCAAGTAAATTTCCATTGAGGAAAGCAATTACATCCATTTGCCATATCTCATAATCATGATATGTAGCTATGGCAAGGAAGATCCTAATGGACTTGAGCATGACTACAGGCGAAAAGGTCTCATCATAGTCTACACCATGAGTTTGTCGAAAACCTTTTGCTACTAGTCTACCTTTGTAGGTCTTATTAGCTTTGAGTTTGAATAGCCACTTGCATTCAATTACCTTAGCACCTTCCGGTGGATCAACCAAGGTCCAAACCTGGTTATCATACATTGATTGCATCTCGGATTTCATGGCTTCAAGCCAATTTTTTGAGTCTGGGCTCTAAATAGCTTCTCGGTAGGTAGTAGGATCCTCATGATCTACTAACTCAATAGTGTCACTATTAGTAATTAGAAATCCATATCTCTCAATCACCTGACGTACCCTATCGGATCTTCTAGGTTCTTGTGTAATGGGTTCTTATTCCATAACTGGTTGTGAACTTGATCCCATTTCCAACTCATCCTCTATAGGAGTTTGTGGTGCTTGAATTTCTCGAAGTTCTACTTTACTCCCACTGTCTTTCTTGAGAAGGAACTCCTTTTCTAAGAAAATAGACTTGCGAGCAATAAATACTTTGTTCTCGGCTTGTGAGTAAAAGTAGTATCCCTTTGTCTCTTTGGAATAACCCACAAACAAGCAGATAGTGGATTTGGACTCCAATTTGTCAGATGTTAATTTCTTAACATGTGCTTCACAGCCTTAAATCCTGAGAAATGACATGTTGGGTTCTTTCCCATTCCATACCTCGTATGGTGTCTTCTTAATTGCTTTAGTTGGAGTACGATTTAGTAGAAACGCAGCAGTTTCTAATGCATAACCCCAAAAAGAGACAGGAAGATTTTCTTGACTCATCATAGATCGAACCATGTCCAACAAAGTTCAATTTCTCCTTTCGGACACACCATTCCATTGTGGCATTCCGGGTTGAGTGAGGTGTGAAATAATAACACACTCCTTTAGATGACTGTCAAACTCTTGGCTTAAGTATTCGTCACCTCAATCTAATCGAATGCTTTTATACTTTTGCCATGTTGGTTTTCTACTTCGTTCTTAAACTCTTTGAATTTCTCAAAAGTTTCAGACTTGTACTTCATTAGATAGACGTAGCCATATCTACTGAAGTCATCTATGAACGTCACGAAGTAGCTAAAACCACCTCTAGCTTGTGTACTTAATGGTCCACATACATCTGTATGTATTATTTCCAATAA
This sequence comes from Excoecaria agallocha, assembly GCA_037975025.1. Lineage (NCBI taxonomy): Eukaryota > Viridiplantae > Streptophyta > Magnoliopsida > Malpighiales > Euphorbiaceae > Excoecaria > Excoecaria agallocha. The sequence goes on along the minus strand of CM075811.1, from coordinate 56,266,089 downwards.
GTCATTAGTCCTCTCACTTTTCTTGTTAAAAGGACTCTTTGTCATTTTTCCATGCAAACATGGCTCGCATGTATCATAAGACTCTAAGTCAAATGACCCAAGCACTCCAGTTTTGTGGAGTTTTGAAATGCATTTTTCATTTGCATGCCCTAAACAACAATGCCAAAAGTAAGTAGGGTTCAATTCGTTTGATTTAACCCTCTTTGTTTTATAGATCAAGGATATAAAGGCCATTTTGCAACATGGCATTGCCATAAGAAATGCATTGGCGAAGAATATGAGCATTGCCATTTTTAATAACAAAATCAAATTCATCCAAATCCAAACATGAAATTGAAATAATGTTTCTACTCATAGCAGGCACATAATAACAATTTTTAACACTAAGCAAAGTTTGAAAGGTAAAGTGAGTTGATAGTCGCCTATCTCCATGGCAGCAACTCGTGCTCCATTCCCCACACGGAGGCCCACTTCATTCTTTTCAAGTAACCGCCTATTTCTTAATCCCTGCACATTTGAACAAATGTGAAAACCACAATCGATATCCAATACCCAAGTGGTAGAAATAGATAGGTTAATTTCAACAATAAAAATACTAGAACTGGACGCCTTGGCTCCATACTTCTTTTGTTCTTCCTTGAAGAGAGCACAATTCTTCCTCTCATGCCCTATTTTGTTGCAGTGGAAGCAAGTGCTTTCACTCTCTTTGAGCTTTTGCGCCTTGGGCTTGGATTGGGCCTGAGGTGCACTCCCATTTGACTTGAACCGAGCTAGGTCATTCTTGGATTTTGCCTTTCCCTTTCCCTTTCCCTTAGCGGGTCCCTTCTTAATGCCCCCTTGAACCATCAGTACGGAATTGGTCTTTTGAATGTTCTCTTAAGCATTCTTAAGCATCCCATGAAGCTCGACGACTTACTTGTTCATTGCAAGCTTGTTATAATTCATCACAAATAGATCATAATCATCAATCAATGATCCTAAGATCAAGTCAATGGCCAATTCCTTTGGCACTTGTACCTCAAGTTTCTCAAGAGTATCAAGATACCCTTTCATCTTGAGCACATGGGTACTAACAGGAGTACCCACAACCATCTTATAAGAAAGTAAAGCCTTTTTTGTAATGAACCTCTCATGATGAGCTTGCTCTTGGAACATCTCCTTGAGGTGCACCATGATCGCATAAGCCTCTTGGTCCATAAATTACTTTTACAAGACAGGTACCATAGTGGCCGGCATCAAATAGGTCACATCATTGGAGTCATTCTTCTTGGTCTCAAAAGTTTCCTTTTGAACCGCAGAGGCGTTCTTACCAGGTTCTTCAGGCAAGGGTGCATCCAAAACATACGACTTTTTCTCTTGCTTAAGAACTATTCTTAAGTTTCAAGACCAGTCTATGAAATTAGTGCCATTTAATTTGTCCTTTTCAAGGACCGATCTCAATGATAAATTGTTGTTTGAATATGCAATTTTCAATCTACAATAATGAAATTTAGCAAGACTAAATGAGGTCTTATTTATAATCCCACAAACCGAATTAATATCCCTTTAAATAATTCGCGTTAGTGATTTAATGTGGGCCAAGATCCACTTTTCACAACAACTTATTAGTCAAGCTAAGCTTGTACACCTAACAAGTTAAGTTACTTATGTAGGAAAACTCCAATCATGTCTCATATATGACTCTTGGATCAAATGGATGAACATCTTAAGATGTTATAGCACAAACCCATTTATTAGTTACCTAGGTCCGGGCATCCCTTTCCATGTTAAGTCCAACCTACATTCACAACCCATGCCTCACAAAGATAATTGGGCGCATCTAGGACTCCTAGTCTATGTGACCGATGATCGATGCCTTGACATGTTTCGAATTAGGAAGGCAAATTTGTGACTTACTATTTTAGGGATTCATTTTATTACGGCTTACATGGCATACGCTTTGTCATCCATTCATGGCATGCATATATATAATTGCATAAAGTAAAGCGTGACAAACATGGGCCCAAAAACCTACAACTAAGATTCTATACTATTACATAAGAATCTTCGAGTTGGGCTTCTCCACTCCGATGGGCTTCGTCTTGATTTACAAAGTCTTCAAGTAAATTCTATTCTAAGAAATAAATGAAACTTTTACAATAAAACATAATGGCTCGTAGGCCATATTTAATTACAAAAACCCAGGCCAATGAATGCACCATGCATATCCATTCATCACACCAAACAAGCAAATAAATATACATAACATTCATGGATCAAACAAAGTCCAATTTTAATTAATTTAGAAAAGTCCATTAATGGAAATTGTGTACTTCAACCTTTAAGATAATACCCCATGATGGGCCTGGGCCAAAGCCCAATGGACTAAATCCTCTTATTGAATAAGTTCTCTTAAAAGCCCAAAATACTAACTAGTTAGATTTGTACCATAAATCAACTCTAGTATAATTTCCAATTTTGCCATTTTTAATTTTATGTCATTCAGCCCATAAACATTAAAAATACATATAATATATACTAACATGAATTAAAACATATAATCATGAAGAAAATATATATAATACACAACATTCATACAAAAACAAACAAACAACAATGAAACTAGTTGTTTAATGCTTATTTGATGCCACAAAAATGCACAAACACTTAAATCAATTTTATGAGTCATTTAATGATTTAAATAAGGTCATAAATATTGAGTTAATTTTCTGTACCATTTTTATCTAAATGTGTTTTTACCATTTTAATCAAAACAAAACAAACAATGTTGATTAAACATGTAACAAACACAAACTAGTCATAGTTTTAAGTGATTTTAAAATTAATCAATTAAATTGGCATGGACCAGAATTAAAACTAGATTTAAAATATGTCCAGACCTGATATTTAATCTTTAAAAATCACTTACAAACATGCCAAAATAGTTTTTACATTTAATTTTGAAAACTAGTTGTTAAACTAACACTTAACATGCCAACTAGCACCTAGTTTCAAGATTAACATGTACCATCAAGTATTATCAATTAAATCCGACCATTAACAGCTCTAAGAATATCTTAGGACAGTATATTAACATGTCATATTAATTATAATACCTATCTAATCATTTAAAATCATTTTTACACCAAAATAAAGCAAAAAAAACTCAAAACAGAAAATTTCAGCATTGCATGTTTTTAGAATAACGATTTTTGATTAATTATTTCATGCATCTAAAGCACTAAAATAAGTATATTTAGGCTCTGATACCACTGATGGAAAATGACATGGTATGTACATGATAATCATGCAGCAGAAAAATGATAAAATTCGATCATACATGCCATACAATTCCATAACAAGAATCAAAACATGAAATTTTAGGGTTTTAAAACTTACAACTTTAGATACACTTCAAGATTTGATTTTGATGATGACCAGCAAACAAGAAGGATATGTCAACCTTAGATCTTCACCACCAATGCCAAGGGAATAACCTTTATACCACTCCTCTCTATATTCACACACACAATTGCAAGCAAAGCTTAAAACCAAGATTGCTAGCTCTCTATTTAAGTATTGTGTAATGGAAATGGATTGAAGCTACAAGATTTGATCTTGCACTTCTTTTAGTTTCTATTGATGCCCAAGAACACAAGAGAATGAGGAAAAATCCTTTCTCCTTGTGAATTCGGCTAAGAGAATTTTGTGAGAGAGAGAGAGAGAGTTTTCATGCCACCACCACTAGGTTTTTTTTTCTCATTCAATATATATATGTCATTTATTTTTAATTTTTAATTCTGAAATTCACTACCATAAGATAGTTAATTTAGCCTTAACCACTTCCTAAAATCAAGTGACATATATTAATTCAAACTCTTTTGAATTAATTTGAAATAAATCTTAGACATTTTAATCTAATAAATCACTTAATTTAAAACTTATACATGTGCCAAAATTCCTTGATATTTATCTTGGAATTTCGGTCACTTCAATTTTCATTTAAATGATTTAATTTGATTAAAATTCTTTTAGGCTTTAATACTCATTTAATTAAATTAATAAAAGAAAATTAATTAATTAAAATTAAACCTTGTGTGCTGAATTTCTCTCTCTCATGGACCAAGGTCCAATAGCAATTTTAATACCCATTACATACATTAATTTGACTTTAATTAAAAGCCCAAATTAATGACCAATACTTTATTTAAATATTTTAAGCCCAATGTTTTGTGTGCGATCCTATAGGTCTATTTAATATTGGCAATGAATTAATGAATTAATTCAAAGGCTATATATATATTCCCTAACAAGATATTATAGCATTCCAAATTAAATGAAAATATATATGGCATTTAGTGACCTAATGTAATTTTGCATAGTCCCTTACCCATAAATATCAGAATTAATATAAGGCATAAAACCAGTCATCCTTATATATATTAATTCCTTTATTGATATTCCAATGACACTAAACTCTCAGATAAATAATGATTACTCATGATTTCATCTTGGTATGGCCATACACTTCTCAGTTCACTGATCAAGTGGCCGATGATATTTTTTCTTTTATTGAGAGGGGTAATCCCTTCACTTCTCCCATGCTCTCTAACATGAATCAATGTATACCCAAGCATACCCATACTTGTCACTCTGTTACGAGCATGTTAGGTGTATGTCAAAGTACACAGTAATTCATAAAGAGTTTTATAGAGATTTTAGGTCTAAGAACTCCGATGCAAAACTTGCATATGAGAAACACTTATAACTTATGCCATGTAGTGTTCTTATGAATGGATCGAATCCAGATATCATGTTCTAAACATGTATCTATGATCTCTAATTAACACTCGTCCTTATGATCCTTAAGACAAAACTCAACTTATCAAAGAGAGCATACTAGTCTTAATTCATTATTATTCCCATAACAATGACTGACTAGGGATATTTAAAATGAAGTCTCTATTGTTTCAAGGTCTTACAACCATGTGCCTCACATATGATAACTTAAACTAAAACAACATTCTTGGATAGTTCTATCAATTGATATGCACAGAAATACAATAGATAAAACAAATGCCTCATTTATTAACTAAAGTGTTTTATTACAATGTATTGGGGCTGGGGCTTACACTAACACATGCATATCATATATGCATTCTCTAATCTTGCCTCTAGAACCATTACCCTTGACTGTGGTCAACAAGCTAATGGGCTAGCTAAAATGACCCATTTAATTAGATTTGAACATATTCAATATAATGTGAGCTTGAATGTAGTCAACAACCCACACTATAAAGAACTCTGGTTCTCCTCAAATTAATGGAAGGCTTATATACCTTATTATTTGTTTAAGGGTTTTAGTTAATTAAGTCTCATCATACATGGTTGGCATACATTGGTATACATCCTATGTCTATCACAAAAATATAAGCTTACAAATATGGTATAGTTATAGACTTTACTACATTGATTTTCCTAAGCCAAAAACAAAATCAAAAAGTCACACCTAGGTATTATGCATGATTCAAAAAAGTAAAAATAATTATATTATCTTCAATCTTGTTGGATCTTCATCCGGCCCATCTTGCTCATTGATAGTGGTCTATATCTCTATCTCTAATTCTAATCTAAGTAATCTAATTACATATTACAATTTAAAAATGAAATACAAACCAAAAATAAGTGGCCGGGACATGAAAGTCCTCATTGGGCCAAAACATGCGTAATGCTCAATCACATTGGGCCTAACTATCCATCATGCCAATCATACACCCTTATATACATTTGTAATGCATAAAGTAAAATATATTATGGATTACTAAACATTTTTCAACTGTTGAAACAAACTTTTGAGTTATTTTAATAATGTGATCAAATTAGGAAACTTTTTCCATTTTGGAAACTTTCATTTTAGGAAACCTTTTTGCATGTATGTGTTCTTGCCTTAATTATCAATCCAATTGATTATTAATTAATTATCAATTGATTATTTAATTAATTAATTATATTAAATAATTAAAAAATCAATTTTGAGCTTAAAACAAGGGTAGGCCAAAACTCACACAACAAAGCCCTAAAGTGTGTTCACACACAAACTAGTTTTATATCTATTGGACCATTTGGGCCTTTTAGAATGAGCCAAGCTCACTCCAGCCCTTAAAACCCATTAATAAACTTAATTATAGTTTATAATATTTAATTTAAATCAGCTCCTTGGGCCCACCAAGTCATTCACTAATTTAAACCAAGTCCGTAAACATAATTAAGCCCATTAAGTGGTTTTGATGAATTAAAATTAATCCAAATAATTTAAGGCCAATTTTAATTAATAAAATTAATTAAAAATACTTTAATATATCAGATATATTAGATTTAGAAGATTAAAAATTGTTCTAAAGAAGAACACATCAAGAACACACCAAGAACACCAATTTATCGAACTTTTCGACTAAACTAGATTTCATGCAAAACTTATTCGATTTTAATTTCATTTGATCCTATGTATTAATATCACATATTAAACACATAAATTATCATCAAAATGATCTTAGAGTGGATCTATAAAAAATTAATTTAGAACAGCCCCTAAAATTAAAAGCCATTCACGTCAAAACCATGACCCCTTTCTCAAAAGAATCGTTTTTATTTTCGTTTTATTTATTTGATCACACATATATCCAGAAATCAATATTTCTCATTCATGAACAATCAAATCTGATATTTTAAAGTTCATGAAATAAATAACTCAAAATAAAACTTATTCTGCAGAAAAATATAGAATTATATATTCATGGCAAAATCGGGCTCTGATGCCATGTTGGGAATTATCGATTACATGCATCTCATACATAAGCGAAATTTAAAATTTTTAACCAATATATCTGATCTTTCTATGAATTTAAAATATACATGTTAATGAGAATAAGAAAAAATACCTTTGATTTTTTGTTGAACAGTTGATTTTACTTTTCACCAGGTTGTCGCAAACCATAGTGTCCAAAATCGAGCACCTCTAATGAGTAATCCACAATAGAGAAGGATTGAAAGAACCAAAAATTGGGAGGAAAAAGGGCTGGCCAAAATCCCTAGATGCTAGCTAGTGAATTTGGTAGCTAGGGTTGAGAAAAATAGAGAGAGTATTTTCTTAATTGTTCACACTTGACCCTAATTCCACATCTCTTAGATTTTTATAGTTAGGTTAAAAAATCCAACTTTATAATGGGATTGGGCTCTTTAAAATTTCTGGAGAATTATTAATTGGACTTCTAGAATTATTTATAATTATTTGGGTTCAATTAAATCCAATTTAAGTCCTTTCATAAAAGACTATGAACAAAACCCACAAACTAGGCCCTTTGTACATATACTTGGATTTAATTACCCAAATGAATTTCAAATCCAACCAAATTAAATATGTAGACTCCAAAACACTTATATAACATATTTAATTTATTTTAGTCCAAGAATTAGGCCTTTAAGGCCTTCTTTTGGAGGGCTTCTGTGCCAACTTCACTTCTTTGGGCCTCTATAATTCCTCCAATGGACCTATTAATTATTATATAAGCCCCATAACACTTATAGTTCAATAATAATCTATTATAAAATATATTATTTTAATTAGGTCCAATTTTACAGAACATTTCAAAAAAGTTCTGCGAATAATTTTACTTGCTCATAATTAATTAAACTCTTTAATGAATTATTATCTTATTCACTTCTATATCCCCATAATAATATCAAATATTATTAACCTTGTCATTTTATCATTTTATCCTTTTTCTTTATATGTGTGTGACCTATTAAGTTCCTGTCTATATTGGCAGTATAATATGTAATTGTGAGTTCTATTCAAAACTCATATGATTTAAACTTCTTTAAATCATTTTATCAATCCCTATTGATATTCTTGATATACTATTATAAAAATTATGATTGGCCTCTAGCTAGGCATCATGACTATCCAAATGTCAGGAAAGTCAAGTGGTTTGACTATACCCTTTCCATAGAAACAGTTACCGTGCAATTACTCCTTCCACCACTCTTATTTCAATTAGATTTTGAGTATAGATTTCTGTCAACTCATATAAATCTAATTATGTATGTTCTATTAATTTAACCATTGTTCCCAAAATGCCCTCCATGAATCTCTATCCATCTTGGCATATTACTCTGGCTAGAGATTCTCTGAACAAGGCAATTATAGAATCATACGAGATAACTTCCCTTATTAAATCTGGGATGGTGAATCCTTTGTCGATCACTCAACTATCTTCAAGTAGGTCATGATATACCCAATCTCTTAACTATGTTCACTCCATGTTAGAAGTAATCAGTTATGGAGTCAAAATATACCACTTGCTACTTAAGATAACTTTGTTGATCTCAAGTCCAAGGATACTTGCACAACTGCTATAAAAGATTCCTCACTAACATAGATTTAATATCCATATGAGGATTCTCTATGCAGGTCTCCAATGAACTTGTTCTTCTAACAAGCATCCACATGTTAGCTTTGATTATCTTTCATAATCACAGTTGTGAGAACCACTGCTTGAACCATTCAAGAAGCATAACATGTGCTAGTCTATTTGAATTAACAATGTCCTATCTTATTTATTCTATGACTAGGGATATTTAGATATTAACACATTTCCATGCAATAGACATCTCATATCATGAACACTTTCATGATTTCCTTTGAACTGTGTTTATAATATCTAGGACTTCATTTATTAATTTAAGATTTACACACTCATGTATTTAAACATAACATTAATAAATGAATGACGCCTCTTATTAAGAATAGGAATTCATACATATGAAATACATCCCTATTACATGGGTTGTTGTTGTTGTTATTATTTGTGGCTAGGATTTGATCTTTTCTATTAATCCCATGGTCAAGACTCATTCCTATAAAAATATCTCTTTATTTATTTATTTATTTTTTAACCAAAGGTTAGGATTCCAATTGACACTATTTGATCTAAATGCTTAAATTAAATTCCCATTTTCATATTTATTTCTTCTTTATGATAGGTCAAGTTTAGCCCTACTTGTCTCAAGTCGATAGTGACTTTTGATTAACTTTATCACCATTTAGCTTAAATATGTCGCCTTGACTTTATTTCAATCTATAATATCCTCATGGATTTGTTTCATTTAAATCTTTGATCCTTAGTAATTGCCTTAAAAAATATTATTTTCAATTTGTATCTATTAATAGACTCTGGATTTAAGGCCTTATAATAATAATACTAAAATCCAAGAACCCTTATACTTGAGTAGGAGAAATATTATACATAGATTATGGTGATAGATACTTTAAAAATGAGTATTATCTCCAATGTGTTACAATGCATCATATTTCTCAAAACTAGCCCGTAATTTTTAATGAATAAACTATGCTTTTAATCAAGATCTAAACTTTAATGATATTTCTCAAACTGAATAAATGTGTACACAAGGAAAAAACCAAAATATGACAAAATATCATAAATTGAGTTTAATAAATAATAAGAATCATTATTATAACAAAATTACATAGTTGTACCAAGTCTCATTTTTTAACTACATGATCCTTGAATTTAAACGATGGCAATGCCCTTAGTCAAAGAATATACAATCATTAAATCAATGCTGATATGCTTAATGACTACTTTTCTATCTTTAACCCGTTTCTTATGGCCAAATTCTTAATGTTGATTTGTTTTCTTTAACTACCTCTCTTATTATTTTTAGCCATAAAGAAAACATATAACTAAGTTACAATATATTCTCAATGTCCTAGAGACAAAATCAATAATTTTAAGCCTAGATATTAATCTCCTTAACTATACACCATGTGAAGTTGACTTAAAAGAAGAAACAAACTAAAACTCCATGGTAGAAGTAGTAATCAATGTCTATTTCACACTTCTTCAAGATGCAACTTCAGTGGTCATTATAAAGATGTATCCTGTGTTGATTTGCATGAATCAACATAGCTAAAAAATCTAAAAATGAGTAGCAAACCACTTCTAAACTTTCAATTTTTTTTGTACATAAAAACATATAGTTTTGGTTACTTAATTGAAGTTACCTCATCATTTTTTTATAGTTCTCCAATGGTCTAAACCTTAATTACTTTTATACCATCTTAAAATCTCCACAACAAATGTAATGTCAGGTCTTATGTAGACTCCAGCATACATTAGGCTTATTACTACAAAAGCATATTGGTGTTTATTTGTTCATTCTGAAAATTATTTTTTTGAGACTTGCTCGAATTGAACCCATTTCCCTTCATAGTAGGAGCTACAATTGATTTACAATCCTTTATCTATAATCCTTAGAAATTAATGACATAAGATTCTTCAGATGTACCTAATATGACACCATTATGCTCCTTAAAAGGAATATGAGAGTGCTACAAGTCCTAATAAGTCCATCTTGTCAAATTATCTTCAATTACAAGTTTTTTTTTATCTTTTTAATCATGCCTTTTCATTATTAAAACTACATTACAAAATTGCATACAACTTCCGTATCTCAACATATACCAATACATATATTGATTTAAAATTGCTCATAACATATTTACATTACTTGTTCATTACATATATTACATATTCTTTATATCTAATAGTTGTAAATTATAAGTATGTTTTTAGTGTATTTTATGAGTTTATTTGCATTAATTTAGTGTTAGTTTAGTTGAATTTATGTTTAAATAATTTAATTATGTGTTTTAAGGTTTAATTATAAGTTTTGGTGTTTTTCAAAGCTAATTTAAAGAGAAAAAGGGCTGAATTGAAGAAAGAAGAAGTTTAGGGGTAAATTCTATAATTTTTGAAAAAGTTGGCAAATTGTGTCATAAGGAATAGCAGCTCATCCCTCAACTAAGTGATGAGGATTGATCAGTGTCTAGCAAGTGTACTAGATCGACTAGTAATACAGGAAAATATAGATTAAGATCTCAAATATCGTACCCAAGGGAACATGGATTGCTAAGGATAATATCTATGTATAAATTAAATCAATCTAAGATTGTTTCCCAAATATTTTTTATTGAAAGATAAAAATTAAACTAAATAAATAATTAAACAAAACAAAAGCTAAAATTAAATTAACATGAATTAAAAATAAAATAATAACTGAAATTCTCTTGCTAACGGAACTATCCACCTTAACTTTCATTGTAATGACTTAATTAAAAAAAAATACTAGTGATTATGGAAAACCTAGTAATAAAACCATATATCTTTATTCAAGTATATTATTCTTAGTATTAAACTCATAGACAAATCTAATATTCAGCATAAAAATTCAATTTTAACTTCCTAAACTTTCATTGAACTCTTTTTCAAGTAATTCAATTCCAATTTATTCTTAGTTCCTCCTCTTTTAGTATTAAACAATAAAGTCAACACATAATTATCTCATATTTCAGATAATAATCATGCATAAATATTAGAGAATTAATCTAAGAATATGCAAATCAATGATAGTGTCTAAATCAACTTGTAGTTATTTATTCAATAAACCAATAATCAATCTCAACACAATCAAAGATAAGCATAAGCTTAAAACCAAGAAATAATCAACCGATATTAAATTTAAAGCTCAATTAAGTCATAACAATGAAAATAAAAGATTTCAAGAATCCATTAGAAAAATAAGAAAAACTAATTCCTAAACATATTTAAAAACTAAAATAATGTTGAAAAAAATAAAAACAGAAAAACTATGTAAAAACCTAAAACTAATGAACTCTACTAGTTCTTGATGATTGATTCTTCTAATTGATTCCTTTAATTGATGAATGATCTTTGATGCTTAATTCTTCTATTTATAGGCAAAATCAATGGTAGAACCCTTCTAAACTTATATAATTAAAGAAGAAAATAAATTCTTCTTAAACGGGAAATTGAAAAATCCTTCGCTGCATGGGAGTTGAAACACACGTGGCCACTTAATTTTTGACTTCATTGGATGCACTGTTATGTATCCTTCCTTGTAGGGATACATGGCCACTTAAAGCCTTTTACAACAAAACACATGGCCACTTAAAATTTATCCACTTGAGACACATGCCCACTTGAAGAAGAAAAAAAGGAATACACAGCCACTTGAGAAACTAAAGCAATGAAATACACGACCACTCATGAACCTACTGTACTTCACTTCTATTTTCTTGCATGAATTTTACAAATTCACAGTTTTAGCCCAAATCTTCCTGTCTTTTTGCAATTAAACCCTTTTTCTAGTAAAATAACCTTGAAAAATACCAAAATTTACAATTAACTCCAAAAAACATAAAATTAACCAATTAAACTCAAATTCAATCTAATTAACACCAAATTAACTAATTAAAAACCTAAAAATATATTAAGAACATCATATAAATGGCCATTATCAAGGATCACTCAGCTAAGGGTTTAAACACTTTTCTCAGTGTTTTTGGTCACTCATCCAAGAAAGATTTCATTCACCTAAGGATAAATTCACTCTTCCAGTATAAACAATTACTCTCTTGAGTGATTAAGGTCACTCTCCTGAGTCTTCATGGAAAATAACAATTCAAAACTTCCTATTTCAACTCAAACTCAATTCCTCTTTGGTTTAGGAAGTTAAAAGGGAAAAACTTCTTCTTTGGGCGATAGAATTCAACTATAAAAGCAAGACATATCACTAAAATTGAGGGGAGACTCGAGCTTAGTGTTTAGATTACTCTTTGTTTTGTTTTAGTTTTCTTTAGTTATTGTATAGTATATTTAACTTTGTTTTTAGCTTTGTTTTCTTATTTTCTTAGTTTACAATTCTTTTAAATACTCAAGCTTCTATTGAAGTCATCAAGATCAAAGTTTGAAGCTTTAAAAGTATTGTATATCTTTACTTTAATTGTTCCTTTATCTTCATCATGTTTGGTAAGTAATTCCTTACTTTTGCTCAGGAAAACATAAACCTTTATTTTATCATTATAATGACTTTATTTTGAGCTTTAATTCAATACAAGTTTGATTATTTCCTAGTTTTGAGAAAATTCTTATCTTTGATTGTGTTAATATTGATTATTGATTTATTTGATTAATAGTTAATGATTCATTTAAGTATGATCTATGATATGCATGTTCTTTGATTGGTTTACTATTATTGATGCTTGATTATTTTCTAATTCAGATGTAATTATGTATTGGTAAGAGTGAATTACGACTAAGAAAAGTTGAACTAAGAATAGATTGGAGTTAAATTTACTTGAAAGAAGATTTAATAAATCTCTAGGAAGTTTAAAATTAGATTTTTATGCTAAGTGTTTAATTATTCCTAACAAGAAGGTTTAATGCTTAGAATGATATTTTTGCTTAAGATATTTGGCTTTATTTATCTATTTTTTTCATAATCACTTGTATTACTTTAGAATTTAATCATTGCAATAGAAATTTAGGTGGATAGTTCCTTTAGCAGAAGTATGTCAGTTAGTGCTTTATTTTTAATTCATGTTAGTTTAATTTTAGTGTTTATATTGCTTTAGTTTAGTTTAGTTCTTGCATTTAAATTAAAAACTTGGAAAATAATCTCAGATTAATTTAATTCATACATAGATATTTTTCTTAACAATCCATATTCCCTTGGGTATGATATTTAGGGTCTTCATCTTATTTTCTTATATTACTAGCCGATGTACTACATTTGCAAGACATCGATCAATATCATACAATAAAAAATGATTATACATAAAAATAAGTCTTCAAACTTCATCCATAATGGCCTGTAAATGTTGACTTGAAAATTCAACACTTCTATTCTACACATGTGCACATATTGTTTGAGAGTATTCCCTAAAGGCCATATAAAAGGAATGTATTTCATATATATATAAATTCATGTTGTTAATGAAAGGCATCATTCATTTATTAATGCTATGTTTAAATACATGTGTTTATATATCTTAAATTAATAAATAAAGTCCTAGACATTATAAACACATGCAAAGAAAATCATAAAAGTGTTTATGATATGAGATATCTATTGCATGCAAATGTAATAATATCTAAATAACCCTAGTTATAGGTCAACAAGATAGGACATTGTTAATTCGGACAGACTAGCACATGTTATGCTTCTTGAATAGTTCAAGCAGTAGTTCTCATTACTGTGATTATGAGAGATGATCAAAGCTAATATGTGAATACTTGTTAAATGAACAAGTTCATTAGAGACCTGTAAAGAGAATCCTCAAATGGATATTAAATCTATGTTAGTGAGGAATCTCTTCATAGTGGTTGTGCAAGTATCCTTAGACTTGAGATCACTAAGGTTATCTTAAGTAGTAAGTGATAAACTTTGACTTCATAACTGCTTACTTCCAACTGGCGGTGAACATAGTTAAAAGATTGGGTATATCATGACCAACTTGAAGATTGTTAAGTAATCAATAAAGGATTCATCATCCCAGATTTATTAAGCGAAGTATCTCGCATGATTCTATAATTACCTTATTCAGAGAATCTTTGGCTAGAGTAATACTCCAAGATAGATAGGGATCCATAAAGGGCATTTTGGGAACAATGATTAAATTAATATAACATACATAATTAGATTCACATGAGTTGACATAAATCCATATTCAGAATCTAATTGAGATAAGAGTGGTGAAAGTAGTAATTGCATGGTAACTATTTCTATGGAAGGGTATAGTCAAAACCACTTAACTTTCCTGACATTTGGGTAGTCATGATATTTAGCTAGAGGCCACTCATGACTTGTATAATAGTATATCATAAATATCAATAAGGGATTGATATAATGATTTAAAGAAGTTTAAATCATATGAGTTTTGAATAAAACTTTTAATTACATATTATACTACCAATATGGATAAGAACCCAATAGGTCACACACATACATAGTAAAGGATAAAATTATAAAATGACAGGGATAATAATATTTGATATTATTATGGGAGAAGAGAAATAAATAAGAGAATAATTAATTAAAGAGTTTATTTAATTATGCATAAGTGAAAATGTTTGCAGAACTTTTTAGAAATGTTCTGCAAAATGGTCCTAATTAAAATTTGTATTTCATAATTAATTATTATTGGACTATAAATATTATAGGGCTGATATAATAATTAATAGGTCCATTAGAGAAATAATTAGAGGCCTAGGGATTTGGTTTTTGTGTAGAAGGCCACCAGAAGATAAGTTCCATGTAAATTCCATATAGAAGGCCTTAGAGGCTAATTATTGGACTATAATAAATTAAATATATTTATAAGTGTTATGGAGTCTATATATTTAATTTGGATAGATTTAGAATTAATTTGGATGATTAAATCCAAGTGTATGTATAAAGGGCCTAGTTTATGGTTTATGTGCATGGTCCTTTGTTGAAGGACTTAAATTGGATTTAATTGAGCCCAAATAAATTATTAATAATTCCAAAAACCCATTTAATATTTCTCTAGAAATTTTAAAGAGCTCAATCTCGTTATGTAGTTGGATTTTTTAACCTAGTTATGAAATCCAAGATAAGGAGATTTAGGGTTAAATGAGTTTTAAAAGAAAATAAAATTTATCTTTTTCAAATACCCTAGTCGCCACTCTCCTTGCTAAAATCAAGGAGATTTCAGCCACCTTGTGATTCCAATAATCATTGGCTCATTCAATCCTTTTCTTGTGTGGATTATGATTGGAGGTGTTTAATTTTGGACATTGTTGTTTGCGACAACCCAGTGAGAAGGAAAAATAACTATTTAACAAAAATCAAAGGTAATTTTTCTTATTATCATTAATATCTATATTTTATATTCATGGCAAGATAAAATATTGGTTAAAAATTTTAATTTTTGCTTATACATGTGATGTATGTAACCGATTAATTTCCAACATGGTATTAGAGCCAAGGTTTTGACATGAGTTTACAATTCCATATTTTTTGCGAAATAGTTATGATTTTTGAGTTATTTATTTCATGAACTTTAAAATATCATATTTGGTTGTTCATGAATAAGAAATATTTATTTCTGGATTTATGTGATCAAATAAATAAAATGAAAAAAATGATTATTTTATGTAAAAAATCATTCTCTAGGAGTGGAGAATTTTTATTTTTTTCAATAAAGTTAAGGGGCTATTCTAAATAAATTTTTAATTGATCTAGTTTAAAATTATTTTGATGATAATTTATTTATTTAATATGTGATATTAAACCATAGGATCAAACAAAATTAAAATCGAACAAATTTTGCATGAAAACTAGTTTAATCGAAAAGTTCGATAAATTGGTATTCTTCTTGTATTCTTGGTAAGTTTATGTTTAGAAAAATTTTTAATCTTCTAAATTTTATATATCTGATATATTAATGTATTTTTAATTGATTATATTAATTAAAATGGATCTTCAATTAATTAGATTAAATTTAATTCTTTAAAGCCACTTAATGAGCTTAATTATGTCTACAGATTTGATTTAAATTAGTAAATGACTTGGTAGGCTCAAGGAGCTGATTTAAATTAAATATTTTAGGCTTTAATTAAGTTTATTAATGGGTTTTAAGAGCTGGAGTGGGCTTAGCTCATTCCAAAGACACATATGGTCCAAAAGACACAAGACTAATTTGTATGTGAACATACTTTTGGGTTTAAATTGTAGGTTTCAGCCTACCCATTATTTTAAGCCCAAAATTGATTCTTTAATTATTTAATGTGATTAATTAATTAATTAATAATCAATTGGATTGATAATTAAGGTAAGAACATATGCATGCAAAAGGTTACCTAAAATGGATAAAGTTTCCTAATTTGATCGCATTATTAAAATAACTCAAAAGTAAGTTTCAAGAGTTGAAACATGATTTATATTCCATTATATGATTTTCCTTTATGAATTAGAAATGCATATAAGGGTTGTGATTGGCATGATGGATAGTTATGGACAAAAGCCAATGTGATTGAGCATAATGCATGTTTGGCCCAATGAGGACTTTCATATCCAAGCCACTTGTTTTTGGTCTGTATTTTATTTTCAAATTGTAATATGTAATTAGGTTACTTAGATTATAGTTAGAAATAGATATGAAGACCACTATTAAGGAGCAAGATGGGCTAGATGGAGATTCAACAAGATTGAAGATAATGTAATTATTTATATTTGTTTGAATCATGCATATTACCTAGGTTCGATCTTTTGATTTTCCTCTTGGCTCGGGGAGGTCAATATAGTAAATTCAATAACTATGCCATATTTATATGCTTATATTTATGCGATAGATATAAGATATGTAGCAATGCATGCCAACCATATATGATGAGACTTAATTAACTAAAATCCCTCAAACTAGTACTAAGGTATATAAGCCTTCCATTAATTAGAGGAGAACCAAAGTTCTTTATAGTATAGGTTGCTGACCACAGTCAACCTCACATTATATCGAATATGTTTGAATCTAATTAAATGGGTCATCTACGGTTCTAGAGGCAAGATTAGGGAATGCATATATGATATGCATGTATCAAGAGTCTATAACCTAATGATCTAATAATTGTGTAAAGACACAATTGGTATAGAGATACCTACCTTTCAAGGATATTGAGTTTGACTTATTGACCACAGTCAAGGTCAAATTTCATATCAAGGATTGGATATTGGCTCACTAAGAAAACCATCGGATTTTCTCGGATTATATAGTAAGGGCTATTGATTTGCAATAAAATAGTGGGAGTAAATGGATTAATTAAAGACCTAATTAATGCATATATATATATGAACATATGCATACATATATATGAACATACTCTCATATATTTTTCTTTTTCACATCTAGGTCATCATCATGAGTACATCAAACATAAACCTATTATCAATGTTGGATAACAAGCTGGTTGATAGCAATTATTTCAATTGGATCAGACAAGTTAGAATTATTCTTAGAGCTGAAAAGATCCATTATGTCTTGGATAAAGATCCACCACCAATTCCATCAGATGATGCCATTAATGAGATTAAGGGCATTTATCATAAATACATGGAGGATAATGAAGCAGCGACATGTCTGATGCTGGGTGCTATGTCCTAAGAGCTTCAAAAGCAACATGAGATGATGGATGCTAGAACCATCATTTTGCATCTAGAGGTGCTTTATTCTTCTCAAGCTAGAACTGAGTAATATGAGATTGCTCGAGCTCTATTTAGCTACAAAATGGTGGAAGGCACTTTGGCTGCTACTCATGGACTAGAGATGTATGGGTACATTGAGCATTTGAGTAGACTTGGCTATATAATATAGAATGATCTATACATAGATTTAATCTTGTATGCGTTGGCTCCAATTTTTGTACATTTTATGTTTAACTTTAACATGAACAAGATCTAAGTAACGATTCCTGAGTTAATTAGTATGATCAAAATAGTTGATGAATCCTTCAAGAAGGATTCAAAAAGTGTCATGGTTGTCACTTCTGCTAAAGCAAGAAGCAGAAGAAGAAGAATAAGATGATGATGACCAAGGCACGGCCAAAGCATGGTGGGATTTCTAAGAAAAAGGTTGCCAAGAAGGAGAATCCCAAATGAACTTGCTTCTACTGTGGGAAGGATGGTTATTGGAAGCGTAACTGTAAGGCCTATCTAGAGAAGAAGCAAGCTGATGCTTCTACTTTAGGTATTCATATGATTGAAATTAATACTTATTCAAAACAATCTTAGGTATTAGATACCAGATGTGGATCTCATTTGTATAATGATCTACAAGAGCTTAAAAGTAGTAGAAGAGTTGGAAAGGCATAAATATATCTACAGTCAACTACTAGAAAAAACATCTCTACAACAGTTGTGGGGACATATCATTTGCCTCTTCCAAGTGGATTAATACTGGAGTTAAATAATTGTTATTATATTCCAACATTATCTTAAAGTATTATTTCTTTTAGTTGTTTATTAAATGATTATGACATTTTTTTGAAGGACAAATGTTGTTACATTTTTAAGAATAATATATTTTATGCTAAAACTATCATTGAGAATGGTATGTTTATTATTGATTTAATTAAAGAAGTACATAATATGGATACCAAGAGAATGAAACAAGATAATATAAACACTATCTCGATCGAGTTTGGAAAGAGGAGAAAGATAAGCTTAATCTTTGAAAAGTAGGTCAAATGCCATATTTTTAGCAAAAAACCACTCAAATTAAGTGCTTGTGACTGCTTGAACTAAATTCAAACATTTTCTATTGAAAGAGTTGCAGTTAAAAACGATAACTAGTTCTCATTAACAATGGTCAAAGGGATTTAGTGAGTTAAGCAGTGATGATGGGACTGAAGAGGGTTCCATGGTAAAGATGAAAAAATAAAAAAAAACAAACAGTAAAATGAAAAAAATATAGGCCTACAAGTTAAAAATTGAAAAAAGGCAGTCATGCTAAAATTGAGACCCTGCTAGGGAAAAAATCGAAAAAAGACATCCTAGGTAAAAATTAGTGGTTAAGAGAAAATATTCAATCAAGAAAACCTATAAGGGATGATTGATAATAAGATTCAAGTGCATACAAGGTGTTACTCCCTAAATTCGAATGGAACATGTTTCTTACATTACATGTTTAGGTATAATTTTTGTTATTGTTATATGATGCACATAAATAAGAACACATATATAAGCAAGGCATAAATATACGATTAATATAAAAAAAAAGAAACTTATTGCATACGCAAAGGCTTTATAGAGGTTAAATGCTCAGGGGACAAAAGCAATACCCCATCTATCAGATGCTTCTTCTAATGTTCCCATCATAGAGGAAAGCCACCTCTTAGTGTCCAAAAGCTTCTTCTTGATGAGTTTTGTAAATGGAATCCAATATGGGTCGGTAAAGATAAAGTTACACCACTTGAACCAGATGAAGTAGAAATGATTTTGCATGATCTCTGAGGACTATGAATATCTGAAGGAAGTACGAGGATACTCCCCTCATGACTATGAGCATTTCGAGCAGGGGTGATGGGTCGATCTCTTTAGAAAGCTATAAGAAGGAGTGCATAAGCCAAGTTGGAATTCCTTTCCAAGGTCTTGAGGGTATTAGATGGAATATATAGCCTATTAAGGAAGAGGTTATCTTTGGCAGAGGCATGATAGAGATATATTGCCTTCCTTTAGAGTAGTAAGAAAGCTCAAGAAAAAGGCAGGGAATGGAAAAAAATAAAGAGAAAGCACCAGAAGAAAACTTACTTAAAGCGTACCTTGAGGTAGATCTTTGAAAGAGAAACTCCTCAAAAAGATAGCAGCATCGTGTGTGATGAATGCTTCCTCTAATGGTAGATTAAGTCTTAAAGCAATAGTAGTCGCACTATCCATGCTTTTGTAAAATTAAAGAGTAATTCGTATCTCATTTGATGATGGAAATTAACTTAAGCCATTAATAGTGAGATTGTATAGGCTAAAAACAACCTTAGCCTTAGTGGCAATGATGCTAAAAGTGCTTGAATACTCATGGTTGATAGTTACGAAGCTCAAGGTGGATATTCCATTATAGGGAAGTACTCATTGTCTTATGAAGAGTTTGGGGAGATAGAGCAACCAAGTTGCCTCTTAAGCCTTATGCTTAGAGATAAGGGTTTATTGGCATACGCATTGACAATCTTGATTCTGCATTGAACCTTCTAGCAGAGGTCATCATAAAGCTGAAATTGGTAACAAGATCAAGCAAATTGTGTTTTAGAGTGGTGCAGGGGATGTACATTCACATTGTTGATAAGAGATCACGATGCTCCTATACTCAGCCTTGCTCAGGAAAAACTAACATCGTTAGAGGGAGTTTTTGTAAAAGATTATGAAAGCTCCTTGTATAGTTCATCAGCGAGGATAGGATTTGGATAAAACGGTATCAATAATGGTTTGTTTAAGGTACATGAATGAGTAATAAGCCATAATGGTTATAAAAGAACTCATGATGGCACCCATACAGCTAATATGAATGGCTTGACAATTTGTACATCAAAAGGTTCCCTTGACTTGCCACAAATGTAGACTTTTCTGATCTGAGGAGTAAATATCATAGGGAAGTACATCTAATAGCTTTAGAAGGTCCAAAGCACTATATTGCTATTGTAAGATGGGTAAAAGTTGAATATTTTAAGCAATCAGGTCCTTGGGGAGCTAGTTGGGATCGTTAAAATTGAGTTTGACATTTAGACATGGACTCCCTTAACTGTACCTGGTTTTAGGTAAAGAATGGAAGAAGCTCAATGTTATAAGTTTTCTTATAGCTAAAAGATTAGTTAATGTAACACCCTTATCCCCTACATAGTTGTAAACACTATATCCAATATCATTAAGCATGCTTGCCAGGTTTAATGCTCAAAATATTATTCTTGTCAAACTTCAAACATAAATCCGGCATACAAACTATAAAATTAACACTTTACTGCATACTTAAGAGTATTTTTAAACAATACAATATTTACATCTATTAATCACCTGTACATCACATCCTTGTAAAAGTAAATAAGAATCTTATAATCAAAATGTATTCAACAGTATACAATACTTTCAATCTCTCTCTTATGTTGGCCATCCTACTGCAGATATCGTCCCAGGGAAAAATCCTTACTTGCAACCTACACGGATGAAACACCCGTGCTAAGCTATAAAGCTTAGTGGGGAACAAAAACATGTGGATGACCCCTTCTAAAGGTTGTCAAGATGAAAACCCATTTATACACATCTTAAAGCAAATAAACCAATCATTATAAACAATATTCACAATAATCTCCCATAATTATATTTTTTTTGCTATACTTATAACCAATATCAATACCTATTGATATTTCCTTTGCTTATCAATTTATTACCTTTATCATTATTCATTCATTACTTTGAATCCTTCCTATACATCAAGCTTACTTTCTAGATTTCGATATATTACTCTTGACCAATTACTTTGAATTATTAGTTGTCAAACATTGATGACTATATTATTCATGTATTAATATCAATTGCCAAACATTTTAATAACTATGCCATATTTCTGTCACTTATTTACAAATATTTATATATACTTCATCTATACTTTATGACTTCCTGATAATAGTCATTTATATGATGTTTTTAGTATGTTTTTAGGTATTTAATTAAGTTAATTTTGTGTTAATTAGGTTTAATTTGTTAGTTTTGTGTTTTTATGGTTAATTTTGCGTTTTGTATGATTTTCAGGGTCAAATTGATAAAAAAAGGGCTTAAAGTGTAAAAAGGCAAAGAGTTTTGGGCCAAAAGCGTAAATATTGGAAGTTTAAGCAAGAAAACGAGCATCCAGGCCAGAGCTTTGAGACGTGGTCACGTGAAAACACTAAAGCATATTACACGTGACCACGTGAAGGAGTTATTTGAGAGGGAACGTGGCCATGTGAAAAGAAAATGAAGAAATATGAGTGAAAGGGCGTGACCACGTGAAGGAGCAAGGAAGAGAAGGAAGCAAGGGACATGACCACGTGTGATCCAAGGCAAATTCCACACATGGCCACGTGTGGAGGAGAAGAAAATAAAGCCGTGCCCACGTGTAGGAGAACCAGATTGGAGCCGTGGTCACGTGATTCAAGAATTCCTATTTGCGCAGTTTTTCTCAATTTCTTGTTTAGACAAATTCTCCTGTTTTGAGTAGCCAGATTACTTCCAATTCAATTCTGAGAGTTTGGGAAGTAATTCACATCTACTTTGGCCTATAAATAGCCAGTTAAAACACAGAAGAGGGGGATCGAATTAGAGAATTAGGGATTAATCTTAGAATTTAGCTTTATTTTTTCTTTAGTTTGTTTTTATGTTATTTTGCTTTCATTATTTTTTTTCTTCAACTTTGTCTTTAGTTTTTAATTATGTTTAAGAAGTAATTTTTCTTCTTTTGCTAATGGATTCTTGAGATCTTAAATTTTTCATTGTTATGACTTTGTTTTGAGCTTAATTTCAATATTGGTTGATTATTTCTTGGTTTTAAGCACATTCTTATCCTTGATTATGTTGAGATTGGTTGTTGGTTTATTGAATAAATAACTAAGAATTGGTTTTGACATAGTTAATGATTTGCATGTTCTTGGGTTGGCTCTTTAAAGTTTGTGCATGATTATTATCCGAAATATGAAATGATTATGTATGATTTTTATTGGTTAATAATAAGAGAGGAAGAACTAAGAATGGGTAAAAGTTAAATCTCTTGAGAAAGGCTTTAATAGACATCTAGGAGGATTAATTCAGACTTTTATGCCAAGTGTTGAATTGTTCTGAATAAGGGAGTTTAATGCTTGGAATGATAATCTTGAATAAAGTTATCTGGTTTTACTTATCTGAATTCTTCATAATCACTGGTATTATTCTTTGAATTTAAGTCATTACAATGAAAGTTAAGGTGGATAGTTTCCTTAGCAAGAGAATTTCAGTTATTGTTTTGTTTGTAATTCATGTTTTAGCTTTTGTTTTGTTTAATTGTTTATTTTGTTTAATTTTTGCTTTTAACATAAAAACATTTGGGAAAAATCTCGGATTAATTTAATTCATATATAGGTATTATCCTTAGCAATCCATGTTCCCTTGGGTACGATATTTGGGCTCTTAATCTATATTTCCCTATATTACTAGCCGATCTAGTACACTTGCTAGCATCCGGTCAAGTTTTTGGCGCCGTTGCCGAGGAATAGCGGTGTTGTTTGTTTAATATCTTTGATTGAGTTAATTTGAGATTTTTTTTTATTTAATTTGGTGATTGTTCTTTACAGGAAAAATTCTAAACATCTTTCAAGATGATGCAAGCTGAGGTCCAAGATTATGAAGTGTTTCTTTTAAAACAATGAATGAATAATCTACTAAGACAAAGAGAGGAGATAGAACGATTGCGTGCACAATAACAAAATCCTTATTCATCACCATCCATTGCTGAAGATTCTTATTCTCTTTTGACTTTGAGATTACAATTGGAAGAATTGAGAAGAGCGAATCAACAACTTCGATACTCAAAAGAAGCCTGTATCTCCGAGAATCAACGTCTTCATAACCAGCTTATATGTAAGAACGAGCAATTTTGGGCTGAAAAGGAGACATGGGAGGCTACATCAAGGGCTCAAGAGGAAAAGTTTAGAATTCAAGAAGAAAAGATAAGGGCTTAAGAGGAGACAATTAGAAGTCAGAAAAATTTATTAAGGGATAAAGAGCATGGAATTGAAAAGTTGGAATCTAAGCTAGAACTTTTGAGCACTCAAGTTGATGGTGGTAAGGAAAAGGAACCAAATCATTCATTCATGGAGGATAAGGAACAAGAGGAACAATTCATATTGGAGGATAAGTCATGTGTTTATTTAGAGGATGTTGGATCTCTAGTAGAGAATTTATCACCAAAAGAGCAAGAAGGAAAGGATTCACAAGTGGAGATACCAAATTCAATCTGCTTGGAGGATTTATTTAGGCTAGAAGAGCCGGTGGAGTTCATGATAAATGAGCCAAAAGAGGAGTCATATTTTATTAAAGATATGGAGTTTTCGGCTTTGATAAATTATGACAAGTTTCTTCTACTTATGGAAGAAAATGAGGAGCAAAGTCCGGAGAGACCTATGTTTGGATCACAAGCTCGACCGCCCGAGAGTAAAATGAGTCGAGCTGGGACTCAATAAACCAGAACTTCTTCTCTAACTTTTCTCTTTAAATTGTCATCTATTTTTTTTTTATGTTTTGCATGTTATTGTTTTTTTTTAGTTTAAAGTTTAATGCATGTTTGTTAGTTGTTTGCGTCTTTTAATTCATGAGTTTAAGATATGGGTTTGAACAAAAAGCTACTTCTAATGATTTTTATGCTTCATGATTAAATTTGAATTTGAAGAGCTTTTAAAGGAATTAAAGAACTAATATGATTTTTGAGGTAAGAAAAATTGAACTTGTCAAAGATTTAAGAGTTGGTTAGATGTGAGTTTGATTTTAAGCTTCATGAATTTGGCATATGTTGAGTTAAGAGTGGACTACAATTGAAATTTAATTAATTAATGTGCATATTGTTGGCATAATTCAATTGGAGCTTAAAGAAAAAAAGAAAAGGCATAATTAAGTGATTAAATAAGTATGAGGAATGTTCTATTCATATGGTGAATGCAATTTAATCTAGTGCTTTGATATGCAGAGAAAATAAAGTTCAAAAGAAGGAGGAAGGGGTGAACACATGACCACGTGTGAGGAACAACACAACCACACGTGGCCACGTGACAACCTATTGCTTGCCTTTTTGCTCCCATGCGTGCCCACGTGGTTTTATTCACTAGCATATGCGTGGCCACGTGAAAGCCTCCTGCTTGCACCATAAAAATCGCGTGGCCACGTGAAGGTAAGCTTACAACCACCCGTGGCCACGTGTGAAGCACGCCCTCATTTCAAATGCCTATGGTTTTGTTTTCTTTCTTCCCTCACACTTGCATTTTTTGTGCTTTTATCACTCTCCTCACTCATACCTCACCCACTACACCTTCACACACTCACATACTCACTCACTTGATCAATCCACCAACACATACACACCAACCTAAGCTTCACATGGCCACGTACACATTATGCACAAGCAAAAACACAGACATCCTCACTCATTCACACTCACATACTCACTTACGCACACACCTCAAAGTTGAACTTCATCTTTTTATTATTTCTAACCTCATTAATTCAAGTAGCATTGCATTTACTCTTAGCTACTTATTATTTGACATTGAACTTCATTGTTGGCTTCATATAGGTTGAGTTAGTATTTGAATTGGCTTATTTTCTTTTGTACTTACCATGACCAATTGAAATATTTCTCTTCCTTTTATTTAAGCCTAACCATCACCAAATTATATTTCACTTGAGATTATGCATTGTTCACCTTGTCACATATGGACATTAAGCACTTAAGCAAGTTTGGCCTAATTGCATTTCTTTACTTAGTTACCATGCATATTAAGTCTTTTTTATGGCACTTTATTGGTTTAAAAGGTATGTTTGCTTGTTAACGCAATTCTATTTATCTCATGCCTTCTTTTGACTTGATCATGGTTTTAGGTGTGGTGAGTTTAAGCTTACATTCTTTCTTGGTTACTAACTTGTTTCTCAAAAGTGATAAAGTGTGCTAAAATTTTCCATACTTTGCTGAGGACAGCAAGCTTCTAAAGAGGGGGATAGAGCTCAGCTGAGCTAAAAATTGAAAGTCCAATTAAGGGAGTTTTTCTTACCTTGCTTATTTTCTTACTCATGAATTTTTATTTTTGTTGTTTAGTTTTGTTTTTAGTTTGCATGTTTAGTTTTTTAGTTTTGCATGTTAGTTGAGTTTATTCATTTATCATTTCTTATACATTTAGCTTAATTCGCCCTAGTTTTTCTCAAAAATTGAACTTTGAACTTGAATTTAGAATGTTCAATGTTTAAAATTCTTGTTTAGCATTAGAACAAGCATGTTGTTTAATGAATTTTTAGCTAGTTTCATATTCAACTTGACTTATATTTGTTAGTTTCTACATTTTTGAGCACTTAAGACCAGTTTTTATACTTTAAAGAAAAACAATGCATTGAAATAGTTAAGTGATGAATTTTAGAACACTAGAACCTTCCTCATCACCCTTTAAAGCATACAAATAACTCAAAATAACTTGGAAAGTGATCTAGGTAATGTTTTTTTATTGAGCCATATTTTGACTTATTTTCCCACCCTATATGCATATTTATCCTTTGTTAGCCATTTTGAGCTTAATGAGGTATGCTTAATGCGTGCCATATTTTTTTTTGTTACACTTATATATTTTACCATATAGCCTAAAAAGCTTTTAGCTTCCCTTCTAGAATTGGCCACTCTAGGATTGGATGGATTAATAAAAATTGGGTATTTTGATGGGTGTGATAAGATATTATTGATTTTATTGTTAATGGCTATTGTTGAAGTCAAATGAATAGTGACTTTGTGATTACCCAGGTTATTATTGTATTGTCAACATCAAAGCTAGTGAAGAGAAAGAAAAAAAAAGAAAAGAAAGAAAGAAAAAAGAGAAAAAGTGAAAGAAAAATAAAGAAATTTACAAATAAAGCTAGCATGTATGGAAAAATCTTAAGTGTGGGGTAGTTACAAGAAAAAAATGGTTATGAATTCTTCAAAAAGGGTATGAATTGTGAATGAAAAAGAGTTTCAATTATTATTTCTTGTTCATAAAAGAGCTTTGAATTGTGAAGGGTTGAGAAATTTTGGCTAAATTCTGTATTGATTAAGTTAATGGGATGAAATTTGTGAATTATTAGTCTATTTTATCTTAGAGTGGCTATTCTTATTATTGATCTTTTATCCATTCTTTGATAACCAATACCTAAGCCCCATTATAACCTTTAAAAGACCTAAGTGATTCTAAGTTTTATTTTTGAGTTGTTTAGCGGAGATGACCTTCGGGTTCCGGTGCTAAAGGAGAGGCCTATGGTGTTTCTAGAGTTTCAAGCGCGAAACCTTGAGTATACTTATGTGTACATTCATTCTAACCTTGACTATGAATTTGCATTGGTGTTTTGGATTTTGAAAATACTTAAATTATTTTGGTCTTGCACACACACACAAGGAAACTAACTTATATTGTCTTGATTGAATTTATTCTAGTTGAAAGTTTTATTAAGTGCTCTTGTTAATTGTTGAACTTGGTTTTGAAATGTATGATTCTTTATTTAAGTTTGATTATTTTGAGAAGTTGGTTTGTTCTGATTTGCTCGAGGGCGAGCAAAGTCTAAGTGTGGGGTATTTGATAATAGTCATTTATATGATGTTTTTAGTATGTTTTTAGGTATTTAATTAAGTTAATTTTGTGTTAATTAGGTTTAATTTGAGTTTAATTTGTTAGTTTTGTGTTTTTTGGTTAATTTTGTGTTTTGTATGATTTTCAGGGTCAAATTGATAAAAAAAGGGCTTAAAGTGTAAAAAGGCAAAGAGTTTTGGGCCAAAAACGTAAATATTGGAAGTTTAAGAAAGAAAACGAGCATCCAGGCCAGAGCTTTGAAACGTGATCACGTGAAAACACTAAAGCATATTACACGTGACCACGTGAAGGTGTTATTTAAGAGGGAACGTGGCCATGTGAAAAGAAAATGAAGAAATATGAGTGAAAGGGCGTGACCACGTGAAGGAGCAAGGAAGAGAAGGAAGCAAGGGACGTGACCACGTGTGATCCAAGGCAAATGCCACACGTGGCCACGTGTGGAGGAGAAGAAAATGAAGTCATGCCCACGTGTAGGAGAACGAGATTGGAGCCGTGGTCACGTGATTCAAGAATTCCTATTTGCGCAATTTTTCTCAGTTTATTGTTTAGACAAATTCTCCTGTTTTGAGCAGCCAGATTACTTCCAATTCAATTATGAGAGTTTGGGAAGTAATTCACATCTACTTTGGCCTATAAATAGCCAGCTAAAACACAAAAGAGGGGGATCGAATTAGAGAATTAAGGATTAATCTTAGAATTTAGCTTTACTTTTTCTTTAGTTTGTTTTTATGTTATTTTGCTTTCATTATTTTTTTTCTTCAACTTTGTCTTTAGTTTTTAATTATGCTTAAGAAGTAATTTTTCTTCT
Organism: Excoecaria agallocha; assembly: GCA_037975025.1. Classification (NCBI taxonomy): domain Eukaryota; kingdom Viridiplantae; phylum Streptophyta; class Magnoliopsida; order Malpighiales; family Euphorbiaceae; genus Excoecaria; species Excoecaria agallocha. Next base: position 56,237,541 of record CM075811.1, on the reverse strand, counting down.
TTTGCTAATGGATTCTTGAGATCTTAAATTTTTCATTGTTATGACTTTGTTTTGAGCTTAATTTCAATATTGGTTGATTATTTCTTGGTTTTAAGCATATTCTTATCCTTGATTGTGTTGAGATTGGTTGTTGGTTTATTGAATAAATAACTAAGAATTGGTTTTGACATAGTTAATGATTTGCATGTTCTTGGGTTGGCTCTTTAAAGTTTGTGCATGATTATTATCCGAAATATGAAATGATTATGTATGAATTTTATTGGTTAATACTAAGAGATGAAGAACTAAGAATGGGTAAAAGTTAAATCTCTTGAGAAAGGCTTTAATAGACATCTAGGAGGATTAATTCAGACTTTTATGCCAAGTGTTGAATTGTTCTGAATAAGGGAGTTTAATGCTTGGAATGATAATCTTGAATAAAGTTATCTGGTTTTACTTATCTGAATTCTTCATAATCACTGGTATTATTCTTTGAATTTAAGTCATTACAATAAAATTTAAGGTGTATAGTTTCCTTAGCAAGAGACTTTCAGTTATTGTTTTGTTTTTAATTCATGTTTTAGCTTTTGTTTTGTTTAATTGTTTATTTTGTTTAATTTTTGCTTTTAACACAAAAACATTTGGAAAAAATCTTGGATTAATTTAATTCATATATAGGTATTATCCTTAGCAATCCATATTCCCTTGGGTACGATATTTGGGGTCTTAATCTATATTTCCCTATATTACTAGCCGATCTAGTACACTTGCTAGCATTCGGTCAGTTCCCACATTTTGATTTTAGAGATCACTTTGATATACTTAACTATCTTAGAAATATGGTACTGTATTCAGATAAATTATATTCCTTATACATATGTATAATATATTCCATATATAAGATGCATTCTCATTCATTTGAATACTTACTATTTTTATTAAACTATTATATCTTTACCTTGTATATTTTTCAACTTTTAAAGCTTTTCGATATTACCATTGCTTCATCAGTAATCACACTCAGCACACTTTATATATATACATTTATTTAACATGTAATCAATGGATTAGAAAATCTTAACAAATCTAACAACCTCACGTAGTAAAAAATAAAAGCATTTGAAAAGCTTAAAAGTTAATTTAGCATGCTTGTATTGTATACTGACTGAGAATTCTTCATGCATTTAACTCATTTAAATAATTTTCAACATTTAGAACCAACTATAAATAGCATACATAACATGTGTTACTTGGTAACCTCTATTTATTTAAACTTGTGAAACAATACAAGCAAATCATGTCAGACATATAATCAAGCAATATCCTTAACTCTTATAGGATGCTTGCTTTGTACTTTATACTTTAATGTATGTACTGTACTTATAGTTTAGCCTACCTAAGTTCGAAAGGTGGATAACGGGATCGGTGGATACTCAAGGTTATCAAAATGGTGGAAATCCGAAGATATCAAAACTATAGACCCAAACAAGGTCGATTATACAGTGGACCGATCAAATGGACCCAAACGAGGTCAATTAACAACCCAAATGGGGTTGTGCATGATCCAATAGGATCAACTGTACTTTAGACCTAAAAAGGTCAACGGTGGCAGCTGCAACATCCCTATAGGCACTAATCTATCCACAATTGAACTCAAATTGCAGGCAATACTCTATTTAATTTTCTTTTCATATATCATGATTGCACTCAACTAGTCAATTTGCACATGTATAACCATAAAATAGACATATTATTGCCATGGCATAATTATATATGCAAAGTTCCTATAATGCTTCACATACTTTATTATCATGCTATCATCAGATTTCACATATTAACATGATCATAGTTTGACAATCATGTAATGTGTCATACCTCTTCAAGTGTTCATCATAAAACATGTCTTATTATAAGAACTTTGCATTATAGCACATCATATGGATGTGATCATGTAAAAAGATTCATTATCACAAGTATGTATATATATATATACACATGTATTCATATAGGCATATAACAAGACAAGCACTTACTATTAAGTATATGTCATCACATTATGTACTTTAACATGTTATCAATAAGGCACTATATGTGAACATGATCATACTAATGTATTTCTTTTTTTCATAGAATAAGTGCATGTTGAAATACACATTTACTCTTCATAGGAGTACATACATATAAATATTTTACGTATAACAAGCATGTATTTAATTTCAATCACATATGCATCTTTGATATAATTGTCAGCAATCTTAACTTAAATACATATGTGAACATGTATATATGTATACATATTTAGGGACTTTTATCAATAATCAAATCACATGTTATATTCAATCCAATGTGTTATCATATAAACACATATTTAACATAACTATATTTAAAGCAAATATAGAAAACAAATTAAAATTCTGCCTACACAAATCTGCATAGGGGCAGTAATCTTGGCCCAACTTGTGAGCCACTTATGATTTTGAAAACTTCATTTTTAGGCTAACTGACCTTCAACAATCTTATTCCCCTTTGTGTTTAGTTTCTAAACCATCAAAATTTACCTTAATATCGTATCTATAGCTCGAGATATATGAGAAAAACTATAGGCAGTTCATAGAACCAAAATAGTGTTTGTTATCATTTATAAAAATTCATAGAATAAAATTAAGAAGGAATTAGACCAACATTTCTTCATCAAAGTTATACTTACATGTCTCTAGTTTTATCATAATTTTACTTTGTAGCATTTTAACAACTCTAACAAAAGTTATGCCCAATTTACTAAGGTATGTTCCCTAACAGTACATCCAGTCCCTACGAATTTCAAGTCAACATTTGACATGCTTGCATACGATTTTAATTCATACTTCCGACATAGAAAATGTGCATTTAGGAGTCTATTATGCATAAGAATTAATCTCAGCATTCTGACCATTCTACACAAAGATATCTCATTTTTACCACAAACTATTCCATGATTAGCTTGTATGGATGTTTCTTTAATAGACACTTGCAATTACATTAAATTTAAGTTGTAGATAAACTCATGATATAATATGAGTTAAGTACACAATTATGTTTATTCCAACCCCAGTAATAGTATGGCAACGGTATTCAGGTGAGGTAGCTATAGAGGCTTCAATATCGATAAAATACAATTACAAAATAAATTGCTTTTAATATTATCAAAGTTGATACACTATAACTATGGCTATTATCTTTTCTTTTTATGAAGGCAATTATATTGTTTCTAATTTTTCACATAACTCTAAGCCAATGAAAAAAATAATATGTTATTAATATCAACTTATCTTATATATACCTCATCATCTCTCTTTATTAAGAAATCAATTTTACTATATTGCACTCCTAAACACTATATATTATTTATGCTATCTGTATTTCCTATACGTTGTTAAGCAATTTAAACTCTAAATCATTTAATGGCACTTATCTATATATACTTAATGCTATGACATTAGACTTTAATTTGATACATAAAGACATCAGCATATAATTACTCTCATATAATGACAAGCTATTAATAGTCATTAAGCTCAATTATATACTTTCATTTAGGTACATATCTATTCCATACTATAGATTAAATTATTAAGTTGAATTAATATAAAATCCCTTAGTTACTACTTTATAGATATTATAATTATCAATTAACATGCTCATCCTAGTAAGCTTGTTGATTGAGAACTTGTTAATTAAGTCCTTAAGTGATTAACAATGTATTTGTAATTGTTCCTTCATGCTAAACATACTCACTCTTTACTACTCATTGTCCGATTTTTACATAATATGTTTCACATGGAAAATGACATTTTTCAGGAAAAATTTCTTCTTAACAATTGATACTTAAGATCTTGACTATATACTATAAAAATTTCAAGTCATGTTGATATATATCCCAAGAGTTATAACATAAGAAACATATACTGCTCCAATGACCCGCCAAATGCAAAAGGGCTGCTGTTTTGGGTATTTTTGAGGACCTTAGAGGCAAAATGTCATTATTGTTATTTCTATAACATATGTAGGTATAGAAGTCCCGATTCTATCGCAACTATAATCATCAAATTAAGAGTTCAAAAACTCAACTTATGATTAAAATAGTCATTGGAGGTCAATCCAAATTTCTAGACAACACTTTCACATTAATGCCTAATATCTTAATTCATGTCAATATACTTATAAAATCCATAATCAACACAAGTATTAATGCATGCAAGAAATAATAGCTCCCAAACCTTGACATGCAACTCAAATTTTCTTCAAAATTCTCCTTTTTCTCTCACTATCTTCTTCTTTCAAGATCCTAATTTTCTCCTTCTTTTCCTTAATGATACATACTAACTTCTCTTGATTAATTAAACATGCATGAATTTCTCTTCAAAGATTTTTCTTAAAGAAAGATTAACTATAAAATATAAGAGATGATAAGAAGAATAAATTTCTATAACTCTCTCTTTAGAATTCCATCCCCCTCCACTTCTCTCTCTTTCTTGTGAATTATAATATATATATATAGTGGCAAGGTAAATTTCTTTCTTGGTCCCTCAAAATTTTGCATGTTCCACTAACTTCTCTCAATTTCTTGCATGTTACATCTTTGCCTCTCATCTTCTTGCATGTTATAAATTGGCATATCCAATTATTCTTTCTCTTAAATCAACTTCTCATATCTCTCTTTTATTCACATTTACCCTTAAGATGCCGAATTTATAAATTGACCCCTAAACTAATACTTTATACTTCAATTACACCCTTGAATATTATTAAACCAACAATAATAATTTAACTATGCCGTTAAAAAATTCATACCATATAATTCACACATTTATCGCATAATTAATGATAACTTAATAACATTTATGCTCTAAATAATATCTTAACTATATTTTTGCTCCAATTATACACATTATACACTATAATATCAATTGACTATTATATACTCTATCACATAAGACCATGAATTCATTAATTCATTATATCATAACTACTAATAATTCATCCAATAATGCTTAATTAGACTTTAATAATGTATAATTACCCTTGAATTCTACTAGGGCCTATTTAGGGTCCTTACAAATCTCTCTCCCCTTAAGGAATTTCATCCTCGAAATTCACACTTGTATCCGTTGCTCAAATGTATCACTATCAATTCTTTGACTTCTATGTCTAGCACTATAAACTTTCATTCCGTACTATCTTGACAACTTTTTCATTGATGCTTACTTTGACTTAATTCACTTCTCTTATAACTCAATCTCCATAAGGAGCGATATTATCATACAATTACATCATTACTATACTCAACATATATCCTATCAGTTTCCTTTATCAGTTGGGGCCTGTACATGTAATATGATGCTTGATGTTATGCTATGTGTGAATGATGCTTTCGTGTATGCAGTAAGATGTAAATGCATTTTCTCAGGTGCTGTATATGTTTTTGCCCCATCCCAAGTATAATGTTTCATCAATTACCTGTACTCGATGAGGAAAAATTGACAGGCCTATAGAGCATTATCATCACTCCTTAACTTGATATCTCAGAAGCTTCAACTATAGATATTTTTATCAACTAAACAAAACTCCATCTCATGTATCATAATTAAATAATCACAACTTATTTTATTAACACACCTAGTACATAATCCTGTATATTTTCATATGCACATATTATGTACTATTCAATCCGGAATTAAGATCCTAAGAAAGTACTATTACACATATAGTCCATTTCTGAAACTTTAATCATATACCTTTACCACATATAACTATCCTTATATCCTGTTTATCAGATTCTATCAAATCAACACACTTCAATATAACCATATCAAGACCAGGATATCTGCATTCGCTAACACTCCCAAAGCTTCTTATGATAACAACTCTAATCACTTATTGCCTAGAAACGACTAAACCAAAGCTCTGATACCACTAATTGTAACACCCTTATCCCCTACATAGTTGTAAACACTATATCCTATATCATTAAGCATGCTTGCTAGGTTTAATGCTTCAAATAATTTTTTTGTCAAACTTCAAACATAAATCCGACATATAAACTATACTATTAACACTTTACTGCATACTTAAGAGTATTTTTAAACAATATAATATTTACATCTATTAATCAACTATACATCACATCCTTGTCAAAGTAAATAAGAATCTTGTAATCAAAATGCATTCAACAGTAAACTATACTTTCAATCTCTCTCTTGTGTTGGCCACCCCACTGCAAATATCATTCCAGGGAAAAATCCTTACATGCAACCTACACGGATGAAACACCCGTGCTAAGCTATAAAGCTTAGTAGGGAACAAAAACATGTGGACGACCCCTTTTAAAGGTTGTCAAGATGAAAACCCATATATACACATCTTAAAGCAAATAAATCAATCATTATAAACAATATTCACGATAATCTCCCATAATTATATTCTCTTTTGTTATACTTATAACCAATATCAATACCTATTGATATTTCCTTTGCTTATCAATTTATTACCTTTATCATTATTCATTCATTACTTTGAATCCTATACATCAAGCTTACTTTCTGGATTTCTATATGTTACTCTTGACCAATTACTTTGAATTATTAGTTGTCAAACATTGATGACTATATTATTCATGTATTAATATCAATTGCCAAACATTTTAATAACTATGCCATATTTCTGTCACTTATTTACAAATATTTGTATATACTTCATCTATACTTTATGAGTTCTAACATTTTGATTTTAGTGGTCACTTTGATATACTTAACTATCTCAAAAACATGGTACTGTATTCAGATAAATTATATTCCTTATACATATGTATAATATATTCCATGTATAGGATGCATTCTCATTCGTTTGAATACTTACTATTTTTATTAAACTATTATATCTTTACCTTGTATATTTTTCAACTTTTAAAGGATTTCGATATTACCATTGCTTCATCGGTAATCACACTCAACACACTTTATATATATACATTTATTTAATATGTGATCAATGGATTAGAAAATCTTGACAAATCTAACAACCTCATATAGTAAATAATAAAAGCATTTGAAAAGCTTAACAGTTAACTTAGCATGCTTGTATTATATACTGATTGAGAATTCTTCATGCATCTAACTTATTTAAGCAATTTCGAACATTTAGAACCAACTATAAATAGCATACATAACACGTGTTACTTGGTAACCTCTATTTATTCAAACTTGTGAAACAATACAAGCAAATCATGTCAGACATGTAATCAAGCAATATCCTTAACTCTTATATGATGCTTGCTTTGTACTTTATACTTTTATGTTTGTACTATACTTATAGTTTAGCCTACCTAAGTTTGAAAGGTGAATAACGGGATCGGTGGATACTCGAAGGTATAAATGGTGGATATCCGAAGATATCAAAACTATAGACCCAAACGGGATCGACTGTATGGTAGACCGGTCAAATGGACCCAAATGGGGTCAACTAACAACCCAAATGGGGCTATGCATGATCCAATAGGATCAACTGTACTTTAGACCTAAAAAGGTCAACGATGGCAGCTGCAACATCCCTATAGGCGCCTATCTATCCACAATTGAACTCTAATTGCAAGCAATACTCTATTTAATTTTCTTTTCATATATAATGCTTGCACTTAACTAGTCAATTTGCACATGTATAACCATAAAATAGACATATTATTGCCATGGCATAATTATGTATGTAAGGTTCCTATAATACTTCATATACTTTATCAATCATGCTATCATCAGATTTCACATATTAACATGATCATAGTATGACAATCATGTAATGTGTCATACCTCTTCAAGTGTTCATCATAAAACATGCCTTGTTATAAGAACTTTGCACTATAGCACATCATATGGATGTGATCATGTAAAAAGATTCATAATCACAAGTGTATATATATATATATACACACACACATGTATTCATATGGGCATATAACAAGACAAGCACTTACTATTAAGCATATGTCATCACATTATGTATTTTAGTGCCTGAGTACAATATCGAGGAAATTACATTAGTGTGAGAGGGAAAATTTTTACAATAGTTAGAAAAATTAAACGTGCTCGATGTGAAGGATGGGTGACCACTGGGAAGTGTGGGGTAAACACCTAGTAAGGTAGTTCGAGTTAAATAAAACCTAACGGTGCAGTTTGGGAAGAAATTGAGCTCAAATAGGCTTCCATATAAGCAAATAAAAAAAATTTTACGGTTTAGCAGAGAGTTTGACCATAACTTTGATCGAATATTTAAGTGCCTTAGAGTTCCCCATTAGCATTCTTATTTCACATGTGTATTATAAATAGTGCAAATAAGCCTAAGGTAATGAAAAACAACACTTCTAGCAGTTTCGAAATTTCAAGTTTCAAATCGATAGGAAATACATTCGAAATTATAAGTATATCAAAATAATATCAGAATAAGCTGAAATTTTAACCATATATTCTTGAGTGTACTAGAACACTCGGGGAAAAATATCAGGTCATTCTGACTTCTTAATCAAAAGTTTAGTTTTCGAGATGAAAAATCAAGATCGAGTAAAAAAAGGGGTCAATTTTGAGAATTTGACCACATGAGGACATGGAAGTAATTTTTACAAAGCCAAAATCAAGTATGTCCAATCCTAGAACAAATTGATAAGTTGAAATACCTAAAGTGGTGACAAGTGACTTAAATTAAGGCCATTTGATTCAATAGTTTCTAAGTGAATCTTGGAGAGCCATTTGGTTAAATAAGGATTCCTTAGAGTAGTCTAAAACTTCAAATGATCTCAGCAAAAATCTATCATCTCCTCCCTCTTTCTCCTTCAAATCTGAAACACCCTCACTAAACTCTCCCACGATTTTTTCCTCCCCTCTTCAATTCCCACCATATCTCCAGTTGTAATTTCACCTAAATACATTAAGAGACCTCCTCTTTATCCTAGAGACAAGAGTGAAGCAAAAAGAAGTGGAAAAAATAAAATTTTAGGGAGAGAGAAAAGTAACCTAAATAGGTAAATTCATGGTCTCCTATTAGTTTTAATTAGGGATTTTCATATAGGCATGTGAATTATCATGATTAGGACTCATTAGCATCAATTATATGTTGGAATTCAATGTTAAAACTTATAATTTATTTTCCCTTTGTTTCGGCCTAAAGAAAAAAACCAAGGAGATAAGCTAACCAATGAAGGAAAGTGGAAGGGGAAGAAAATCTAGGTGACTTTCAAGCCATTTGAGGTTTGCGGATACTTCATCTACACTTAATTTCATGTTTTCGTTAAGTTTTAGCTAAATTCTCTATTATGTAACTATAGCAACTTAGGTTAAATGATGAAATAAATTAATATGGCATGATAAAATGATGAAATAACATGTTGTAAATACGAATTGATGATGAAAACAATGAGAAAAAATAGGAAACCTTAGTGGTCGAATGGTATAGCATGTCTTTTTATGATGTAATTCCATAATTAATGGCTTAAATGATGTGAATTACATAATATAATGATGAAGAAACATGTTAGAAGAAAAAACAACATGTGAACATGATGATGAGCATGTATACATAATGATGTTACATGTGTAACTATGTGATATACATGTGTAATGATGGTATAACTACATAAAAAAACCACTAATAGTGATGGTAGAACCATGTGTGGCATGGAAATGAAAAGAAATTAACATCCTAATCATGAGAACTCAATGTGGCCGAATGGTGTGCATGTGAGAAATCATGTGTTTTTATGTGATACACGTGTAGTGACATGTGTACATGATATAAATAGGTGAACTATAGTCTTATGAATGTGAATTAACTATGTAGTAATATGACACGATCTGAACAACATAAAATAATGTATAATAAATGTCATTGAGTTCATAAAAATAATGCCTTTAGTATTCAGTGGGTAATCCAAGATCATTAGATATAATGGCTAGCCATAGGAACACATTTACTGTGGTTACACCATGAGATTTGTCATATTGTGCATTTTTTAGGTTGTCGACAAATTAAAAACTGGCGCATAGGATCACGTCAAGTGATCTAATCCCTATTTACATCATTGGAATCCTCATCCTGCTTATCTGGTTTGAGAATTTTCACCGATCATACTAGGTGCAAAATTGTAATTGTGAAAAATTCTGAGTAAAAATAAAGTTTTATGAATAAATGTGTGACTTATGTGATATATATGTGAAAACGATGAAAAACGAAGTCAATTAGTTTAAAAAGGGTAAAAATATAATTACGTGAGAAATTAGGGACTAAGGTGTAATTTGGCATTATAAAATATGATTAATGGAATTAAAATGGGTAAGTAGGCTAAGAGGGTAAAATCGTAATTTTTGAAAAGTTCGAGCATCAAATTGTAATTTGTTTACTTTGTAGAGAAAAATAGGGACTAAATTATAATTTTGACATTTATGATGAAATAGAAGTGAAATAAAATAAAAAGAATTAAAGTTGAACTATTAAGAAGTTAATTTTAAAAATCATGTAAATTTAGGAACATAATGCAAATTTAGGGACTAAATAGAAATTTTACTATTTTTGTGTTTATAAGTGAAATTTTGTGTAGTAGTATCCAATACTAAGCAGCAATATTGCTTAGCGCACGGTTGTTGTGACTTCGAGCAGGGACAAGTGCTGTGGATAAAGGACCCGAAGACTAATGGCATATACATATATTTTGGGACTTAGGTCCATTTTGTAACAAATGAAAATTTAATTTTGTTGTGTGTGTATATATATATTGAGTTGTAACATAAAATAACACTATTATGTTATGAATTGGTGTTGAGATTGATGTATGTGATATGAGTATTATGTGATGGAATTAGAAGTGCTTATGTGGTTGATGAAGTTATTGAGGAGGAGATCGATTATAGGGAGTGTAAATTTATTTGCAGGTATTGGGAAGCATGAAAAATAAGCCATCATATTGCCCAAAATATGACCAAATGAATAGCAACTTAAATAAGTCGCATAACAACTATAGACAATAATTAATCTTATGGCATTATGCATTAGGGCGTTACACCGAAATCCGGTTCAGCCCTTAAGATTTTCAAAAATAAGTTTCAACATAGATGACTTGAATTTATCCTTTCACTAGGATCAGTCTGTAGCATTTATGGAATAACTCCCTCCGTAGGGCTCATATTGAGATGAATCCAATTTTAATGGAAACTAGACTTATTTTGGAGAAAATTTGATAAAGAGAGCATAACTAATTCTAAACCCATGGTTCCCAGTAATGTTTCAAAATTAGAACACCTATTTTTCCTTGAAAATTTCCTAAAAAGTAGTCATCATATTTTGGCTATAAATCTCAATCTACAAATAAAAAATGAGTGATTTTTTATTAATTTGAAAGCTAAGACATAGGAGAACAAATTTATAGAAGAAATCATGTCATAAAATGATATATGTAAGCCTAGAATTAGCAAAATATTTGGATTAAATCTCAGTCAACTGAGAAAAAAGAGACAAAGTCAAAATCAACAGTCTGGGAATGACACAAGGACCAAGTCTATGACTCACTTCCAGGGTGCAATTACACTTAAGGACACAGGAAAAGCTCTAGGGAAAAATCACCTTAAAACATATCCCATTTAGGATATTTAGGGTGGATTTTGTAACCACTTAAAGGGAACAATCCCATTTTTCTCTCTCTTTATTAACTTAATAATCATCTTCTTCACTTGCTTTTCCTTTTCTTTCTCCATCATATCCCATAGAAAATACATATTTTTTTTAACTTGAAAAATTCCAAAAAATATACCAAAAATCAAAAAAAAAAATGATAGAGCCCATAATCATTGTTATTTGATGAAACCGAACTTAAGGTAATATTCTCAAGCCCTAAAATCCATACATTTAAATATTTAGTTTTAACTAATTATGTAAATAATATTTTTTGGTTTATTATTTTGTTAATTTTATAGATCTGCTATAATATATTATTAATTTATCTTATTTGTAATTAATTTTTAATTAATTATAAAATTTGTGAACTTGTTAACTAATTTTATGAATTAACTTATTATTTTGGTTAATAAATTAATTGTTAATATGCTAATTTGTTAATAATTTCAATTGCTAATTAATGTTTAATTTTATTATTTACTAATTAATAGCTTTATTATGCAATTTGTTAAGTATTTGCTAGTTTAATTTTATTTTTTATATTTTATTAAGTAGTTAGTATGTCAGTTTAATTTATTAGTTTGTTCAGTTTATTGATTGTTTATCATATTTGTTAATTTCGTATTTTGTTTAATTTCTCATATATTTTAAATAATATTATATTCATATTTTATTTATAAATTTTAATTCCCGTTTTTACCTTTTATTTCTTTAATTTGTTTAGTAACATTGCTTTATTCTAAATATGTTGTCTTTTACCATTTATTTGCTAATTCATCATGACATTTTATTTCTTTATATTATTATTATTATTATTATTATTATTATTATTGTTGTTGTTGTTGTTGTTGTTGTTATTGTTATTGTTGTTGTTGTTGTTATGATCTTTCGTATCATTAATTTGTGTTATCTTATTATTGTGAATATTATTATTATTAATGTTTTGATTTGTTTGATGATGATATGTTTAACTATTATTATTTAATATTATCATTAAAATTATTATTTTACAATCATTTTGATCATTATATACTGATAATATTTTCTTGTCATTTAAATTTTTTATATGTGTAATTTCTTTTCTTGTAAGAGAATAACCCGGAGTAGGTTAGATTAGGATTTTATTTATTTCCTTATTTTAGAATTTAGGCCTGTATTAATTTATTTAATTCTTTTCATTTAATTGTCTATAATAGTACAGTAAAAAATGAATTTTTGCATGATAACTTACAAAAATCATATTAAATATTTTTTATCTAAATAATTGGATTTTTCTCATAAAATGGACCAATGTCCTATTTTATTTCAAAAATCATAGAAAAGAATTTCTCAAATATGCAAGAGGGAACCAACGTTCCAAAATCAATCAATAGCCCAATTTATTTATGTTTTACTTGTATCATTATTAATTTCTCTTATTTGTAATTAATTGTTAATTAATTATAAACTTTATGAACTTGTTAACAAATTTTGTTAATTAACTTATTTTATTGGTTAATAAATTAATTGTTCATATGTTAATTTTTTAATAATTTGAATTGTTAATTAATGTATAATTTTATTATTTACTAATTATTAGCTTTATTGTGCAATTTGTAAGTATTTGCTAGTTTAATTTTATTTTTTTATTGATTTTATTAGGTAGTTAGTATGTTAGTTTAATTTATTAGTTAGTTCAATTTATTGATTGTTTATCATATTTGTTAATTTGGTATTTTTTTAATTCCTCATATATTTTAAATAATATTATATTCATATTTTATTTATCAATTTTTGTTCCCATTTTTACCTTTTATTTCTTCAATTTGTTTAGTAACATTACTTTATTCTAAATATGTTGTCTTAATTTAGCATTTATTTAGTAATTCATCATGATATTTTTATTTTTATAATATTATTTATTATTGTTATTGTTGTGATCTTTGGTATCATTAATTATTATTATTATTATTATTATTATTATTATTATTAATGTTTTTTATGATAATATTTATAACTATTATTATTTAATATTATCATTAATATTATTATTTTGTTGTCATTTTTATCGTTATATACTGACAATATTTTTTTATCATTTTTTGTATGTGTAATTTCTTTCCGGATCAAGTTGGAGAATAACACGGAGTAGGTTAGATTAGAATTTTATTTATTCTCTCATTTTAGCATTTGGGCCTGTATTAATTTATTTAATGCTTTCCATTTAATTGTTTATAATATTATAGTAAAAAATAGATTTTTGTACGATAACTAATAAAAATCATATTAAATATTTTTATCTAAATAATTGGATTTTCTTAAAAAATGGACCAATATCCTATTTTATTTAAAAAATTATACAAAAGAATTTCATAAATATGCAAGAGGGAACCAACATTCCCAAATCAATCAATAGCTTGATTTATGTATATTTTACTTGTATCATTATTATTAATTTCTCTTATTTGTAATTAATTATTAATTAATTATAAATTTGTGAACTTGTTAACTAATTTTGTTAATTAACTTATTATATTGGTTAATAAATTAATTATTCATATGTTAATTTGTTATTAATTTGAATTGTTAATTAATGTTTAATTTCATTATTTAGTAATTAATAGCTTTATTATATATTTTGTTAAGTATTTGCTAGTTTAATTTTATCTTTTATTGATTTTATTATGTAGTTAGTATGCTAGTTTAATTTATTAGTTTGTTCAATTTATTGTTTTTTTATCATATTTGTTAATTTGGTATTTTGTTTAATTTCTCATATATTTTAAATAATATTATATTCATATTTTATTTATGAATTTTGGTTCCCTTTTTAACCATTTATTTGTTTAATTTATTTAGTAACATTACTTTATTAAGCCTTATCTAAAGATTATTTTTGTTTACTTTGTTTGTAGCCAGAATATCTTGAATATTCAATGCATTACCTATTTATTCAGCTTGCTTCAAAATTTGAGAAAACTTTTCAAGTGAGTTTGATTATTCTTCTATTTTCTCCTGATGTTTCACCTTCTAAACCAAACACACTATCCTTCAGTTCTACTGAATTGTAAATAATCTTCTTGTCATCATTTATCTATTTCTTCAATTATTTTGCTTCTAGCTCCTCCAATTGATTGTCAGATACTTTACTTGATTCTTGTATACACATTAAATTCAGAACCAGAGAGTTGTCCATGTAAATTCAAAATGGCTCATATTTTGAATCCTACACACTATCCTTATTTTGATTTTGTACATATGTTGTTTTTTTATTTTCAAAACAAGTACAAAAGTCCAAGAAATGAAACTAAGGTTGTACAGTGGCTTATCTTTGATGGGATGGGGTGAAGAGGGACAATGCATGCTTGCTATTCTTTTTAAAAAAAATTGTATGAAAAATGGCAGTTTATGCTGCCATTTTTTATCAATTACGAGCCCACATGTTGTCAGTATTAAAGTACAAAAAAGGCAACAACTTCTTTCATTTTTTTTTATCTTTTACGGGTCCTATGTTTCATAGCCAAATGATGCCATTTTTTTAAAAATGGCACATAATATTATCCTTTTTCATTCAAAATTTTACACTAATTTTATGTGACTCACATCGTTAGAAAATGGCAATACTGGATGCCATTTTTAATGCCCCATTTTGCTATTTTTTTACTGTAACCCCAAATCTCTAATTTTTTTTTAAATTATACCAAAATAAAAAGAAAATCCAATGATAAGTGGATGGTGGAAAGTGAAAGAGGTGGAGAGCAATTTGCTAAGGTAAGAGAGAAAACGTAAAATCGAGATAGAGAGAGGTTAGCATTTTTAATTCAAATAGAAGAAGGAAGGGAAAAAGTCGATTGCAATCTTATACCTTATTACTTGTGATCCAATGGTGCTCAGCTTATGATTAAGTAGAAATTGTATACCTAATGACAAAACTATTGGTGACTTGGTAAGACAACAAAAAAAGTAAAAATTGGCTAAGTTGAGTGACTTCACTTTATTAAAGAAAATTTATTGGAGAAAATATATCTCTTATATTTGATATTTTTCAATTTTTAAGGTCTACTTGGAATAAAATAATTGGAATTGTATAATTCATTTACAAATGAATTCTACGTGAAATTCATTTATAAATGAATTCTTATTCTTGAAATAAAATAACTAAAATATAGTATTGAAAATGAATTTCATGTTTTTATACTTGAAATAAATGAATAAAAATTCATTTCTATTGTATTTTCTAAAATATTCTCAATACCAATTTGATGCATTTTTTAATAATAACTCCCAATAATAAGCAAAAAATTAGATAAATTCATATGACATAATATTAATTTTATATTTATGAGATAAACTATAGATATTTTTAGCATTAAATCAATTTAATAACATACAACTGATCTACTATAATAAAATAATACCCTTTTTGACAATTAAGTCAATTAAGTCGGTTGAGATAGAGAGAGGTTAGCATTTTTAATTCAAATAGAAGAAAAAAGAGAAAGAGTCGGTTGCAATATTGTACCTTATTATTCTGTGATTCAATGGTGCTTAGCTTACGATTCGATAAAAATTGCCTACCTAATAATCACCTAAGGAAAAACTATTGGTGACTTGGTAAGGCAACAAAAAAAGTAGAAATTGGCTAAGCTAAATGACTTCTCTTTATTGGAGAAAATATATTGGAGAAAATTATCTCCTTGTGTTTGATATATTTCAATAGTTAATCTTCAAATACGATCTCACTGTTAAAAAATAAAAAATACTATATATAAAAGTATGCTAATTAGGACTCTTGGTTAATAACATCACCTAATAGTTTGAGGAATTTAAGGTTTTTGACAAAAATAAGTGTACTAAGGTTATTGTCTTCTCCAGCATGACTCCTATGGCCATCAGGATTCCTAACAAGGATAGGAGACTCATATCTATAAATGGCCAAGATCATCAGCTATTTATCTTTCTTAGCCACTTTTTACTAAAAATCACTTTCTTCTATTTACTGACTTGACCATCGGACAGTCCCTTGCCGAATTCCTCTGGAATCTCTTTATTTTTAGGAACCTTGACAGTAATATTCAAAAGCAGCAATTCGATAGTAGCTTGGTAATTTTTTAACTGTTATCATTTGGTACGGTGATCATGGACTTTATTTCCATTGAAACATAAATTTAAACGATGAAAACACCCAACAAAGGAGTAACCAGAATAACATAACGCCAGGCCCCTATTTACCAATTTTTCAGCCTCTGGAACCCACCCCTTAAGTCATGTCCAACAACCTACCTGACAATAGATTACCTACCAAAAAAATAGTAATTTTGATACCTGGCCTTACTCCCTAACTTACTCAGGCCCTCTTTGCAACTCTAACACACCTAGTAGTACATTTAGTACCCCAGTCCACACCATAAATCACCTAAATATACCCTGCCCCCACCTTTAAAAACCCTAACCCTATGCACAAACAAAAAGAAGCAAGACCTAGAATAACCTTAACAAGTGATGAGATTCACAAGCTCATTGAAGAAAGGATACAACAAAAGCAAAATCACAATGTGAAGCCATATCATGATGACTTTCGATCCTTTTTCTCTCTTGAGCCATACTTGCTGCACCTTTCCTGAACATCAAATGACTGAACTTGTCATGATAAAGTGGAAGTACAAACCCTTGAGCCTATGTTTGACAATTTCTCCACTCTATGCTAATTTACACTACAAAAGGTGCTGCCCTTTTGTAAGATTTTTGCTCAAACTCTGACAAAGTTTGCTCAAGTATGGTTCAAAAACTTGCCCGAGAACTCAATAAATAACTTTTAACCATTTGTAATAATGTTCATTATAAAGTTTGTGGCAGTCGTTCAGCCAACCAGAGTCTCAGCTAATCTCCACCAGGTGGTCTAGGAGAAGGGAAAGTCCTTGCAAAGTTATATGGATAGGTTTAATATGGTAATAATGAATATCCAGAACTTGAACCTAAAAGTTGATATTGATGCCCTAAGTAGGAATACCAAGTGCCAGGATTCCAGCAACTCCTTGAGCAAAAAGCCTCCATATGATTTTACCGAGCTCGTGAATAGAGCCCACAAATACATTCGGATGGATAAAGCTCGGAGACTAAAGTACAGTGACTGGGTAAAAGATAATGATAACTCTCGAGGAACTGGATATGATCAAGAAAGTTCAAGAAGGAATGATTTCCACACTATGAAAGGGGTTAATAGATCATACATGATTTTGAAACTATATTTTAATAATCGTAAGGAAAAGAAAATCACCGAGCTCAATGCTTTTTTAGCATAAATTCTATCTTGGATGAAGAAAAATCAGGAAGTATAATAGCTGAAGCCCATGAGGGAGGGCACGAGTAGGGACTAAGCATCATACTATGCTTTTCACAAGAATAAAGATCATGAAACTAATGACTGTAGGTAGCTGAAGTGAGAGATCGAATATCAAATCAAAAGAGGTAAACTCGGGTAGTTTGTTAAGGGAAGTAAAAGCAATGATAGGAGATCCCTTCCAAGGCAATCAGTAAGGGTAAGGGAAGCATTACAATGTTTTCGATGATTCAATAAAAAGTAAAGCAAAAGAGGTTTTCTCGCTTGAATCTAGTTACTATTACCAATAAATGTTATACAATTCTCAAGAAAAGATAAAAAACGTGTTTGACAGCCCCATATGAGGCACTGGTTATATAAGCAATCATTAAAGACTTTTTGATGCAAGGGATCTTGGTAGACACAAGCAATAGGATAAATCTCATCACGTTGCAAGCTTACAAAGCATTAGGAATGCCAAGCCCCTTAGATGAAGTGACAATCCCTTTGATTAAAATATTCGGATAACCCATTAAGGTTGAAGGCTCATTCAATCTGATTTTGCAGTTAAGAGATGACTCAATCGTAAGGTCATATGTTTCATATTTTATGATAGTGAATTTTCCTTTATCTTATAATGTAATCTTTGGTCGGCCTCTACTGGTTGTTGTGGATGCTTATATTTCTATGCAGAAGCTTATCATGAAAGTACCCACACTAGAAGGCATGGCTATACTTCGGGAAACCAAACTATGGCTAGGAAAACATATGTTACCATGTTGAAAGAAGCAAAATAGGCCCTCCCAATTGATACCATAGATGTCCCAACTGATGCTGGAAAGGCAGAACTAGCCTATTGCAGAAGGTGCAACTATTTCCTAGAAAGATAATGAAGATAGCCTCGACAAAATCAAGCTCAGAAGTAAAGCTTTTCCTGGACGTGCTAGAATCCTATGCAAATGTATTTGCTTAGCAATCATTGGAGCAGACTGGCATCTCATCAAATGTCATGTGTTATTTGCTAAGCATACAACCAGGTTGCAAACCGATCAAGCAGAAAAAAGTGCAATCACATACCAGAGTAAGAGGTAGCAATTAATGAGGAGATGGACACCTTGCTAAGAAATGGTTTTATAAAGGAGGTGTTTTATCTATACTGGCTATCCAATGTAATGCTAGTAAAAAAGGCTAATGGGAAATGGAGAATGTGTGTGGACTTCACTTATTAAAATAAACCATACCTAAAGGATAGCTATCAATTACCAAATATGGACATGAAACATCTAGATTTAAGGAGTAAGTCTTCTTTGATACATTGGTGGGCTATCACCATATCCTAATGAACTCGATGTTAGTGTAAGCCCGAGCCCCAATGCATTGTTATTAAATAATTAAATTAATAAATGAGGCATTTGTTTTATCTATTGTATTCCTGTGCATATCAATTGATAGAACTATCCAAGAATGTTGTTTCAGTTTAAGTTATCATGTGTGAGGAACATGGTTGTAAGAACTTGAAACAATAGAGACTTCATTCTAAATATCCCTAGTCAGTCATTGTTATGGAAATAACAAATGAATTAAGACTAGTATGCTCTCTCTGAAAAGATGATTTCTGTCTTACTGATCATAAGGACAAGAGTGTCAATTAGAGATCATAGATACATGTTTAGAACATGGTATCTGGATTTGATCTGTTCATGAGAACACTGCATGGTACTAGTCATAAGTGTTTCTCATGTGCAAGTTTTGCATCGGAGTTTTTAGACCTAAAATATCTATGAAACTCTTTATGAATTACTGTGTACTTTGACATACATCTAACGTACTCATAACAGGGTAACAAGTATGGGTATGCTTGGGTATACACTAATTCGTGTTAGAGAGCATGAGAGAAGTAAAGGGATTACCCCTCTCAATAAGAGAGAAAATATCATCGGCCACTTGATCGGTGAACTGACAAGTGTATGGCCATACTGAGATGAAATAATGAGTAATCATTATTTATTTAAGAATTCAGTGTCACTGGAATATCAAGAAAGGAATTAGTATATATAAGGATGACTAGTTCCATGCCTTATATTAATTCTGATAGTTAAGGGTAAGGGACTATGCAAAATTGCATTAGGTCACTAAATGCCATTTGTATTTTCATTTAATTTGAAATGCTATAATATCTTGCTAGAGAATATATATAGCCTCTGAATTAATTCATTAATTCATTGCCAATATTAAATGGACCTATAGTTTCGCACACAAAGCATTGGGCTTAAAATATTTAAATAGAATATTGGGCATTAATTTGGGCTTTTATTTAAAGTCAAATTAATGTATGTAATGGGTATTAAAATTGCTAAATGGACCTTAGTCCATGAGAGAGGGAATTTCAACCTATGTAGATTTAATTTCAATTAATTAATTATCTTAGATTAATTAAGTTAATTGAGTATTAAATCCTAATAACATTTGAATCAAAATAAAACACTTAAATAGGAGAGAGAGTGACCAAAATTCAAAGATAAAAATCATAGTGAATTTCGGCACATGTATATCCTAAATAAGTGATTTGTTTTGATTAAATGTCTTATGTTTATTTTAAATTAATTTGAATTTAAAATTTAAAGGAATTTGAATTAATATATGTCACTTAATTAGGAAGTGATGGAGGTTGAATTTACTACCTAAAGATAGTAAATTTTGGCATTCACACTTGACCTAAACAAGTGATATATATTTATGAATTAAAAGGAAGAAAAAACCCTAGGCATTTTTTGCTCTCTCACTCTCTTGGCCGAAATACACAAGGGAAAAGAATTCTTTCTTGTTCTCTTGTGTTCTTGGGCAGCAATAGCAGCTTAAAAGAAGAACAAGATCAGATCTTATGGCTTCAATCCAATCCTATTGCCAAATATTCAAAAATAAAGCTAGCACTCTTGGTTTTAAGCTATCTTTGCAAATGTGTGTGTGTGAGAATAGAGAGGAGTGGCACAAAGGCAGCTCCTTGGCATTAGTATTCTAGATCTAAAGTATATAAGTTTATCTTATATATTTGCCATTGCAAAATTCAATTTTTAAAGAGCATCCAAACATGTAAGTTTAAAAATCCTAAAATTGCATGTTTCGATTCTATGTCATATATTGTGTGGCATGAATGATCTATATTTTCTTATTTTTCCATTTTATGATCTTCGTGCATTTGTCATATGATATCCCATCACTCGAAATATGAGAAAAAAATAGCATTTATCACTCATAGGGCTAATACTATTACAAAGTGATGCCTTTCGGGCTTCTGAATATAGAAGCCACATACCATAAGTTGATGAACAAGTTATTTAAAGGACAGATAGTCTGAAGCATAGAGGTATATATAGATGACATGATAGTCAACAGTAAGACCTCAAGGGGTCAATAAAAGGAGCTTAAATAAATATTATCTATGCTCAGGAAGTTTGGCCTCAAGTTAAACCTAGAAAAGTGTATGTTTGGAGTTCGGTCAAGTAAGTTCTTCGGATTTGTATTTTCAAAGAGAGGAATAGAAGTCAACCT
Organism: Excoecaria agallocha; assembly: GCA_037975025.1. Classification (NCBI taxonomy): domain Eukaryota; kingdom Viridiplantae; phylum Streptophyta; class Magnoliopsida; order Malpighiales; family Euphorbiaceae; genus Excoecaria; species Excoecaria agallocha. The sequence goes on along the minus strand of CM075811.1, from coordinate 56,216,030 downwards.
GGAAATTATTAAGGCCATCTTGAAAATGGAACCACTAAAATTAATAAAAGAAGTACAGATGTTAAATGGAAGGATTACAACGCACGAAAGATTTATCTCTTACTCGGCTAGGCGATGCCTTCAATTCTATAAAGCCTTGAAAAACTTGAATAACTTTAACTGAAACTCAAAATTTCAATCCACTTTTGAGGCCTTGAAGAATTTTTTGATTTCTACCCCATTGCTCAGTCAATCGAAGCTAGGTGAAAGCCTACTCATGTACTTATCAATTTTTGAAAGGCAATGGGCTCAGTTTTGGTCAGAGAAGAAAGCTCTCAGTAAAGCACTCAGTAGTTCCTTATATATTACATTAGTAAGGTTCTACAAGGTGTCAAACTAAGGTATCCGATCCTATAGTAGATGGCCCTAGCTTTAGTCAATTTAGCTATAAATCTTCACCCTTATTTTCAAGCACATACAGTAGTAGTTTGAACCAATACCCCTCTTAAAAAATTCATGCAGAATTTTAAGGCATTACGGAGGATAACTGAATGGGCAGCTCACCTTAAAGAGTTTGATATTAGAGGTGAGCCTCGATCGACATTGAAAGCATAGGTCCTGGGGAACTTGATAATCGAGTTTTATGCTCCACCTACCGAACCAGACAAAGTAATATGGAAATTATATGTTGGCAGAGCAGCTTCATCTGAAAGGGTAGGGATAGGAGTCATACTATCCAGTATGAGAAAGATACTTATACAAGGGATAGCCAAGGTAACTTTCCCAGCATCTAAAAACATAATAGAATATGAATCACTTTGCTTTGAACTATAGCTCGCCCTCAAGGTAAAACCTGACTCATTTCATTTTAATTCTCAGTTGTTCATCAGACAATTGATAATAAAGTTCGAAGCAAAGGAGCAAGTAATGGTAAATTACAGGGACTTGGTATTAGCTTTGCTAGCCTAGCTAGAAAGAGGGGGAAACTTATGGACAATTGAGCAAATACCTCAACAAGAAAATAAAGTGGTCGATTCATTAGCCAAGCAAGCATACTCAAACTGCACCATATAGTCGAAGGACATAGTCTATGCCATCATAACTCAATCTTCATATGAAACATTCCCAATCTAAGTGAACAAACAGATGGATGAATGGTGATTACCAATCTATTAATTCTTTAAAATAGAGGCCCTCCCAAAGGATCAGGTGAAAGACAAGAAGATAGTTCGGCATTCTAGTCTTTTATTCCATTATGGATGGAAAGTTGTATCAAAGATCTTATTCTAACCCTTGGTCACTATGCTTGAGCTTGGATGAAGGTAACTATATACTCAGAGAAATACATGAAGGAATTTGTGGGGTATATGAAAGATCTTAGACAATAGCTCAAAAGGCCCTTATTTAAGGGTACTAATGGCCCACAATACAAATAGATGCCAAAGACTTGGTCTGAAAGTGTGATAAATGCAAATATTTTGGGGGAATAATAGACCAAAAGCCAGTCCAACAAACATCGATACATAGCTTATGGCCTTTCATGCAGTGGGGATAGATATACTCAGGCCATTTCCATTGGCAACAGGGCAAAGGAAGTTTGTAGTGGTGGCAATTGATCACTTCACCAAGTAGATCAAAGTCAAGCCCCTAGCAATAATCACTCTAGTGAACATAATCAAATTTGTTCAGAAGTTAATAATAACTAGGTTAAAAATTCCCCATGGTTTTACTATTGATAATGGAAAATAGTTTGACTATCAATCTTCTAGGGATTTCTATGAAGAAGTGCACATCCAGCTCAAATTTACCTCAATCTATCATCCTCAATCAAATGGCATAATCGAGATAACTAACAGAACCATATTGATAGGGCTAAAGAAGAGGCTTAATTAAGCCAAAGGCCTATGGGTGGAAGAGTTGAACAACGTATTATAGGCCTACCGAACTTCACCCCAATCCGCAATAGCAACTACCTCTTTTTTTAACTTTATGGTGTAAAAGTAGTTATTCTTTATGAAATAGAGATGCCAAACTCAAGGATGAAGAGATACAATTAAGAGAAAAGTGAGGAATCATTGTTGTACTGCTTGGATATACTAGAAGAAAAAATGGTGCAAGCTTAAATCTGAATAGTAGCCTATAAACAAAGAATGGCATTGTACCACAATCACAAACTTAAACCCCAAATTCTCCATGTAGGCAAACTTATTTTGAAGAAAGCAGTTAAAGCACATATACTAGTCGGAGATGGAAAATTGAGCCCTAACAAGGTAGGTCTTTTTAAAGTTTATGAAGTAGTTAATTCTAGAGTGTACTGTCTTAAAGACATAATGAGGAAAATTCTACTGTACTCATAAAACATCTCCAACTTAAAGAAATATTTTCGGTAATCCCACTCAAACAGGCACTTTCACCACGAGTAGGGGTCAAAACCTCTCCAGGTATGTTGGCCATGAGTATTTTTACAAAAGCTCACTATGTATGTTTTCCATAAGCCTTTTGCTAACTAGGTATGCTAGCCACGAGCATTTTTTTAAAGAGCTCACCAGGCATGTTTGCTATGAGTTTTTCGCATAGCAGGTATGTTAACCATGAGAATTTTTTCAAAAGCTCACTAAACATGTTCGTCACGAGCCTTTCACTCACAAGGCATGTTCGCCATAAGCATATTTTGAAAAGCTTACTAAGCATGTTCACCATGAGACTCTTAGTTTTTGTTTAGCTTAATTAGGCATGTTAGCCACGAGCATATTGTACTTAGCTCAGGTAGGCATGCTCGCCATAAGCATATTATTCTTTCCTTGTACAAAAAGGCATATATGCCATTAGCACACTATTTAAAGACTCAATTCGATAATTTGGTAACAAATCATGAGCATAATTTTATATAAACAGCTTAGCTCGATAGATTAAGTTGGGAGCACATTTATTAATGATATTAAAAGCTCAGCTTGGCAACCTAAGCCATGACCATATTTAAAACATGATTACTTGTTCAAATTTAAAACTTTTAAGTTACTTAATCTTAGTTGAGTTAGTTTCTTATCTGAGCTAGTTCAGCTACCAATAAGGCTCGGACTATTCATCTCATAAGTATGGAACAACTATAAATTTAGTATGATGAAGTATAAATTAGAGTAAATAGCAGCTGAACTGATTCCAACAACTATCAAAAGAATTGGACTATAGCCACATAGTTTAGAAAAATAAAAAGTCAAGAGTAACTGGTTTGAGAATGAAAAAAAAATAACTATCACTAAAAATAAGTACATAAAATGACCACAAAGGCTATAAAAAATAGAATAATCCTAACTATTCATTGATCTCCAAGTCGTCCATCAAATAAAAATATTTTTGAGGAAATTTTTCCTTCATAGTTTGGATGATTTTATCACCATAGGCCACAACTTTGTCAGCAGCAAGATCATCTATTTTCTCTTCCATCTCTAACATCTTCTTATATAGCTCAACATGGTGACTATCAAATTTGGCCTTTTTAGCTCAACATTTTTCCATCTCAAACTATAAGATTTGGCACTCCTTCTAAGCCTTTTTTATAGAGTTATTTGCTTTGACTTGCTTTCAAGAAGCTTCAGTGCCTTGCAGCTAGCTTCCTCTATTTCCTTAGCTTTGGCCTCCAAGGCAGCAGCATGATCCTTCTATTCCTCAACCATTTATTTAACCTCCTTCAACTTGACATTTAGTTCAATAGTAATTGTCTTCTTTTCCCTTAGAAGGTTGAGAAACTTGTTTATTTTGTCAATTTTTGAATTAGAGAGCACTGCACTTTACAAAAGATAATGTAAAAAAATGGTAGAAAGAAAAGAGAAGAAAAGGAAATAGAATCTAGGAAGAGAAGGCAATACCTCAACTTGATGCCTCCTCATAGCAGCGGATAAATAATTTATCCATAGTTTAATGAAGGAGGACACTTCCTCGAGGACATAAATGAAAAATGAATAGAAGCTTGCGAACTTCGGATTGAAGAGCTATAAGCCAAGGGGTTTGATAGCCATATATCCTTAACTTTCTTTATCATTTTATTCACTTTTTCACTCCATTCAAAAGAAAATATAGTCCTCTGCTTAGAAGCCTGTGTAGTGGATGGCCCTAAAAGTAAAATTGATGGATGACCTATATGAATGGGGCTAACAAATGAGGTAGGTGATGCATTGAAGAAGGTGATGGCATTTGAAGGACTATTATATCATAAACTATGATCGAGTGCAGTTGGAGTCGAACTGGCAAAGGTGGTTATAAGCTCAACAGTGGAATTAACAGCTAGGACCAGCACACTTATAGTTAGAGCAGGGGCAGTATTCCCTATTTAGATGGGCTCAATCCTCGTTGTGGCACTAGTCAGCTGAGAACTTTCCCTAAACTTAGCCCTCTTGGATTTGACTTTGTCACCAAAGGATTGCTTGCCAGCTCTCTTTATAACTGTAAGAAAGTAAAAAAAATGAGAACGATTGGAGTTTCTATATGTAACAAGAAATAATAGGAGTACCTTGTATCTCGCTAGAAGGTGTAGGGGAAGACTTAGTATCCAAAATTTCATAAATATTGAGCTTCTTTCGAGCAAGCTCCCTCTATCAGGCTAATGTATTTTCTTTATCTTAGGTCAGCTCTAAGTGTTGCTTATTTCTATTGATAAAGTGTTCCTAAGAAGTTTAAACTGGGAACTCATGCTCAGGCTCCACAAAAAAAAATGCTGTTTCTCATTTTTTAGGGAGTTTGGCTTCCCTAAGAAAATGCCATACCTTGGTCAAGCATGGATGTAACAGTGGTCTTCTATCATATTTCTTAGATTGACCATATGGATTGCTTTAAATAGATGAACTGTAAGGTTAATAGCATTTTCAAAAGTCTAAATTTGAATAGCGATGAGAAAGAGCCAGGTATTAGGATGAAGTTGGCTCATGATGAGATCGTATTATTAGAGGAAACCACCTCAAAATAAGTCAGATAAATGATAACCCCATCTTAGATGTCGGCTTCTTATAGAATGAGCTTTTTAGGATCATTAAAGAAGTAGTTGGCAAGGATATTATGGCTCAAGGCTAGGAGTTTGTAAGCAGGAAGAATCCCTAACTTTATTCTAAGGTGGGGAATTTTGGTAGCACTTATGGTTGAGCTGGTGTTAGGAACCCATGGATTTGACCTTGGTGGCCTTTGAACTCTAGGTTAATTGGGTTCTGAAACTTCTACAGTTAGAGTATTCATAGGTGTATTTTCTAGGATCGCATTTGTATTTTAGTTAGTTGTTTGGAACACAAGGTGCCTTATAGGACTGTTGGTTAACAAACTAAGGACAAAGGTGCTTTGGGCGACTGTCCTTTAAAAGATTATCCAATATCCTTATCTCGCTCAAATCCTCTAACTCACACATTTTGAAATAAAAATAAAAGCGAAAAAATGGAAACACTAAATATAAAGGAAACATTGAAGCAAAAAAATCAAGAAAAAGGAAGGAATTTAGGACTGACCTGAGCAAAAAAGGGATTGGGATGTTGCAAGGAGCAAAATGCACAGGAATGAAGGAAATAATGAAAGGGCAGCGCGAAAAGGTGGAAATGAAAAAGGTGGAGAAGTATTTATAATCGTGAAACCATTAGATCTAAAAGAATTGGATGGCTTAGATTTTCCCGATGAACGTGACATTAATTGCATGATAGCTACGATGCAGAACTCGAGAAGGAACAATTATGATTTTTTTATCATAGTGGAAATCAAAAGGATTGTATTTATTATTGGTACAGTAACTGAAGCATCACCTCATTTTGAATATTAAGAACAGTAGTATAGTTCGAATTGAAAAACATTATTGTTGGATAGTCGTTCGACACATTTTTGACATAAATATCTTGTACCTCAGGGGAACTTATGATAACCAAACTGAGCCTACAAGCTTGGCCTATAGTTAGGGCCCTTAATTATTTGGACAATTTTGAGTTAGTATTATGACAACAACATCATTCCAGTAATCCTATAAGGACATGGACTCTAGTTTAGCTTCCTATTCTAGTGAAGTTTCCCATTCAAGGACTTCCTATTTGGACGAGATTCCTTCTCTAGCAGGACTCCCATGGCCACCAGGATTCCTAACCAAGGTGGGACACTCATCTCTATAAATAGCCAAGATCATCAGATATTTATCACTCTTAGCCATTTTTTACTAAAAATCATTTTTTCTATTTATTGACTTTACAGTCGGTGAGTCCCCTACCATATCCCGTCGAAATCTCTTTGTTTATAGAAACCTTAGGAGCAATAGTTAGGAGTAGCAACCAAATAGCAGCCTGACAATTTTCGAACTGTTATCAATTTCAAACTTTAACAGTTTTAAGGAAAGGCCTTATCATGTATTGATGTCTTGTCGTTTTCATTTTTCTTCCCTACATGGCACGTTACAACTATTACTCGTTACATTTTCACACTCCCATCTTCCAAAGCTTGGAGACTATTTTAGGTTAAATAACAACTAGCTTTAGCTCTTTGTTTGCCGATATAGAAACCTTTTTTTTTCCTCTTTTTCTTAATTCTGAAAAAAAAAATCATTTTCAATCCTTGAACTATAAAATTATTTTTCATTGAGTCTATGAATTTTTATTGTGTTACAGTAACTCCTTAAATATTTATTTCAATTCACATTTAGGTCTAAATGTAATTTAAATAAAAAATATTTAAGAGAGTTAATATATTTTAAATTAGTTCATTATTTTACTTAATTTATCAAAATTGCTGTCCAAAGTATATGTATACCAAAATAAGAATTTTTTTATAATTAAAAGTAAAATCAGAATAAAATATAGAGAAAAATGAGAAAAGTATGATTTCTCTATTATATTATTGTGTATCTAAAATAATAACAATGCGAGTATTTATAGAAAAAAACTTTGTCTATATAGGAAACAAATACATTTAGGAAGCAAATGAATTTAGAAAATAAATCAAGTAATAAAGGAAATAACCAATAGAGGAAGTCATCCAATTAAATAGGAATATTTCATAATACTTCCCTTGGATGACTATACATTATGAATATGCCCCGTTAAAACCTTAATAAGAAAAATCCAGTGGGATAAGATCTTAGCTAAGGAAAAATAGTACAATATTCATATGTACTTCCCTTCAATAATGGAATAAATCATGCTAAATCCTTTAATTGGTGCATTCCAATGTTGTGTACATACTTCTTGAAAATTGAACTTGGTAGGACCTTTGTGAACAAATCTGCTGGATTATCACTTGAGTCAACTTTGCAAACATCGATCTATCCTTCTTTTATAAGTTCATGAGTATGAAAGAATTTTAGTGAGATATGTTTGGTTTTATCTTCTTTGATATAGCCACCTTTGAGTTGTGAAATACATGTTGCATTATCCTCATATAATTTTGTTGGCTTTTTCTCCACCACTAACCTATTTGTTCCCTTAATATGCTTAGTCATGGTTTTCAACCACACACATTCACGACTTGCTTAATGGATAGCTAATATTTCTAAATGATTTAAGGAAGTAGTAGTGATTTTTTGCTTCACAGATCACTAAGAAATAGCAGTGTCACCATATGTGAAGACATAACCTAATTGTGATCGAGCTTTATAAAGAACTTATAGGTATCCAATATCAGTATACCCTGCCAATTCTGAATTAACTCCTTTTGAAAAAAAACCATGTTAGAAGTGCCACGAAGATAATGTGAGATATGTTTTACACCATTCCAATGCCTTCGAGTTGGTTTAGAAGTAAATTTTGCTAGTAAATTAACTACAAAAGCTATATCTAGTCTAGTACTATTTGCAAGATATAAAAGTGCACCTATTGCACTAAGTATGATACTTTAGGACCAATAATATCTTTGTTATCTTCTTGTGGATGAAAAGGATCTTTCTTGACATTAAGAGAGCGAACAACCATTGGAATGCTTAATGGATAAAACTTATCCATATAAATTTTTTCCAAGATTTTCTCTATATAAGTTTACCAATGCATAAGAATTCCTTTTGGTAAATATTCAACTTGAAAACCAAGATAAAATTTTGTTTTTCCAAGATCTTTCATTTCAATTTCATTTTTTAAATATTCTGCAATAATAGAGATCTCTTTTGGAGTTCCTACTATGTTTAAGTCATCAACATAAACTGCAACTATAGCAAATCCTAAATTTATCTTTTTAATAAAAATGCATGGACAAATTGAATTATTCTTATACCTATTTTTCACTAAGTATTCACTTAGGTGATTATACCACATACATTCGGATTGCTTTAATCTATACTAAGATCTCTAGAGTTTAATCGAGTATATTTGTCGAGGTTTTGAATTATATGCTTCAGGCATCTTATAGCCTTTAAGAATTTTCATATATATGTCATTATCTAATGATCCATATAAGTAAGTTGTCACTACATCTTTTAGATGTATATCAAGCCCTTCAGAGGCTGTCACGCCAATTAAAAATCTAAACGTGATTGCATCCATAACAGGAGAATACATTTCTTCATAATCTATACCAGGTCTTTGTGAGAAACCTTATGTAACAAGTCGTGCTTTGTATCTCACAATTTCATTTAACTCATTTTTCTTACAGATAAAAACCCATTTATATCCAATAGGTTTGACATCTTTTGGTGTCTGGACTATTGGTCCAAATACTTTACGCTTAGCTAATGAATCTAGCTCAGCTTGAATATATTGCTTCTTTCCATTTGAGCCAATCACTTTGATGTCGACATTCTTCCATAGTTTGAGGCTCATGCTTATTATCATTAATTATCTCATAAGCAACTACATATGCAAATTATCAATAACTATGTTTTGTCTATCCCATATATTTCCAGATTTTAATGAGATCTCATAATTTTTCGAAACCACTTCTAGGGTTGCTTCTTTGGAAATATGAAGTTGTTAAACTGTATTATTTTTAACCTTTTTTGGAGCATCATATTGAATATTTTTTAGTTCCATTTTCTTTCGAAGAACAATATCTTGTGCACCAATAGGTCTACCACGCTTCTGGCATATGTTAGATTCATTGGCTACCATACGTACTGGAAATCCTTCAGGGATAATCAATCTTGCAGGCACATTGGTAGCTGGAATGTAGGATTTAGTGACCTTTTAGGTGTCTTTAAGGATATCTGGCAATTGATTTGTAGCATTCTACAAATTTATTATTCTTTAAACTTCAAGTTCACATTGATTTGTATATGTATGATAACTTGACAAGGTTGGAGTGTTCCAATTAATTCTTGTGATTTTGGCATTTTACTTTTATTTTCCCTTAATTGAGGGAAAATTGATTCATCAAATTGACAATCTAAAAATTTTTCTCTAAAAAGATCACCAGTTAAAGGTTTTAAATACCTAATGATTAAAGGAGAATCAAAACCAACATATATACCAAGAAATCATTGGGCACCCATTTTGGTTTGTTGAAGAGGGTCAAAAGGAACATAAATAGCACAACCAAAAATTCTAAGATGAGATATTAGGTTGTTGATCAAAAATAAGTTGCAAAGGTGAAAATTTTTGATATGTGGATGGTCGTATACAAACTAAAGATGCAACATGAACAATTGCATATCCCCAAGCAGATACAAACATTGTGACTTCATAAGCATAGATCTAGCAATAAATTGTAATCGCTTAATAAAAAATTCAGCTAAACCATTTTGAGCATGAACATGTACAATAAAATGCTCGATACTAATCCCAATTAACATGTAAAATTCATAAAATGCTTTCGAAGAGAACTCACATGCATTATCCAAAGGACAAAGCTACATGGTTATCACTTATTGACAATTTCAAACGCAGGCTAGTTAGATGGAATAGAAGGCATTTATCTTCAGCAGGGCGTTTAACTCTCATTAAGGCTATAATAATGAGTATGCCTATCTACTTCATATCTCTGTTTAAAATGCCAATGAATATTGCCCGATGTTTGAATGCAATCATAAGGAACTTTTTTTGGGATGGTAATAGCAGTACCAAAGCTATGTGTAAGAATAGGTAGGATGACACTGTGAAGCCTAAAAGGTTAGGTGGTCTGGGAGTCGACTCCATCTTCCATAGAAACTTGGGTCTTCTATTCAAATGGTTTTGGAAGTTAGATCCTTATAGCAATTGACTTTGGCAAGTGCTTGTCCACAACAAATACAAGATTAACAACTCCTTGATACCAGACTTTATTTCGGGTCAAAAATCTTCATATATCTAGAAAAACATTGATAAGGTTGTTAGGAATTATCGATTACATGCATCACATACATACGTGAAATTTAAAATTTTTAACCAATAGATCTAATCTTGCCATAGATTTACAATATAAATATTAATGAGAATAAAAAAAATCACTTTTGATTTTTTTTGAACAGTTGATTTTCCTTCTCACCGAGTTGTCACAAACCACAGTGTCCAAAGTTGAACACCTCCAATTAGTAATCCACACTATAGAAGGAATAAATGAACCAGAAATGAAGGAACCATAAGGCTGGCTGAATTCTCCTTGATGCTAGTAAAGGAGTGGTGGCTAGGGTTTTTTTGAGAAAGAGAATTTCCTTTCTCTTAATTGTTCACTTAACCCTAAAATCCCTATCACTTGAATTTTTATAGTTAGGTTAAAAATCCAACTTTATAATAGGATTGGGTTCCTTAAAATTTCTCTAGAAATATTAAATGAGCTTCTAAAATTATTAATAATTTATTTGGGCTCAATTAAATCCAATTTAAGTCCTTTCACAAAACCCACAAACTAGGCCCTTTGTGCATATACTTGGATTTAATGACCCAAACTAATTCCAAATCCATCCAAATTAAATATATAGGCTTCATAACACTTATGAAATATATTTAATTTATTTTGGTCCAAGAATTAGGCCTTTAAGGCCTTTTATCTAGGTTTGGTGTGTAACCCTTCCTCTAGAGGGTTTCTGCACCAGAACCAATTCTCTGGGCCTCTTTTAATTCCTCCAATGGATCTATTAATTATTATTTCAGACCTATAACACTTATAGTCCAATAATAATTAATTATGAAATACAATATTTCAATTAAGTCAATTTTACAAAATATTTCTAAAAAGTTTTGCGAACAATATTTGATCATAATTAATTAAACTCTTTAATTAATTATTCTCTTATTCATTTCTTTTCTCCCATAATAATATCAAATATTATTATCCTTGTCATTTTACCATTTTATCCTTTACTCTATATGTGTGTGACCTATTGGGTTCCTATCCATATTGGCAGTAAATATGTAATTATGAGTTTTATTCAAAACTCACATGATTTAAAATTTTTTAAATCATTTTATCAATCCCTATTGATATTTATGATACAATATTATACAAATCATAAGCAGCCTCTAGCTCGGCATCATGACTATCCAAATGTCAGGAAAGTCAAGTGGTTTAACTATATCCTTCCATAGAAATGGTTACCATGCAATTACTCCTTTCATCACTCTTATGTCAATTGGATTCTGAGTATGGATTTATGTCAACTCATGTAAATCTAATTATGTATGTTCTATTAATTTAACTATTATTCCCAAAATGCCCTTCATGGATCCCTATCCATCTTGGCATATTACTTTGGCCAGAGATTCTTTGAACAAGGTAATTATAGAATTATGCGAGAGAACTTCCCTTAATAAATATGAGATGGTGAATCCTTTGTCAATCACTTAACTAATTTCAAGTAGGTCATGATATACCCAATCTCCTAACTATGCTCACCCCCAATTGGAAGTAACCAGTTATGGAGTCAAAGTATACCACTTGCTACTTAAGATAACTTTGGTAATCTCAAGTCTAAAGATACTTGTACAACCGCTATGAAGAGATTTCTTACTGAAATAGATTTAATATCCATGTGAGAATTCTCTTTGTAGGTCTCCAATGAACTTGTTCTTCTAACAAGCATCCACATGTTAGCTTTGATGATCTTTCATAATCATAGTTATGAGAACCACTGCTTGAACCATTCAAGAAGCATAACATGTGCTAGTCTGTCCGAATTAACAATGTCCTATCTTGTTAATTCTATGACTCGGGATATTTAGATATTAACACATTTGCATGCAATAGACATCTCAAATCATGAAAACTTTAATGATTGCCTTTGCACTGTGTTTATAATATCTAGAACTTCATTTATTAATTTAAGATTTACAAAGTCATGTATTTAAACATAGCATTAATAAATGAATGATGCCTTTTATTAAGAATATGAATCCATACATATAAAATACATCCCTTTTACATGGGCTCTAAGGCATATTCTCTAACAATCTCCCACTTGCACTAAAGCCAATAACTCAAATGTCTTAGACCCATGTTATTTATATGGTGATCGTGTTTAATCTGGGAAAGTGCTTTAGTGAGTGGATCTGCCACATTATCATCTATGGGGATCTTTTCTATTTTCACATTATTTCTAGCTACTATCTCCCTTATGAGATAGTAGCATATGAGAACATGCTTGGATCGCTAATGAGACGTTGGTTTCTTTGCTTGCACAATGGCTCCATTATTGTCATAATATAAAGGAATCGAATCAACAATGCTAGGCACCACTCCTAGTTCAGATATGAACTTTTTAATCCAGACTGCTTTTTTGGCAACTTTTGAAGCAGCAATGTACTCAGCTTCTATCGTGAAATCAGCAGTCATTTCTTATTTGGAACTCTTCTAACTAATTGTCCCTCCTTCCATTATGAACACAAAACCAGATTGTGATTTACAATCATGTTTGTCAGATTGGAAGCTAGCATACGTATACCCATTTACTTCCAAACTTCCCTCCTTATATACTAAGAATATATCCTTAGTCCTTCTCAAGTTTACTTAATTATACTATTGACAGCTACCCAGTGTTCCTCTCCAAAATTGAATTGGAATCTGCTTGTGACACTCAAAGAAAATGCTATATCTGGACGTGTACATAACATGGTATATATGATAGAACCAATTACAGATGTATATGGTATTCTATTCATGCTATATTTATCCTCTAGTGTCTACAGATACATAGACTTAGAAAGGTGTTTTCTGATAAGAGCTTGAAAAGCTCATAAATATTGTGTGTTAATGTGTGGTTTTGTCCAGTATTGTGTTTATTATTTTGGTATTTTATCTATATTTTGTTGCTTTTATGTGTTTTGTGTATGTGTAGTTGTTTTATTTGTTTTATAGGAGAAGGGGATGATTTAGAGATTAAAGGAGTCAAGTGAAAGAAAGAAAGCCAAAGGTGAGCTAGAAAGGAAGTGTCGCAAGCGCGACAAGGGGGCGAGGTCGCGATAGCATGAAGGGCAGAGAGCCAGGCCAATCAAGCATAAGCGTACCATGTCGCGAGGGCGACAAAGCAGAAGGGCTCGCGACAGCCAGCGGAGCCAGCCGAGCAAAGGCGTGTATTGTCGTGAGCGCGACAAGAGTCGCGAGGGCGCGACAAAGTGCGGATGAGCAGTTAGAATTCTGAAGTGATGCAATTTTCCATGAACAAGGACAATTCTTGTGAAAGGATGTCTTGAAGGGACATAATTTTTAGAGAGGCATTTATATGCCAAGTGAACAGAATTTTGAGGATGATGAATTTTTATAATTTGATTTTGTGATCCTAAGAACAATTTTTTTTCTTTTAGTACTTTAGTTTTTATTTTCATGTTTTGAAGAGGAGACAAGAAGCAAGGAAGAAGAAATTTTGTGTGAAGGGAAAAGGGTTGAGAGATCCCCTTCTTCTTGTCCTTATGTTTTATGTTTCTTCCTTGTAATCTTTACATGAATATTATGTTTGCATTTGATTATATATGAACAAATTTCTATTTCCATTTATAATATTGATCTTTGGTTGTAGTATTTTCTATTAAAAGTTTATTGGTATCATTATAAGTTAAGGAAGACGACCTTCAATGTGCAATTCCTTTTCTGAAAATTCACAAAATGGTTATAAACAAGGGAGTTAGCGAGAGCAATGTCTTATGGAAAGTTAATAGGAAATTCATTATCAAAGCATAGTTTGAGAGATCACATGTGGAGATAATTGCTATAGGTTGGTGTTTAATCTTAAAATGTGTAATTAAAATCCACTAGTTCATTAACGAGAGTTGAGAATTAGTACTTTAATTGTATGTTTTAGGCAATCTAATTCATATCGAGATAGTGGTTTAGAAATTTATTCCAACTTGGCTTACTAATAAGATTAAAAATTATAATTAAAATAATGGTATCAAATGCATGATTATTTAATTTCATAATATTTATTGTCTTCTTTGATTATACTTAACTAGGATTTAATTAATTTTATGCAATAGAGTAGTTAGAATTAACTTGCATTTTTTAACATCGTAAACAAGATTAAAATTGAGTAGTAATAGTGGGTGATTAAAATCAACATTTCCTTGTAGGGTCGACATCTGAAGTACTATAACCAGTACACCGTATACTTGCGGTATTTAAGCTTTAGAAAAAGCATATCAAGTTTTTGGCGCCGTTGCCGGGGATTTTGATTGATTTAATTTATTACATTATGAACCTTGATTTAAGATTTTGGATTACGATATTTAATTTATTGTTGCTTGTTGTGAATTTTCAGGATTTGACTGTTCATGCCGCGTATGAGGAGTTCGCAAGAAGAACTTGAACCGTTCAATCCGGAGATACAGAGATTTCTTTTGAGTAACCGTAAGTCAAATAAAAAGAAGAATCGGAGTAGACGAATTATTATGGCTAAAGAAGAAAATCCACCGCGCTTGATGGACTTTGCCACGCCAGTATTGAGTGGTGCTCAATAAGGTGTGGTAAGACCTACGGTAAATGCAAACCAATTTGAAATTAAACCATCGCTTTTACAAATGATTCAAAACAGTATCCAATTCTATGATTTGGCAAATGAGGATCCAAATGCTCATTTGGCAAATTTCTTAGAAATTTGTGATACTTTTAAGATTAACGGAGTTTCGGTGGATGCAATCAAGCTTAGGCTTTTTCCTTTTACATTAAAGGACAAGGCAAAGGCTTGGTTGAATTCCCTTACTAGGGGTTCTATCACAACTTGGGACCAATTAGCCCAAGTCTTTTTATCAAAATACTTTCCCCTAGCAAAAACTGCCAAAATTATTAAAGATATTACTACTTTTGTTCAACATGACTCTGAATCTTTGTATGAGGCATGGGAAAGGTTCAAAGAATTGCAGCGAAGTTGCCCACACAACAATTTGCCAAGGAAATTGATTATGCAGACATTCTATAACGGTGTAAATCCGACCACTCGAGGAACCATTGATGCGGCAGCAGGGGGATCTTTGATGAGTAAGACCACGGAGGCTGCATTTGAATTATTGGAAGAAATGTCAATGAACAATTGCATGTGGCCAACTGAGAGAGTTAGGGAGACAAATTTCTCAAATACAAGGGGAGTTCATGCAGTAGATTCAATAGTAGCTTTGCAAGCTCAAATTGAGCAGTTGACGTAAAAGATCAATAGCCTAGGTGTGGGTAGTAGTCCAACTAGTGGGTGTAGTATATGCGGACAATTAGGCCATGGAAGTGAAGGGTGTAATTTGGGTATGGCTAGTACTGAAGAACAAGTTAGTTTTATCCAAGGACAAGGAAGAGGAAACCCATATTCAAACACTTACAATCCCGGTTGGAGAAACCACCCGAATTTTTCTTGGGGCAATAGTAGTAACCAAAATAAGGTAGTGGGGTTTCAACAACCCCAAGATAGATTTGGAGTGTTGGAGGTTAAAATGGATAGATTTTTGGAGGGCATAAATATGAAGTTTAATGCTCAAGAGGAGACCCAAAAGAGGATGGAAACTAAGTTTGATCAAATAACCAAGAATCAAGCTTCCTCCATTCATAATTTGGAAGTTCAATTGGGGCAAATTGCCAAGGCTCTTCCGTCGCGAGTACAAGGGAGTTTACCAAGCAATACAGAGGACAACCCAAGAGAACATTTAAAAGCCATTAAATTGAGGTCAGGAAAGTCTTACACTAATGAATTTGTTACCACTAACAATTTTGGTAGTGTGCAGGAAACTAAAGGGCACGATGGGCCTTGTGTCGCGAGCGCGACACCTGTCGCGAGCACGACAGAGGAAGAAGCTACCACCATCGCGAGTGAAGTTGATGTCGCGAGCGCGCCAGTTACAGCGAAAGAGCCCTCTGTCGCGAGCGCGACACCTGTCGCGAGCGCGACGGAGGGGGTTGTACCAGGAAAAATTCCAAGGGTTTTCACCCCACGACCACCATTTCCGCAAAGGTTGAAGCAAGAGAGTCAAGATAAGCAATTTCAATCTTTTCTTGATAAATTGAAGCATGTTCATATAAATTTAAACTTTATTGAGGCTATAACACAAATTCCTAACTATGCAAAATTTCTTAAAGATTTAATTGCTAAGAAAAGAAGTTGGGAAGATGTTTCAACCATTGAATTGACTGAGGCATGTAGTTCTATCATAACAAATAATTTGCCTACTAAGCTGAAGGATAATGGTAGTTTTACCATTCCATGCATTTTAGGAGATGTTGAGTTCCCTAAGTGTTTATGTGATTTAGGAGCAAGCATTAACCTTATGCCATTATCTATTTTTAAGAAATTGGGGTTGGATTATGTTAAACCTACTTCAATGATTTTACAATTAGCTGACCAATCCATTAAAAAACCATATGGTATAGTGGAAGATGTATTAGTTAAGGTTGACAAATTTATTTTGCCTGTTGATTTTGTCATCTTAGATTTTACTTATGATGTGAAATGCCCATTGATTTTAGGGAGACCTTTTATGAGAACAGGTAGGGCATTGGTTGATGTCTATGAGGGTTCATTAATTTTAAGAGTGGGGGATGATAGTGTAGAATATCGCATGGATAGGGCATTAAGATACCCCATGGAGGAAAATGTATGCATGAGAATAGATGTCATTGATGTTTGTGTAGCAGCAGTATTTAATGAAGCAGGTGTAGATGGGGAAATCATTGAGGAAGAAGCTAGTGGGAAGGATGAGCAAGAGGGTGCAAGGCCTGAACGATTATATCGGAATGATGCACCTATACCACCTTCAATTGTAAGTCCTCCTACGGTAGAGTTGAAAGAGTTGCCAAGTCACTTGAGGTATGCATTTCTTGGTTTAAATCATACTTTACCTATCATCGTATCTAATAAACTTACTAGTAATCAGGAATCTTTGCTAGTAGGGGTGGTTAAAAAGAGAATAAAAAGTATAGGTTGGCAAATTTCGGATTTGAAAGGAATTAGTCCTAATGTTGTCATGCATAGGATTAATTTGTTAGATGATTGTCAACCTAGAACAGATAGGCAAAGGAGACTTAATCCAAACATGAAAGAAGTAGTTAAGAAAGAGGTCATCAAATTGTTAGATGCTAGGATTATCTATCCAATTTCGGATAGTTCTTGGGTGAGCCCAATACATTGTGTACCTAAGAAAGGAGGTATGACAGTAGTTAGGAATGAGAATGGAGAATTAATTCCTACTAGAACTACCACTGGTTGGAGGGTTTGTATTGATTATAGGAAGTTAAATTCAGCTACTAGGAAGGATCATTTTCCTTTACCCTTCATTAATCAAATGTTAGAAAGGGTAGCTGGTCATTCTCATTACTGCTTTTTGGATGGGTATTCGGGCTATTTTCAGGTTTTTATATACCCTAGTGACCAAGAGAAGACTACTTTTACTTGTCCATATGGCACTTTCGCCTATAGACGAATGCCATTTGGGTTGTGTAATGCACCTGCAACTTTTCAAAGGTGCATGACCTCTATCTTTGGGGATATGATTGAGAACATCATGGAAGTTTTCATGGATGATTTTTCATTCTATGGAGATTCATTTGAGTTATGTTTACATAATTTAGATAGAGTGTTGGCTAGGTGTGAGGAAACTAACCTAGTGCTAAATTGGGAGAAATGTCACTTTATGGTTGAAGAGGGAATAGTTCTTGGCCATAAGATTTCTAGTAGGGGCATTGAAGTGGATAGAGCCAAGGTTGAGCTCATAGAGAAATTACCACCTCCTACTACACTTAAGGGCATAAGATCATTCTTAGGACATGCTGGTTTCTATAGAAGATTCATTAAGGATTTTTCACTAATAGCTAAGCCTTTAACTAATTTATTGGTTAAGGAAGTACCTTTTGAATTTTGTGATGATTGCATGCATGCTTTTAATTCTTTAAAAGAGGCCCTTACAACTGCACCTATAATCACTACTCCTAATTGGGAGTTACCTTTTGAGATTATGTGCGATGCAAGTGACTTAGCGGTTGGTTGTGTATTAGGACAAAGGATTGGTAAAAATTTGCATGTAATCTACTATGCTAGTCATACTTTGTCACCTCCTCAAGTGAATTATACAACCACTGAAAAAGAAATGTTGGATGTTGTCTATGCATGTGATAAATTTAAGTCTTATTTGTTAGGATCTAAAGTTATAATTTATACGAATCATGCAGCTTTGAGATATTTATTTGCTAAGAAATATGCTAAACCTAGGTTAATTCGTTGGGTCCTTTTATTGCAAGAATTTGATATAGAAATTAAAGATAAAAAAGGCTCTGAAAATTTAGTAGCTGATCACTTATCTAGATTAGAAAATGCTGAAGGACCACTAGGAGATAGTCATGAAATCAATGAATCTTTTCCGGATGAATCTCTTATGTCAATGAATTATCAGCATGTGCCTTGGTTTGCAGATTTTGCTAATTTTCTTGCTGCAGAAATCATACCCTATGGATTGACATGGCAAAAGAAAAAGAAATTTTTTAGTGATGTGAAAAACTATCTTTGGGAGGAGCCCTACTTATTTAGGATTAGTGGGGATGGTATCATAAAAAGATGTGTGAGTGAGGAAGAAACAGTGGATATTTTAGCTCATTGTCATTCATCATTATATTCGGGCCATAATGGTGGAGCCAAAACTGCTTCTAGGGTTTTAGAGTGTGGATTTTATTGGCCTACTCTTTTTAATGATGCTAGAATTTTTGTAGCTAAATGTGATAAGTGTCAAAGGGCAAGAAACCTAGGGAAGAGAGATGAAATGCCTTTGAATAATATTTTGGAGGTTGAGCTTTTTGATGTGTGGGGAATAGATTTTATGGGTCCATTTCCTATATCTTTTGGGAAATCATACATATTGGTTGGGGTAGACTATGTCTCCAAATGGGTTGAAGCTGAAGCTTTACAAACCAATGATTCAAAGGTGGTGCTCTCGTTTTTGAAGAAACTCTTTTCACGGTTTGGAGTACCAAAGGCTATCATAAGTGATGGAGGTACACATTTCATAAATCGTTCTTTTGCATCATTATTGAATTAGTATGGTGTTCACCATAGAGTAGCTACTCCATACCACCCACAAACTAGCGGTCAAGTCGAAGTGTCTAATAGAGAACTTAAATGGATTTTAGAAAAAACTATTTCTAATTCTAGAAAAGATTGGGCACATAAGCTTGATGATGCACTATGGGCATATAGGACTGCTTTCAAAGCACCTATTGGAATGACTCCATATAGGTTAGTGTATGGGAAAGCATGTCATCTTCCTGTTGAGTTAGAGCATAGGGCTTATTGGGCAATTAAGACCTTAAATTATGACATGAAAGATGCTGGGGTAAAAAGATGTTTGCAATTAAATGAACTTGATGAATTACGTCTTTTTGCTTATGAAAATGCACGATTATACAAGGAAAGGTCTAAAAAGTGGCATGATGCTCATATCAAATATAAAAGTTTTAAGAGTGGGGATAAGGTTTTACTTTTCAATTCTCGCTTAAAATTATTTCCTGGAAAATTGAGGTCTAGATGGAGTGGACCTTTTGAAGTAACTCAATTCTTCGACCTTGGATATCTTGAACTAAAAAATAATAAAGGAGACTTGTTTAAAGTTAATGGGCATCGATGTAAAATCTATTTTGATGGGGCATATGAGAGTAAAGAGGTATCTTTTATCTCATTAGAATTGGCTTAGTGTTATTCATTTATTTTTACTTTCTATTGTTTTTAAGTAAATAATTTGTTTTTCTTTGTTTCGTACCTTATTTGGAATTTTATGGTTTTTGCATATTTTATTATGGTTTTTGCATATAGTAAATATTTTCTTTGTTTCCATATTTTATTATGGTTTTTGCATATAGTAAATAATTTTTTTACGGGTATTTATGATTTCTTTCTGTTGTTGATATTTCCATAAAAAAATATAAATAAAAAAAAAACAAAGGAAAAATTTTTGAACATTTCATTATTGTCGCGAGCGCGACGTTTGTCGCGAGCGCGACAATGATGAGTGGGATGGATCACAGGCCTCTGTCACGAGCGTGCCCTGTTCGCTCTCGCGAGTCATTCATCTTGATTTGTGCCAACAGTCTCTGTCGCGAGCGCGATTACATCGCGAGCGCGACAGCTGATTTTGAGGGAAGATCATATACTCTCTGTCACGAGCGCGACTTGCTTCGCGAGCTCGCTAGTTCAAATACCGTGCCTTGTCGCGCGCGCGAAATTATCGCGAGGTCGCGACAGGACACGAGATTTGATTTTCTTAGGGTTTTAGCTGCCTTTTCACCTTCCCCTATATATAGTTAAAACCCTAAGTAGACTATTCATCTTCTCCATTCAGCAGCTCTTGCGTTTTCAACGTTTTTCTCTCAAAAATTTTGAGTTTTCTTCTCCTCTGTTCTTTTTTTTTTTTGCTTTTGTGGAGTGTTTTTGCTGGCTTTGGTGTTGTTTCTTCTTCTTCTACACTTGATATTGTGGTTTCAGCTTGGGTTTCTTTATTTTCCATCATGGTGCGCACAAAATCCATTGGACGCAAGGATAAGCAGCCAGTTGCCGAGCCAAGTTCTCCACCAACACCACCTGTTGAGTATCTTCAGGCCAGGTTTGAGTGTCCCTTCCCTATCTACTCTGAAGACGAGGGGAAAAAGTTTAAGTTTTTTTAACACCAAAACCTATGTAGGCATGTTGCATCTAGATACTGAATTGCTTAAGGATTTAGGTTTGACTGCTCAATTTGATAAATATATCAAATACATGAAATGGGAGAAATTTTCTGTCATGAATTTACCTATTAGGAGGGATTGGGCTGTAGAGTTTTTTGTCACATTGGCTTATGTCGATAACAAAAAGACTCACTTTAAATTTAGACACCAAGGTGCTGAGTTTACATTTGGTTTTGACGAACTTCATGTTTGGTTTGGTTTTCTATTGAATGGAACACGCTTTAATTCAAATTTATTTGATCGCCGACCAATTTGGACAACACTAACTGGCATGGCGGAATTCAATAACAAAAATGCCTCTAACAGACTTATTAAGGACAATGGCTTGTTTTTATTTCATAAGTATTTATGCCATGCTTTATTTGGATGCGTAGAAAGTACCAAGGTTCAATCCAAGGACTTGTTTGTGCTTCATTTATTACTATCACGTAAAACACCATGCTCCATAGATTTTATCTTTGACGGGTTATACCATGCATCAATTGCTAGAACTAAAACTGTAGGCATGTGCCATATGGTAACCGGTATTATTTTGGGGTGTTTAGGTGATTTAGGCAATTTTGTTTTGGCTGAAAATGAACATGTGACTTTAATGGATATCCGTTATCTTCGTAACTCCCATGTTTTAGATAGACATGCTATGCCTCCGTAGTTTTTGTCCCGATTTGTGTAGAAAACGAGATCTAATCGTGCCAAAGGAAAAGGCAAAGCACCAGAAACATCTACTGCTGAACCTTATGGTTTTGATGCGGATGATGATGAAGACGAAGCTGCTATGGCCAGTGATTTTGGTGTGGGTGGAGATGATCGGGATGAGCCAAGTGTCGGCGCTGCACAAGAGGACACTGCTGGATTACAGCGAGTCATGTCTCGGTTGGATGGGATTGAGGCTGCCAATCATAGTATGGCGGCTCGGATGGATTCTCTTGAGGCGACTGTCCAGCAAATGCACAAGAGTCATAAGAGCCTTAGCCGCAAGCTCCTTTCCTTCTTTTGCCACCACAATGTTCCTTTCACGCCTTCTCCATCGGGGTCCCCAAGTGGGGCCAATGAGTAATGTTACCTTCTCCTATTTGTCATTCTTTTTGCTTTATTTTCGTATAGTTTGTGTTGTGCTTGTCTGTGTTGTATGTATTGTTTTGTGGAGTCTTCCTTACACAATGAGGACATTGTGTTCTTTAAGTGTGGGGAAGCTAGTTGGTAGTATGCATATAGGATTAGTGTTAAATGTTTTATGTTTTATGTTGAGTTGTGTGATGGAGTTATTCTTTGTGAAATTGTTGCCTATTAACATATGTAATTAGTCTTTGCATAGTTAGTTATGAGTTGATTTGATACATTTACTAACTTAGGATTAAGGGTCTTTAGTTTTAATATGATTATGTTTCTATGGATAGGCATGTTAGGTAAAGTTCTTTGGTATATGGTTCTTTTAAGCCAAGTTTCTTTAAGCATGTTCTTTAGAATAGTGAGAATGCATGATGTAGAGTTTTGCCATAGCCATGGTGAGCTTTTGAGCCTTAACATATGAAATTTATTGTTTGTTGAGAGAATTCCTCTTGTATTCATTACTCTAGAACTTGTGTTAGATAATTTTTGAGATCACATTTAGTATGAGATGTGCATGAAAAATGATAAGGGCATTTAGATTACACCATTTTGGCTTGCTTTTAAAACTTACCTTTTTGACTTTAGGTAGCCATTTTTGAGCCTAAACTATTTTATTCATGAGCTTATTTTTAGCCTTGAGCCAATTTCTAACCAATTCAACTTTGAGCTTGAACCTTCATGTGGAAAATGTAGTTAAGCTTTGATGAGTAGGATATAGTATTGATATATGTTAAGCATGAGTTTTTGAATATGTGTCTAATCCTTGAAATTTAAAGCCACTAGTACTTCCTTAGTTGATTATATAAAAAGAAAAAGAAAAAAAAACAAGAAACAAATATAGAAGAGAAGGAAGAAACAAACAATTACACTAGTTTGCTTTTAAAAGAAGGAAAACAAAAGTAAGGAAGGCAACTAGTTGAAGTTTAGTATCGGTGAAAACTAGTGGGAAGTGAAAAATTATTGCAAGGGGATGTGGAAATTGAATTAGTATAATTAGAAATCATGCTTTAGTGCAATTTTTGCAATACAAAATCTTACTTGTTTGAGTATTTGCTATATTTTCCACATGAATGAGCTACTTAACCAAACTTTTCCTACCTTAACCTAAGCCAAGCTATAACCCTTTAAAGACCTTTTTGATTTTGTGCATTATTTTATGCTAGTAATGGAGATTTTTATTTAATACAAGCTTATGGTATGTGGGGGTACAAGAGGAATTATGAGTTAAACACTATCCACTAAACACTTGAGTAAACACTTGAGTGGTGTAAGGCACATATTATGAGAGAATAACTCTATATTTTGTATTACTTGCTAGGATATAGTACATGTTGTAAGAAATAAAGGTTTTTAAGAGTTTTATATCATTGAACTTTGCATTCTCTTGTTTATCTTATGTTGGGCATATGAGTATTAAACCTTATAGATCCAAGATTTTATTTTTGTATTTGTTGACATTGACTCATGATTAGTATGTTAAAGAAATCTTGCATATGTTAATTTGTGAGAATTTTAAGAAGGACAACTCCATATTTCATGTTTTATGTTTAAATTATATGTTTGAGCTTTGATGGCTTTTAGCATTTAGAGTTTTTGCTTGAGGACAAGCAAAAGTTCAAGTGTGGGGAATTGATAGGAGCTTGAAAAGCTCATAAATATTGTGTGTTAATGTGTGGTTTTGTCCAGTATTGTGTTTATTATTTTGGTATTTTATCTATATTTTGTTGCTTTTATGTGTTTTGTGTATGTGTAGTTGTTTTATTTGTTTTATAGGAGAAGAGGATGATTTAGAGATTAAAGGAGTCAAGTGAAAGAAAGAAAGCCAAAGGTGAGCTAGAAAGGAAGTGTCGCGAGCGCGACAAGGGGGCGAGGTCGAGACAGCATGAAGGGCAGAGAGCCAGGCCAATCAAGCATAAGCGTGCCATGTCGCGAGGGCGACAAAGCAGAAGGGCTCGCGACAGCCAGCGGAGCCAGCCGAGCAGAGGCGTGTATTGTCGCGAGTGCGACAGGAGTCGCGAGGGCGCGACAAAGTGCGGATGAGCAGTTAGAATTCTGAAGTGATGCAATTTTCCATGAACAAGGACAATTCTTGTGAAAGGATGTCTTGAAGGGACATAATTTTTAGAGAGGCATATATATGCCAAGTGAACAGAATTTTGAGGATGATGAATTTTTATAATTTGATTTTGTGATCCTAAGAACAATTTTTTTTCTTTTAGTACTTTAGTTTTTATTTTCATGTTTTGAAGAGGAGATAAGAAGCAAGGAAGAAGAAATCTTGTGTGAAGGGAAAAGGGTTGAGAGATCCCCTTCTTCTTGTCCTTATGTTTTATGTTTCTTCCTTGTAATCTTTACATGAATATTATGTTTGCATTTGATTATATATGAACAAATTTCTATTTCCATTTATAATATTGATCTTTGGTTGTAGTATTTTCTATTAAAAGTTTATTGGTATCATTATAAGTTAAGGAAGTTAATTGTGCAATTCCTTTTCTGAAAATTCACAAAATGGTTATAAACAAGGGAGTTAGCGAGAGCAACGTCTTATGGAAAGTTAATAGGAAATTCATTATCAAAGCATAGTTTGAGAGATCACATGTGGAGATAATTGCTATAGGTTGGTGTTTAATCTTAAAATGTGTAATTAAAATCCACTAGTTCATTAACGAGAGTTGAGAATTAGTACTTTAATTGTATGTTTTAGGCAATCTAATTCATGTCGAGAGAGTGGTTTAGAAATTTATTCCAACTTGGCTTACTAATAAGATTAAAAATTATAATTAAAATAATGGTATCAAATGCATGACTATTTAATTTCATAATATTTATTGTCTTCTTTGATTATACTTAACTAGGATTTAATTAATTTTATGCAATAGAGTAGTTAGAATTAACTTGCATTTTTGAACATCGTAAATAAGATTAAAATTGAGTAGTAATAGTGGGTGATTAAAATCAACATTTCCTTGTGGGATCGACATCTGAAGTACTATAACCAGTACACCGTATACTTGGGTATTTAAGCTTTAGAAAAAGCATATCATTTTCCATGCACCATGGGTATAAACCCTTTCTTAGAGAGATTCATATTAAACCTCCTCAATACTTTATCTATATATGTACTTTGAGAAAGACCTAGCAACCTATTGGATCTATCTCTATAGATCCTTATTCCCAGAATATATGATGCTTCTCTAAGGTCTTTCATTGAGAATTTCTTGGATAACCATATTTTAACAGATTAGAGAAGAGAAATGTCATTTTTCATGATTAATATGTCATCCACATATAGAACTAGAAAGACAATTGCACTCCCACTGACCCTTTTATACACACAAGGTTCATCTTCATTCTGTGAGAAACCAAACTCTTTGGTTGTCTCATTGCATCATATGTTCCAACTCCTAAAGGCTTGCTTCAATCCATAAATGGATCTTTGAAGCTTGCATACCTTTTTGCCATCTCCTGATGTGAAACCTTCTGGTTGTGTCATGTACACATCCTCAGTCAGATTTCCATTTAGAAAAGCTGTTTTCACATCCATTTGCCAAATCTCATAATTATAATGAGCTGCAATGGTTAAAAGTATTCTTATAGACTTAAGCATCGCTATAGGAGAAAAGGTTTCATCATAGTCAATACCTTCTTTTTGACAATAGCCTTTTACTACTAAGTGAGCTTTATAGGTAACTATATTACCTTCAATGTCGGTCTTCTTTTTGAAGACCCAGTTGCACCCTATGGGTTTTATTCCTTCAGGTGGTTGAGACTTTGTTCTCATATATGGAGTCCATTTTAGACTGCATAGCCTTAAGCCATAAATCACGTTATGAACTGTTCAAAAATTCTTGATAGCTTGTAGGCTCATTGTCCTCTACTACAATTATGCCTTTATCTGAATCAATTTGAAATCCATATCTCAAAGGGATAGAACACATTCTAGTAGATCTTCTAGGATTTTGTGTATAATTAGGTTCAATTGTAATCTCATCATTATGAAATTCATTCTCGGGTTTAATCTGTTGATTTACTTCTATTTGTGGGTTTTAAACTTTACCAAGTTTAATTTTACTCCTACTGTCCTTTCGTAGGAGAAATTCTCTTTCCAAGAAGACAGCATACCTTGAAACAAACACCTTTTGTTCTAAGGAATGATAGAAATAATATCCAAATATTTCTTTTGGATATCCCATAAGTAAATATTTGTCAGACTTAACATCTAGTTTGTCTAACATTGCCCACTTCACATAAGCAAGACAACCCCATACTTTCATATGAGAAAGTGTAGGTTTCTTGTTATTCCATATCTCATATGGAGTAACATCAACCAATTTACTAGGAACTCTATTTAACACATAAACAGTAGTTTCTAGTGCATATCCCCAAAAGGACTTAGGCAAGTCTGCTCGGCTCATCATGGATCGAACCATATCTAATAGTGTTCGATTTCTCCTTTTAGATACACCATTATGTTGTGGTGTATATGGTGGATTCCATTGAGATAAAATACCATTATCTCTAAGATAATCTTAAAATTCTTCACTTAAGTACTCTCCACCTCAATCTGATCTAAGTGTCTTAATACTCTTGCCAAGTTGCTTCTCTACTTCATTTCTAAATTCTTTGAACTTTTCAAATGCTTCTGATTTATATTTCATTAGATAGATATATCCAAACCTGGAATAATCATCTATGAAAGTAATGAAGTAGGAGTAACCTCCTCTAGCATGTGTAGTCATTGGACTACATACATCTAAATGTATTAAGTCCAAAATCATTTTAGCTTGTTCTCTTTTACCAATAAAGGGAGCTTTTGTCATTTTTCCTAATAAACAAGATTCACATGTATCAAATGATTCATAATCAAATGATCCTAAATCACCTGACTTGTGTAATTTGGTCATGCGTTTCTCATTTATATGGCCTAAACGACAATGCCATAAATATGAGGTATTTAGATTATCTTGTCTCATTCTCTTGGTATCCATATTATGCACTTCTTTAATTAAATCAAGAACAAATATACCATTCTCAATGATAGCTTTAGCATAAAACATATTATTCTTAAAAATGTAACAACATTTGTCTTTTAAAGAAATGTCATAATCGTTTAATAAACAACTGAAAGAAATAATACTTTTGGATAAAGTTGGAACATAATAACAATTATTTAATTCCAGTATTAATCCATTTGGAAGAGGCAAATGGTGAGTCCCCACAATTGTTGTAGAGATGTTTTGTTCAGTAGCTGACTATAGACATATTTCTGCCTTTCCAACTCTTCTACTACTTTTAAGCCCCTGTAGATCATTACACAAATGAGATCCCCATCCAGTATCTAATACCCAAGATTGTTTTAAAGCAATAAAATAAGTATTAATTTCAATCATATGAGTACCTGAAATAGAAGCATCAGTTTGCTTCTTCTCCTTGAGAGAATCTAAATAGGCCTTACAGTTACGCTTCCAATGACCATATTTTCCATAATGGAAGCAAGTTCCTTTGGGATTCTCTTTTTGTTGGCAACCTTTTTCTTGGAAACCCCACCATGCTTTGGCTATGCCTTAGTCATCATCTTTTTCTTCTTCTACTTCTTCTTCTTCTTTTTTTTCTTCTTCTTCTTCTTCTGCTTCTTGCCTTTAGCACAAGTGACAACCATAACACTTTTTGAATCCTTCTTGAAGGATCCATCAGCTGTTTTGAGCATATTGATTAACTCAGGAGTGGTTACTTAGATCTTATCCATGTTAAAGTTAAGCACAGAAGGTGCATAACTTGGAGCCAACGAGTACAAGATTAAATCTATGTATAGATCATTATCCATTACATAGCCAAGTCTACTCAAATGCTCAATATACCCATACATCTTTAATACATGAGTAGCAGCCGAAGTGCCTTTCGCTATTTTGCAGCTAAATAGAGCTCGAGCAATCTCATATTGCTCAGTTCTAGTCTGAGAAGAATAAAGCTCCTCTATATACAAAATGATGGTTCTAGTATCCATCATCTCATGTTTCTTCTGAAGCTCTGAGGACATAGCACCCAGCATTAGACATGTTGCTGCTTCACTATCCTCCATGTATTTTTGATAATGCCCTTGATCTCATCAATGGAATCATTTGATGGAAGTGGTGATGGATCTTTATCCAAGACATAATGGATCTTTTCAACTCTGAGAACAATTCTCACTTGTCTGATCCAGTCACGATAGTTGCTATCAACCAGCTTTTTATCCAAGATTGATTATATGTTAATGTTCGATGTACTCATGATGATAACCTAAATGTGAAAAGAAAACATTTAAGAGTATGTTCATATATATGTATGCATTAATTAGGTCTTTAATTAATCTATTTACTCCCACTATTTTATTGCAAATTAATAGCCCTCACTATATAATATCCGAGAAAACCCAATGGTTTTCTTAGTGGGCCAATATCCAATCCTTGATATGTAATTTGACCTTAACTGTGGTCAACAAGCCAAAATCCATACCCTTGAAAGGTAGGTATCTCTATACCAATTGTGTCTCTACACAACTATTGGATCATTAGATTATCAACTCTTGATACATGCATATCACATATGCATTCCCTAATCTTGCCTCTAGAACCATTAGCCTTGACTCTGGTTAACAAGCTAATGGGTTAGCTAAGAGGACCCATTTAATTAGATTCGAACATATTCGATATAATGTAAGCTTGACTGTGGTCAACAACCCACACTATAAAGAACTCTGGTTCTCCTCAAATTAACGAAAGGCCTATATACCTTAGTATTAGTTTAGGGATTTCAGTTAATTAAGTGTCATCATACATGGTTCGCATACATTGGTATGTATGCATCCTATATCTATCACATAAATATAAGCATACAAATATGGTATAGTTATGGACTTTACTATATTGATTTTCCCAAACTAAAAGGGAAATCAAAAGGTCATACCTAGGTAATATGCATGATTTAAACAAGTAAAAATAATTACATTATCTTCAATCTTGTTGGATCTCCATCCGACCCATCTTGCTCCTTGATAGTTGTCTCCATCTCTATCTCTAATTCTAATCTAAGTAATCTAATTACATATTACAATTTCAAAAAGAAATACAAACCAAAAACAAGTGGCTGGGACATGAAAGTCCTCATTGGGCAGAAACATGTATTATGCTCAATCATATTAGGCCTTGTTTATAACTAGCCATCATGCCAATCATACACTCTTATATGCATTTCTAATGGATAAAGTAAAACCATATAATGGAATACAAACTATGTTTCAACTCTTGAAACTTACTTTTGAGTTATTTTAACAATGTGATCAAATTAGAAACTTTTTTCATTTTAAAAACTTTCATTTTAGGAAACCCTTTTGTATGCATGTGTTCTTGCCTTAATTATCAATCCAATTGATTATTAATTAATTATTAATTGATTATTTAATTAATTAACCATATTAAATAATTAAAAAAATCAATTTTGGGCTTAAAACAAAGGGTAGGCCGAAATCCACAAATTTAAATCCTAAAGTGTGTTCACACACAAACTAATTTTGTATCTATTGAACCATTTGGGCCTTTTTAGAATGAGCCAAGCCCACTCCAGCCCTTAAAATCTATTAATAAACTTAATTATAGTTTATAATATTTAATTTAAATCAGCTCCTTGAGCCCACCAAGTCATTCACTAATTTAAATCAAGTCCGTAAATATAATTAAGCTCATTAAGTGGTTTTAATGAATTAAAATTAATCCAATTAATTCAAGGCCTATTTTAATTAATCTAATTAATTAAAAACACATTAATATATCAGATATATCAGATTTAGAAATTTAAAAATCATTTAAAACAAGAACCCACCAAGAACACTAATTTATCGAACTTTTCAACTAAACTAGTTTTCATGTAAAACTTGTTCGATTCAAATTTTGTTTGATCCTATGGCTTAATATCACATATTAAACACATAAATTATCATCAAAATAATTTTAGAGTGGATCAATAAAAATTTAATTTAGAACAGCCCTAAACTTTATTGAAAAATAAAAACCCTACACGCCAAAAATAATTATTCTTTTCTCAAAAGAATCGTTTTTATTTTTCATTTTATATATTTGATCACATACATCCAAAAATCAATATTTCTCATACATGAACAATCAAATCTGATATTTTAAATTTCATGAAATAAATAACTCAAAAATAAAAAGAAAAACTATTTCATGAATAATATAGAATTGTAGATTCATGGCAAAACCATGGCTCTGATACTATGTTCAAATTATTGGTTACATGCATCACATACATAAGCAGAATTTAAAATTTTTAACCAATAGATCGGATCTTGCCATGAATTTACAATATAAATATTAATGAGAATAAGAAAAGTCACTTTTGATTTTTTGTTGAATAGTTGATTTTCCTTCTCACCAGATTGTCGCAAACCACAGTATCTAAAGTTGAACACCTCCAATTAGTAATCCACACTAGAGAAGGAATAAATGAACCAAGAATGGAGGAACTGCAAGGCTGGCTGAATTTCCTTTGATGCTGGCAAGGGAGTGGCGGCTAGGGTTTTTTGAGAGAGAGAATTTCCTTTCTCTTAATTGTTTACTTAACCCTAAAATACCTATTACTTGGATTTTTATAGTTAGGTTAAAAATCCAACTTCATAGTAAGATTGAGCTCTTTAAAATTTTTGGAGAAGTAATAAATGGGCTTCTGTAATTATTAATAATTTATTTGGGCTTAATTAAATCCAATTTAAGTCCTTTCACAAAAAACTATGCACAAAACCCACAAACTAGTCCCTTTGTGCATACACTTGGATTTAATCACCCAAATTAATTCCAAATCCATCCAAATTAAATATGTAGGCTCCATAATACTTATGAAATATATTTAATTTTTTTTGGTCCAAGAATTAGGCCTTTAAGGTCTTTTATCTGGGTTTTGCGTGTAACCCTTCCTCTGGAGGGTTTCTACGCCAAAACCAATTCCCTGGGCTTCTTTTAATTCCTCCAATGGATCTATTAATTATTATTTCAATCCTATAACACTTATAATTCAATAATAATTAATTATGAAATACAATATTTCAATTAGGTCCATTTTACAGAACATTTCTAAAAAGTTCTACGAATAATTCTACTTGATCATAATTAATTAAACTCTTTAATTAATTATTCTATTATTCATTTCTCTTCTCCCATAATAATATCAAATATTATTATCCTTGTCATTTTACCATTTTATCATTTACTCTATATGTGTGTGACCTATTGGGTTCCTGTCCATATTGGTAGTATAATATGTAATTATGAGTTCTATTCAAAACTCACAGGATTTAAACTTCTTTAAATCAGTTTATCAATCCCTATTGATATTTATGATACACTATTATACAAATCATGAGTGGCCTCTAGATAGGCATCATGACTACCCAAATGTCAGGAAAGTCAAGTGGTTTGACAATACCCTTCCATAGAAATAGTTACCGTGCAATTACTCCTTTCACCACTCTTATCTTAATTAGATTATGAGTATGAATTTCTGTCAACTCATGCAAATCTAATTATATATGTTCTATTAATTTAACCATTTTTCCCAAAATTCCCTTCATGGATCCCTATCCATCTTGGCATATTACTCTGGCCAGAGATTCTCTAAACAAGGTAATTATAGAATCATACGAGGTAACTTCCCTTAATAAATCTGGGATGGTGAATCCTTTATCAATCACTCAACTAACTTCAATTTGGTCATGATATACCCAACCTCCTAATTATGTTCACCCCCAGTTGGAAGTAATCAATTATGAAGTCAAAGTATACCACTTGCTACTTAAGATAACTTTGGTGATCTCAAGTCTAAGGATACTTGCACAACCGCTATGAAGAGATTCCTCACTGACATAGATTTAATATCCCTGTGAGGATTCTCTTTGTAGATCTCCAATGAACTTGTTCTTCTAACAAGCATCCACATGTTAGCTTTGATTATCTTTCATAATCACAGTTATGAGAATCACTGCTTGAACCATTCAAGAAGCATAACATGTGCTAGTCTTTCCGAATTAATAATATCCTATCTTGTTAATTCTATGACTAGGGATATTTAGATATTAACACATTTGCATGCAATAGACATCTCATATCATGAAACACTTTCATGATTGCCTTTGCACTGTATTTATAATATCTAGGACTTCATTTATTAATTTAAGATTTACAAACTCATGTATTTAAACATATCATTAATAAATGAATGATGCCTTTTATTAAGAATATGAATCCATACATATGAAATACATCCCTTTTACATGGGCTCTAGGGCATACTCTCTAACAAAGGTAAGAACATCGCCTTCATTTTCCAATTGTTTAGCCGTTGATGTTGGCTGCAATAATTCCTGTTTATTTTGGCATGATATTTGACTCATGGATGTTCCTTTGAAATACAAATTCCCTCGATTCTTTAGGCTTTCTAATCTTAACGATGAAAAGTTATGGAATATGGATTATGGTCGGATTCGGGTTGGAATTGGGATCTCAAATAGAGAAGACCTTTAATGCTTTGGGAAAGGGATCAAGAAAGTAAACTCATGCTAATTCTCATGCCCTTCACTCCCACATGGAATATTTTGGATAAGAAGGTTTGGGTACACAACCCAAATGGGATCTTCTTTGTTAGGTCTGCTTTTCGCTTCCTCGGTGAAAAATTGGACTTTAGCATAGTCAATCTCAAGCCTTTTTCTTTTCTTCTTTGGAAAAAATTGGCCCTACCTAAAGTGGAAATCTTCCTATGGTAGTGTTTATGGGGTAGAATCGGTACCAAATCTTTCTTAGCTGAATGTGGTATTATCTCCCCCAATGATATTATATGCTCTCTTTACAAGAATGAACATGAACAAGTGGACCAATTTCTTGTGCTCTGCCCGATATCCAAGGAGCTCTGGTATAAGATCATCAACTGGTGGGGAGTCTCCTTTTGTTTGGCTAACTCTTTCTCTGGATTGGCAGCCTAGTGGTCTAGCCTTGTAAAAGGCCTGCATCAACAGAAAATTTTGTGTATTATTTTTCTTGCCTGTATCTGGACAATTTGGTTGGAGAGGAACTCAGCAGTCTTTTTTAGAAAGGAGCTGGTGTCGAATTATTTATTTCATCTTTGCCTTGCTAGATCATCCTTTTGGATCAAAGCCCATAAAGACTTAGACTTTCTAAGTGGACAGAACCTTGAATTATCAGCCGACGAAATAAAAAAAGTTTAGCTCATTGCGACCTTACAGGCCCAAATTGGTTTGGATTCCACCTCTGCTCGGTTATCTCAATTGGAACACTAATGGTTCCTCTTTTGGCAATCCTGGACCTTCTGGAATTGTTGGCATATTGAGGAATGCGAATGGTTCTATTTTATGTCTTTTTTCCTGTAATGTTGGGACTAAGAATTCAGTAACTGCAGAATTGTTGGTTGTTCAAAAAGCCTTTAAACTCTCCATAGAGACTCTCTCACATTTATTTTCGGAGATAATTTTTGAGCTTGACTCCATTATTGTTGTCTCCTAGTTAAAGGATGCTACACTCTCCAGACCTTGGAAGCTTGGTTATGTTTTTAACGACATAAACAATTCTCTCTCAAAGCTGAAAAAAAGGTCTCATTCTCTCATGTCAGAAGGAAAGGTAATCATTTTGTAGATAATTTGGTTAAGCAGGGTGTATCTCGGGTGTCTGACTTTGTCGCTTGGCATAACTAGTATAGCATATGGGCATTGAAGGCAGCTTTGTTGATTTGCTGGAAGTGTGAAACTTTGCTCCATTGTATCGGTGGAGACTACTACAAACATGAATTGTGGATCTTCTTTTTCCAGTGGTTTAGTGACCCGGAATTTGTAGTGCTTGCTGCTTACTGTCATTAGATCTTCGTGGCTTCATTGGTACTTTGAACTTCTGGCAGTAGATATTTGTTGAGCCCACATATCCTAAATAGGAATTCCTTCAGTTTTTAGCTTTGTCTGGAGGCTTTTCTTCTCCTATATGATTCATACTTGATGATGCTAGCTTGTTTTGGTGTTTCCATCGGCTCTTTGTAGGAAAATAAAGAACTCAACTCTTGGAACTGATCAGGGATAGAAAGCTACAAGTATGCTGGTCAATTCCTTCTGCTATGTTTTCTGATCCTACTGATTATCATGGTTATTCATCTAGGGATTAAGGGGATCCATTCCATAATTACTGTTGTTCTTGCCATTATCTACTTCCATCTTGATGTTGTTGATCTTTTGGGAACTGTTATGAGCTCTTGTCTATCTTCTTCTAGGTGGTTGTTGTATTAGCTATGGTTTTGGCTCAAATAGATGTGGTTTTTGGTCTCAGATGCTGCTGATATTTTGCCTTGAGAAGAAAATATGTTCTCATGATGCTGATGCTCTTTCCTGGGTTGGTTTCTGTATTGCAATGATTGCCTTTAAGAGCCTTCAGAGGCGACTAGTTCTTTTGCTCTGCTGTTTGGAGTTGCTTTCCCAGGCTTATTGATTTTTGTCTTTTGGCCTGTTATTTTGCTGACTTGAGGTGGACAAGCAACTGCTTTTGACAGTATTTGTTTGTTCTTATTAAGAGGTCTTATTTTGGTTTTCTTTTTGTTTTTTTCGACCGTTGGCTTTTGTGACCTGTTGCTTGTTTCAGGTTTTTTTGAGCTTTGTTTGGTGTTAGGCTCTGGTTTTAAGGTCTGCGTTGTTGTAGTATGGGTAGCTTGTAAGGTTTATTTTGTTGAGGCAGGCCCTTTGCTCTGCTGCTGACCGTGTTTCTTTGCTTTGTTGCTGGGTCTAATTGTTTGTAGCTCCCAGTTTTCTTAAGGGAGTTTTACAAAACTACCCAAAAAAATTAATTAAACTTAAATATACTCTCTTCTTTTTTCCTCTTTCAAAAATACCTTTTTTAAAAATTTTTATTTTTAAAAATACCATTTTTTTAATTTAACTTAAATTTCTTTCTCTTTTCCCACCTTTTTATCCTCCTCCTCCTCCTTTTCTTCTTCCTCCTTCTTCTTCTTCTTCTGGTTGCTCCTATTACAGTTTTTTATATATTACGCGTTCCTTTGTTTTATGTTTTGTGAGATAGGGAAGGTATACCCAAAAAGTATGAGGCTAAGCCTGTTCTTGGTCTAGTGATATTCTAATCCCACCTTACTGGTTTCTGTATTGCATTCTTCGACACCCCCTCTATTATAGTAGGGATTGAGCAAATGTTGATATATTTTGATATATAATCATTGTGATATTTTGTTATCTGAATAAACTATCAACTGAATTATACCTGTTAAGTTGTCAAGATTGAGAGAATGTGGGTGTGATTGTTAAGATTGGAGGTTGAGAGGATGAAATCAAACAGCAGTTCTCAAATATCTTGCCGCTGAGGTTAGTTTTTTATCTGATTTGTTACTTTGATTGAATGTATTTTTGATTTGCTGGTGATCTTTTGGACGCTTTTGATCCTGAGAAACTATGTAGACTTTTTCATTAAATATCTGAAGTTTAACTTCAAACTTTTCCACCGGAAACCGAATCTTATCGGTTCAAATGGTCAATCAATAAAATTCATACACGCAATCGAGTTTTTGTTTAATATATTTCTAGCTTTTTGTCCTATTAAACCCTAGACAGATGAAAAAAGTTATACATATATTTTAGAGGTACAAGTGACCCGTAAAATTTGAAAAAGTATACATTTTTAAAGCTCAATTCTCAATTAAACTAAAATGGGCTAAATTGTTTTCATGCTACTGACAACATGTCCTTAATATTAAAATTGTTAATTTTTGCTACTAAATACTAAAATGACCAATTTTTATTTTTTTATAAAAATTTCATTCAACTGCACCAGATGAAAAACTGATAAATTAATAATTATATGGATAAAAAATAAATTAATCAAAATTTTAAGGCATGTTACATGTCTATTATCTAATTCAGATAAGTATTAATTTATTACTATTCCACTGGATGCTATCTATTCCATTAAATATTTGATGATGAGTAAAAACTGATAACAGTAAAAATGAGCAATCACTTATTAAATTATACAATAATACATTAAATAATTATGCATATTATATTTGTTAATTAATTAGAATCCAAACCATGGCCAAATTGCTACTCTGTAATTTGCAGAACATTGCATGCTCAAAAGACGCAAAAAGTGGAAAACACGTGTGAAAACATACCATGTCGGGATTTTCTTTTAATTCCTATAATAATAATAATATAAAAATAAATAAGTTTTTTCGAGGGGCCAAACTCCAAAGATAGTGACAAAATAATAAATATCATATTCGCTATAACTTTATTTGGAGAAATTCGATTAATCCAATTTCTAATTCACACTTTTATATTGACATATGGTCAACAAAAAGAAATAAAAACATAATTCATTATGTAAGTTAGTATACTACATGGTATATCAGGTATACCAAAGGTATACCATGACATACCATATATACCAAACGTCATACTATTGGTATACCATATATACCGGATGGTATACCATTGCTATACCAGATGAACCATGTGGTATATCATGTATAACATGTGGTATACCATGATATACTAGGTATACCATTGGTATACCAGATGCACCATGTGGTATACCATGTATACTGGGTGGTATACCAATAGTATACTGTGGTATACCATTGGTATACTTGATGTACCAGATGATATAACATTGGTATACCGGATGTACCATGGTATATTGTGGTATACCATTAGTATACTGGATCTACCAGGTGGTATACCATTGGTATACCTGGTATACCTTAGAATGCAGACTGCCGATCTCAATTCTAGATTTCGGTATACTGCCGGTATACCAAAATCCAGATTGTCAATATCAATTCTGGATTTTGGTATACCGACGGTATACCTAGTATACCGGTGGTATACCAAAATCCAGAATTGAAAATGGTATTCTGAATTTTGGTATACCAATGGTATACCGGTGGTATACTAAAATAAAAAAAAAATCAATTTTGATTATCATTCATAAAAAGAAACAGCTCAGCAATTTATTTTGATCCATCTTTATTTTGCATAAACATATAGTATGATTAAGCATCTTATATTCTTATGTTATTGTTGATAATTATCAATCAAATTATCAATAGAGCTGATTCTCCACTTTGTAGCCATGTGTTGGTTTGTTTTCTTGTCTTCTTTGTACATAATTATTATAATTACCAATGGAGCTACTGCACGTTGCTGCCATATTAAATTAAAATTCATAGCAATTATGTTTATTTTAATGGTTTTATTTAGTTGGTCAGTCAGATAAAAAAAACATACATTTTGAATTGATTTAGGATTAAGAATATGAGTTATCATACTACCATAAAAGAAAATCTGTATAATCCTAAGAATACATGTTTTAGTTTAGATTGATTTTGAATTATTCTGGTCTAATTAATATTCATCAAATTTTTTTATTTATTTTATTCTAATAAAATACTAATTATATCCAAACACTCAAACACAAATTCTGGCGGGTTGTTGTTGAAGATTCTTTAAATTAATAACAGCTATTTTTTGAGAGAATAATAACAGCTATTTTTGTTGCTGCATCTTTCTAAAATGGAATATATTTTTCTTTTTATAGAATAGGCATATAGCAGAATTATAATTGTTAAAAGGACTGAACTCAAAAGTGATCTATACGTGTTGGCTATCTAATAAAATCTTTAGTAATTAGATTTTCTTTTTAATTGCCCATCAAATATTCTCAAGATCTATACCAGTCTGTGTTGTTGACCATCTTAAACCCTGGAATGCAAGAACATCTTCGACCAGACTCCACATCATAAGTGCAAACACTGTTGGGTCCACAAATTTCATGAACAGTGCAGGGCTGAGAAGTGAGTTGCCATGAAACAACCCAAGATTTCTTTCCTTCTTCACGACTGTACAATCAAAGATTACCAATGAAATTAGGCTTCAATCTTCTTTGCAAACTCTGTCCATAATCAGCAGCGAAAAGACTGAAATTATCAGTAGATAAAAAATTACCCAAGGAATCAAACACCACAATTTGCGTCTGTTGTAAGTAGACCTTTGCTCTTCCCAGGGTAAAGACCTAGGGTCCGGCCAGAAAACACTTGAGATCTCAGGACCATCGTAGAGAAGACGGAGAACTGAAGAAAAGCTTTATTAACAGAGCTTGAAATAAGAAAGAAATATTTCAAGTATATCGTCTTCTTATTGAATGAATATAAGATTGTATTTATACAAGAATAAAACAAATAACCGCCTCTCTAACAGAAAAGACACGTAAGCAACACAAGAAACACGTGAAGTGAATACAAGAAGAAGCGCTGGAAAAACAGGGATGAACAGAGTACATAAAACTAATTGAAAAACTAAGTAATTAATAAACCAACTAATATAATCTACAAGAACATTGTTGTTGTCTAAATAGAACTTGTAAGACCATGTCAAAAAGTTACTTCCACTTCTGGAAGAAACAAGCTGCGTGTCCCTATTGAAAAGTTGCAGAGGAAGCAAGGTTGGGTGAATCAAAACTTTGCCACAAAATGCCTTGAGTAGTGTTATGCAAAACAAGATTGCCGCTGTCTTTTAGGTCCAATTGAGATAAAGACGACACAGTATCGGTAGCCCAAACTGGTGGTCAGCCACCTGCATCGGTGAGGATAAGGTTACCATATCTGAGAAGGGAAAGTTTTGAGCGTCTTCCATTTGGTGGCGCATGAAGGATCATTGTACCATATGGCAAACCAATAAGCATTATTTTTCCCAGCAAAGTAAAAGCCAGCGGTGAATTTTCCGTTCGGTGAAATCAAAACATGGTCTGGATCTTCCACAGAAAGTTTTACCTGTATTATGCTTCACGGCTGATTCAGTAGAATCGGTGAAAAAAGCTGAGTCGAAAAGACGTCGTTTTAGAAGAGCAAGATGAAGATATCAACCATCGTTGAGAAAAAGACACTGGGAAAGCCAAAAGGGAAGAGCATGAGAAGATAAAACGGTTGGTAAAAGGAAAATCAAAGTTCTGTACAGGGATTAAAAGAAAAAACAAAAAGCGGTATTTTTAAAAACAGAAAATTTAAAAAATGGTAAGTTTAAACATTTTAAGAGATGGTTGTATTTTTAAAAATTATGGTTAAAAAAGTGGTAATCTGTGTAATTTCCTCTTTTCTTAATTAATAACATTATCAGCTTATCAAAAAAAAATGGAGTTCCATAACCGGGCTACCTCGAGTAGCCCGGTCACTAAGTGGTTTGATTAGTTGGGAGACCCCTTGGGTTCAAGCTCATATCTCGGCATGATTGCCAGTCATTTTCATAATTTATATTCAGTCATAATTATTAAGTTACCTGAAGAAGAAAAGTCCTATTCAGAAAATTATATTTTCCTATTTATGTTTAAATTTTTCCTAAATGTGCTCTCTACTTGCTATAGAAAACTGTTTCAACAAGAAAACTGAATCTTACCTAAGATAGAATTCGTCTCTATGTAAATAAGGGCTACATTCCAATTATTTCTCTCTAAATCCGTAACTCTATAAATAAACTCTGCCGAATTTCTTTATTTTCAGGTATGTAAACCATCTAGTCAAAAGTCATGAAAATAGTCCTGTAACCGAACTATTATGATATTCTTAGATCTTTTAGTTTTCTGTACGAAGGTTTGATCACCAAGAAGAAATCAAGAAAAGATGGGTCGATGAAAGGTTGAGATCGAGAAAATTGAAAACGAAACAAACAAACAAGTCACTTTCTCCGAGAGAAGAACCGGTATCATCAAGAAAGCTCAAGAACTTACTGTTTTTTGTGATGCTGAGGTTTCTCTTATTATGTTGTCTAGTACTGACAAATTGCATGAATTCACTAGCCCCGAACATAACATAAGTACCTAAATTAGCTCAGAGCTGATTTTTTATATATATTTTTTATAATTTTCAAAACCCTAGAAGATGAAGCTTATTGTTTATTATTTTCAATTCCATATAATCTGCAGGACAAAGAAAATATTTGATAAATATCAGAAGATTAAAGAGATAGATCTGTGGAGTACCCATTGTGAGGTTTATTAATCTGTTCTATTTAATTTAAGAAAAAATAAAGATTGTTTGATCTGTGTGTTTTATGAACTTATTAATGAAGTTTGAGTGCAGAATCTGCAAAAGAATTTAGAAAAGCTTATGGAGATTAATAATACTCTTAAGAAGAAATATTAGGTAATTTAATTCCAAATAAGTAAAATATTTTATTTTATTTAAATAAAAATACAGGCATTTTTTATTGTAACAAGACAACAGAAATAATGCGCACATAAAAAGACAGATTCTAATGCTACACATTATGACAAAACAAATGAATACTAAATGTTGACCAAATCCTTTGTGATCCAAAAATATAATTAAAATGAGGACCAAGGCCCCCATAATGATGGTATCATGAAAAGTTTTTACCTTTAAACTAGTTCTCGGGAGCAATAGCACTGCCTTTGGAGTTTTGCTACTATATTCCTACTATAGCAATTGTTGATATTCTGGTAAATCATTGCTAAGCTAGAAATTTAGACACTTTAATCTCAGATTCTGGGGGATTAAAACAAAACCCACTATAGCAAACACAAAACTTCATCATCTAAAAGTCCTGAGCGCCATTCAATTTAAACTGGAAACTTTTACCAAATTAAAGGAAACAAAAACGAGAAGAACGTGATAAAGAAATTGTAACAGTGAAATGGACCACTGTAGCAGTGGTGTTTCTTTCATATATCTTAGTTACAATTTCTTTTGAACTATAGATAGCCCTAATTACATGTACAACCGCTGTTTATGATACTTTCTCCAGTTATTTTGATATTCATACAAGTGAAATAACAAAATTAACACAACCATTTATGAATAACAAATCATTTTCATTTGTTTGCAACTTTGGAGATCGAGAAACAAATTATTTTGAAAAAGCTCTCACTAACATTTATGAAATTCATGAAATTGCACTTGGACGTGCCCAGAAATTTAAGGAGGCAAATCAAATGGGAGACATTCCGGCAAATGACAACAACTTTGCAGGTTCTCCAGTAAGCAATAACAAGAAATGACTGAGGAACTTGAATCTAATCAGGACATGTCCACTTGTGAAAATAGGGCAAAAGATTTGAAGCACCCAGTACAAATCCAGCAGGTCAATCAAAGTTTTTTCAAGCCTGCAAATTAGTATTAAAGACATGAACAACTAAATAAATCTACAAACTAAGCAATGTAAACATAATTGATGAAAAGGAAATTAATTATCGATAGGTGTTTGTGTCCCAGATCTTGATACTTCCATCCTCAGAACTTGTAATAATGACAGGAAATTCTAGATGGACACAAATTGCACGGACATTGTTGGTGTGTCTTTCAAAATCCCACACCTGTTTTCAGTTGCATTTTTCCAAAACAAATATTAGGCAGAAATCGATATAATCTCTATAAATTGCTGGCCAAATAAGGAGTTGAATATTGCTAACCGTAACAATATAATCGTCAGAACCACTTAGCAGATATAGTTTATCACCATTAATAAAGTAATTAACA
This sequence comes from Excoecaria agallocha, assembly GCA_037975025.1. Classification (NCBI taxonomy): domain Eukaryota; kingdom Viridiplantae; phylum Streptophyta; class Magnoliopsida; order Malpighiales; family Euphorbiaceae; genus Excoecaria; species Excoecaria agallocha. Next base: position 56,174,331 of record CM075811.1, on the reverse strand, counting down.
CAATTCACTCCTTTGGAAAGGCATCCCAATTAATGTAGCAATTGAAGCATGGGAACCAAGATTCCAACTCTAACATCAGAAATTTACGAAAATAATAATAATTAATAATATGTTTAGTTAAAATTTAAAATAGTCACTAAATTTGTTAAGTTTTTATAGTATGGTTATATTATAATTATTGCGAGGTGTATGAATCTAACAAAATTGACGAGTTTAAGCATATGTAGACATATTAAACCTGAAAAATAATAAAAAATAATTAATAGAAAATATATCTTAATGGTGGCGTCAAGTGAAGCAGTTGCAAAAATAGAGGTATTCAATGGGATTAAAAACTGCTTGCATTACATAATGTGAGTGAGCTTTAAAAATTTGAGTGCAATTTCAGTTCTTGAAGTCGCTAATTGGTTCATGCCTCCGAGAACTACAATCTTGCTAACTCATTAATTAGTTCATACCTCCAAAAACTGCAGCCTTAATTTAGCGAAAGCTATCCTTGGAAATTTGTCACTCTAATTTGCGCCAAAATTTTGATACCAAATATTACGGATAAAGTCACAATGTTTATTTTCCCATTGCCAATATTTGAGACAAAAATAACTTTTCATCGAAATATTGTCTTGAAATCATGATTGAACAAAATTATCTTAATCACTAGCATTAAAAAACATATTATAGCGACGGGGACAAACTGTCGATCAAGGTGTAAATCCGTTACTAAAGCTTTTTTCCTTTTACAGACGCATCGAGATCTGTAACGACGGATTTCACATCTGTTTTCTTTTAAACAAATCCACCGAAGTATTTGATTAATCTCCGAATGATAAGCTAAAAATACTGAGGATCATTAAACAAAAAACTATATATATATATATATCCTAAAAAAAAGTAATTGTATGAATGTGGAAAATAAGAAAAGTGGAGGGTGAAGGGTATATATATATACTCTAAAAAAAAAAAGTAATTGTATGAATGTGGAAAATAAGAAAAGTGGAGGGTGAAGGGTATATATATATACTCTAAAAAAAAAGTAATTGTATGAATGTGGAAAATAAGAAAAGTGGAGGGTGAAGGGTTTGTCTGGTTACTGAGTGAGTGACACATGTGAAGGCCCTAAAAGTAAAGAAAGTAGTGATTGAGATTTCAAAAAGATAAGCAATGAGTGATTGCGTAGCGGCCCCGTACTGCAACTCTGAGGAATCAAAATACACAGAGAAGAAGAAAGAAAGAACGTAAATAAACATCTTAATCAATCATAAATTGACACGTCAAAGAGCATTCATGACTGTTCTGTCACTCTTTGATGCCCACTGCCAAAAGACCTTTCTCTTCCCTCAATCTGTACTATGTTTTATTTTATATATATATATATATATATATATTTTAATTTTAATAAGTTCAATCCATAGTGTGACTTATGCCCCTCTTTGTAGCCGCTGTGCCATCGTCCACTCCACCTATCTCTTCCTTTCTCCAGAGGCAAAATGCATTTTATTCTCTATTGCATCCATTAACCGATGACTTCAATTGTTATATGGCTTAATTCATATTCCCATCCATGCAATTTTTTGTTTTTACCATTTATATTTCCCTACTTAATTTTGTTATCCAATTTTTAGATAACCACGTAATTGACAATATTAGATAAATAGTTTTACAGTTAACCCTATGAAAAATATTTTAATTATAATAATTACTTTGTACTTTTTTTTTCAATAATTACTTGTAACCAGGTGAAATAAAATACTCATATCTGTTAAGAAAATACTTATAAAGTACTTGTGTCATCCCTTGCTAAATAGGGATGAGCAAACTTCTACTCAAATAAAAAAAAATTGGATAAAACCAATCGATTTTTTAATTCGATTTGTTTTTTCAATTTTGCGATTTAATTTTGATTTTAAATTTTAAAAAATTTTAATTTTTAATTTTGGTTTAATTTTTAAAGAAAAAAATTGTATAAAAATCGAACCGATTGAAATTCTATATAATTATGTAATTTTTTAAATTTTTTAATTGAATAATTATCGTCGATGTCTAATTTCGAGATATTATAGAATGATTGAAGTTAACCAAATTCAAAGTCCTAGAGTCACTAATTCCCTTAATCTCCTTTCCCAGTTTCTTTCAAACTATACATCTTAAACCTATACTGAAACAAGTTAGGGACAATCTGCATTACACCAACACATCAAAACAAAAATCTTCTATAACTGCTTATTTCTATACTCTTATTGGCCAGAAACGCCTAAACCAAAGAGCTATGATACCAAAAATGTAAGGACTACACTAAACCCTCATATTATATGTTATCTTATACATTTTCTTACATATGATACTGTTTTTGCTATTATCCTGTTGGTTAATATTGTATGTGCATGAGCATATATCATCATTTAGTGAAAAAACTATAAAAATAGGGTTATTAGATACATCACATTGTTAGCTACATTGTTCTTTACATTATGTTTTACTTAGTACAGTACGATAATTACAAGAACCGAAACATATGCAACTTCATACTTTAACCTTTCCTATCTCTAGTGTTGGCCTTGTGATAGCATATCTTATCCTTTTAGAAGGAATTCTATCTTCTAGTACCTACATGGATAAATGCCCATGCTAAGCTTACCAGCTTAATAGGGAACAAATTAAAATCATAGAGAATACCTCTCACAGAAGTCATCAATAATATGCACACATATGAGCATATAGCTTAATATGTAATAAGATAATAACAACGAACAAAATGATATTCTTATAATACTGCCAAAAAAGAATGTGATTTACTTTCGTATGTACAATTACTATACTATCATTTTACCTTTATCATTAAAACTTCAACCTATTTAATAGTCACATATTTGATCCATTAAATTGTCTAGTAAAACAATTGTTCATGTACATAAAGTTATATAGGCTAATCTATATGCTTATTGGTTGTGTTCATCTATTTCCTTAGCATTGCCATAAATAGCGTTCCTATCCTATTTAATCATTGATTGTTGATATGCTAAGTCATTTGACTCCTTATAACCTTTGTGTTCACTCAGTAATCTTTATTGGTTTAGATACATCATCCAATTTAATTGGCCCCTATAAGATACCTAGTTAGTCTTATTATAATTGCATTTTATTAGTTGTTCTTAGTGATTTTTTTTGTCAATTAGTTTTATAAGCATTTATTCCAACTAATACACTTTCATAATATACAAACATTTAAGTTATTCTACTAATGCTATTCTATATGTATTAATTTATTAATAGCTTTGATTTTATCATCATTAGCATGTCATTCTTTTATTTTTACATATTAATTCTAGTATAGTGATAGGTTAGGATAATAGCTGGTATCTTTCTCATGATTTAACTCAACATATATATTTAGGTTCACTACAAGAAAATCTGGAAATAGCAACAGAAATAATTCTGTTGCTAAATTAGTAACGAAAAGCCACAGAAAATAATTTCAGTTGCTAAAATTGGTTAAACTTTGTAGATTTAGCAATAGAAAAATTTTTGGTTATCTTTTATTGCTAAAAGTGGAGGGAATTTTTGGTGCTAAAATTTAGCAACGAAATCACTATTCCGTCGCTAATTAAGGCGCTAATAGATGGCGAAAAAAATTGGAACCAAAAATAGCAACGGAATTTTTTTCTGTTGCTAATTTAGCAACGGAATTTAATTTTCAATGCTCAAATATAATTTGGTTGCTAAATAGCAACATAATTTATTTTCAGTTGCTAAAATAGTAACCGAAATATATTTCCGTTGCTAAATAGCAACCAACATAGAATTTCATTGCTAATATTGATTTTCAATGAAAAATAGCAACCGAATTAATTTTCGGTTGCTAAAATAGCAATCGAAATAGAATTTCGTTGCTAAATAGCAACCGATTTTTTTTTGGTTGCTAAAATAGCAACGAAATTTCATTTCCATTGCTAAATTTTGTTCCAAAAGATGGGAAAAATTTTGTAACAAAATTTAGATTCCGTTGCTAAAATTTACTTCCGTTGCTATTTTAGCAGCGGATTTTAAATTCCGTTGCTATTTCGGTTGCTACTTTATAATTTGCCCTAGCTATAAATTTATCATTTTCTTTCACCTGTGTCTTCTCCCTCATCATTCGCGCCTCTCTCTCTCTCGCCATCTACTCTTGTAAACCACTAAGAAAGGAATCTGCTATTCTTCGCAGTAGGGTAAAGACTAAAGTGTTCTCTACCTTCTTTAACGACATCTCTTTTCTGACATCAATTACCTTCCCAAGAAAAAATGAGGTATTATCATGCTCTCTTCTTTTGCAGATCAATTTCTTTTAGTTTCGAGTAAAGGGTGAAAATAAAATAGTTTCTTTTGATTTCGAGTTGTTTAGTCGCCATTCGGAGGTTCTCTGGGCTCAGCGCTTTGATAAGGTGTACTTGACCATCCCATTACCTGATGCCAAAGGCATTTTCGTGAAATGCGAAGCTGAGGGTGTTTTCAGTTTCTCAGCTGTAGGGGTTCAAGGTGAATCCTTTGATTTCACTCTGCAAGTCTATGGACCCATTGTTCCTAAGCTTAAAAGACATAATCTTTGACCTGTAATTTTTTTTGGGTTTGTTGTCAATCATGAAATTTCATTTGACTACCTTTAAAAGCTTGTTTTTTGTTGGTCTTTTGTTATTCAGGGGTGTAAAACTAATGTGTTGAGGAATATAATATGCTCAGTTCAGAAACAAGACAAGGGTTGGTGGAAAAGGCTTTTGAAGTCTGAAGAAAAGCCTGCACCTTACATTAAGGTTAACTAGAACAAATGGTGTGATGAGGATGACGAACAATCTACTTGTAAGTTTTTAATGCAATTCTCTTTCAGTTATTCTTTTTTTATTGTTATGGATGATGTTTTCTCAGTTCTCCTTTAGTCTGTCTTAATCGTTAGCTTTACTTCAAGATTTTGAGCAGTTATTGAACTGCTAAAACTTATTATCTTTTTGTGATGCTCTAATATTGCTCTAGATTCTGCCAGATAATGGTCTCATGCATCTCTCACTAATGCTAACTGCCTGTATCCTGAATGCTCTATCTTTGACCGATCTTTTGTTGTGAAAGATAATGGTGTTCTGCGGTCTTATTTTAGGCTTCTTTTTTGTTATGAAAGAGAACAACAATCATTTCATTATTTGGTTAAAGTTAAGTTGCAGACAAGGTTGGGTCCCTAACTGAATTTATCTTCTTTCAAGTCAATCTTCTACTGGTCTTGCCAATGACACTATTCTCTATCTCATAAAGTAAGCATTTGTTTTTTACTTTTACATAATTATTATTAATTGATATCAATGGATTTATTTTATTGTTTCTGGCATTAATTAATTGTTAATATAATAATATTTAGGTTAAAGGGTAGATATTGAATGATAGAGTAGAAATTACGACTTTAAAGCCATGTTTGCTCACAATGGTTGAAGGTAGGTGAACTCATTTTACCAATAATTTAGCCTATGAGAATCTCCTTTTTTTAATTTTACTATTCAATTAATCACATATACAAATGGAGTTCAATTCGAATTTGAAATTGCTAAAGCATATGCCATTTATAATATTCCGTTTGTTATAGAGTATTATTTGGTGTATAGTTGACTTTTCTAATCTAGGAACAAAATCACAATATTTTGTTTCTTATTATTATAGATTTGCTTCCTTTTCATTATTTTTTTTTGTAAATGCTTGTACTCTACACTAATAATTCACAAGAAAGTCTTCCTCTATTTTTTGCTCTGCTATACTATATGGTATAACATATTCTTCTATCTTCATTCTTTGTTTAGCATTAAAACAATGTTATAATTGATGTTAATTGTGATTAAAGAAAATCTTATTCCTTCTTGTGCTATTAGGGAATCTATTGTTTTCTACAATAAGATGTAAGGGTTGGATTTGATTTTACTTGAATTTTAATTAATTTTGTTTTGGTTATCTAAATTCATATTGGGTTTGAGTTGTAGTCAAAAGTCAAATTTATTAGCTTTGGTTCTATTTTCTAAATTAATCGGTATATATTCTAGATAGCACATTTCAAATTGTTTATAAAATATCAATTAGTTGTGGCTTTGGAAATGTAAACCAACCGAATGAGTTAATAGGCAAGTTGTTTATAATATCAATTAGTTATGGCTTTGGAAATGTAAACCAACTGAACGAGTTTGTAGGTAAGTTGGGTGACATTTTTCTCTTTAATCCTCATACATACTCTCCAAATTTCAGAGTTGAAAAGGGAAATTCACAACCTATAGGCACTGATGTAGGTTTTGTTTTTTTTGTGGATGAGAGAAGTTACAAAAATTACTCATTGTTTGAGGTTCTTAATATCTTTGCTTAAATTGCTTACTGCTGATTTCTTTCTCACTCTATTTATTTTTTTGCTTCAGTATTATTAGGCGTTATTATTTCGTGATGGTGATTGCTTTTTGCATGTTGTTTCTTTACTAAATTGTAATCTTGATGAAGCCAATGGGAAGAAGTTAGTTTTAAATGTTCTTCAGATTCTCACCTATCCCTTTGCATATTATCTTGTGCTAATTCAACTTTTATTATTTGAATAATGCTGTATTCATTATTTTTGTTTAGTAATTTCGAGTACTACATTTGACCCCTTGCTTTTTCTTATTTTTCTTCCAGACTCATTATTTTAGTTTAGTAATTTCGAAATGTTTCCTTTATTATTACTGCATCATTTGTGTGTTTATTTATAAATTTTGAAAGCAATCAAGAAGAAAATGTATGATTTTGGTATTTTTGTATGTTGCATATCTCTGTTTAGGTTCGTCTTGTTCGTTTGAAAGCAATTAACCTGTAATTCATTGTAATCTACTTTTTTTAACTTTTATTTAGGTGTTTTATCTGTATGTAGACTGTGTCAGATATGCAAATTGTTAATGAGGATTCTGAATCACCTATGGGGGAGGAAGAGCAAGGAGAATCTGCAAGCAATAAGGAAACTAAAGACGAAAATGCCAAGCTACGGAAGTCTGCTTTAGATAAATAGGAGAACACAAGTGAGGATTCCTTTCTAGGCCAGGAAAGTCTTGCAATTGCATTTGCCATTATGAAATGCAATTTCTTATAGCAATGCCATTAGGCATCTTATGATTATTTTAATTTTGTACTAACTTTAAAGAGTATATAGTGAAGAATCGTAGAAATCTCAATTAAGGACTTTAATTTTTTCTTAGTTGATATTTGTGTATGTTTAACCTCATTTTGTTAACTAAATCTTTCAGATGATTTTGTTAACTTAATCTTTCAGTTGTGTCTCTTTCCTATTCACTTTTTATCTCTTTGTATAATGTGTTGTTGTTTTCTATTTAGCATTGCGATGGAATGCTCTTATTTTTAGAATTTCAAGCTTAATCTAATAATGGCATTAATAATTAAAAAGTTGTAATAATTTTTAGCGACGGATGGGACCGTTGTCAATTTTATTACTTATGGGTGAATTTATGCTAAAATAGCAACGGAATCTAAATTTTTGTTGCTAAATTTAGCAACGAAATCTAAATTTTTATTGCTAAAATTGACCAATTCACTGAATCTTGCATTGTTGAGGTTAGCAACGGAATAAAATTTTCATTGCTAAATATAGCAACAAAATTAGTTTTCCGTTGCTAAATTTATCAATCAAAATTTTCGTTGCTTTTTTTGATTGGCAACGGAAAATTGACATTTTTCATTGCTAATTTTCGTTGCTAAATTGCAATTTTCTTGTAGTGGTTGTAAATTTATAAGTTTAAAGATCTATCTACTTTTTAAGTTTTATAACTTTAAATTATAGACAATTCATACATCAATTATTCAATATTAAACATGCGACATTATAACTATAAGAAACATGTACTAACAACATAATTAATATCTAACTGTTAAATAATATACATTTTTGATTTTAACTGTAGGAAGCATATATATTTGCAACAATAAATTTCTGGCATGCGGTGTTGTAACCCTATATAATTATATACTTTTAAGGGTGTCTTTAACCAATTATGTAATTATCATGGCCATATAAATATCATAACATTTCTATCATATGGCTTTTTATAAAGCTTTTTTTTATTTCTTGTAACAAGTCTGCACCTCTCTAGAGGAGTGGATAAGGGATGATATTATACTATAGTACCTGAAGGTACGAAAGGATACCCGAAGGTATCAAACTATAGAACCAAATGGGACCAAAACATAGGGACCTACATGAGGCCGAATCATGGAGACCCAAATGGGGTTGAATCATAGGACAATGGTGATAAACCCTTATAGGCATGCCTATCTATCCACAACCTAGATATAGACACAGGTAATTATAATTCTTTTCTTTAATCTCTTTACTCTTCCTATTCATATCTTTTTTATTTGTATCTCATATGCATGAGTATAGCTAGGAATAATAAATCATATGTATGTTCATTCATTTCTATATGCTCTCATAGTCCAATGTATCTTATTTCCATGTATTAGAGTCAGTTATACAATAGTAATAAGTACATTTATGTATCATGTTATTGGGAATATTTTCACATAATGACATGGTCACACTTATATGTCATTAACATATATTTATGGAGTTAAAAAAGCATAATTAATCTCTTTGCATTAAAAAAGAATAATTAATCTCTGTGCATACTTGTATTCATCATTATACATCTAAATGTGAAAGTATTTATTGGTTATTCGTATAATCTAGTGGTCTAGTGTGTGTGTGTATACACACGCACACACACGCACACACACACACACACATGTACAAGCATCCTTATAACCATGACATAACTTTAAACATTACTACATTATCATAATTTAACATTAATGTAATTTTAAACTCCTTAACTATAATAGTTTTACAGATCTTTATGACTATTTATATTTCCTTTACATTTGAATATATTACTATATGTCCCAATCAAATAATATCATAAGCATACAAACTACATGCTTTACTTATTTTATATATGTCTCTATGTTGTTACATATTTAAGGTTACAATGTATCTTTGTTCTTATATGTATAGTGCTTTAACTATGTTTAGAAAGATTTGAACTAACTTTGGTATTCATTTGAGACTTAAATTCGACTTTAAGGAGGAATAGGGGAGAGTCACATTTAGTAGGTAATAGCTGCTAATCATGACATAGGTATCTGTAAGTTTTTGGACTAAAAAATGGACTACCTTATGGTCATTAGCTCAAACCTACTGATCATGAGGTCCATTTTGCCCAGAGGTAGATTTTTTGCCTCGACTTGTACACACTTGTATACTTGTACAATATCATTTTTAGCCAAAGTGTCATTCTACAAAGTTATTCCCCTATGTCTCTAGTTTCCAAAACATAAAAAATCTCTCCAATCCAACCAGTATATCTAAAATATTCAATAAAAATCACAAGCTGCTCCTATTGATAGGGCAGCAGCCACAAGAAGAATTCAAATCCATTTTTTATCATCATGCAAGGGGATTCAGTTTTCATGTTACTCATATGAAATATAGTTATATGAGTCTAATTTCTATATTAACTAGAATCACTTAAGTTTCATCTCTCTATCTTAATATATAGCCAAAAATGTCTAGGTAAGTCTAATGAACCCTAAGATAGATTTTAGGTATCTTAAGGATTCCTTTATCAATTCGGTTCCCATTAGATTTTAAAGCTAATATGTATATTAATACTTCATTATGACCTCTATTACATATCTATTATACCTCATACATGGCCATACATATATACTTGAGATAAAAAGTTCTCATACCTTGTTTAGCCTTTTATGCCTCTTCCTATCACTTTCTCATCCATCTTGTTATTTATCCTTCTAATACAATAAATTATACATGTAAATATTTAATATTTATATCTATTCTAATTCTTCATATGTGAAGTAAGAATGCAAGGTGAAGTAGAAAAGAAATCTTACCTTAAAGCACCTAAACCTCAACTTTCTCTTCCCTCTCCAAATTACAACTTGAACAAGTGCTTTTGTGTAAGAAATAGAGAGTATTTTCGATGAAAATTTTCTGATTTTTCTCCTTTGAATTGGCCAGCCACTACTTAAATTCCATGGAAAAAATGTACTTTCTTCCTTATAACTCATATCTCTCCATTATTCTAGAGTCCATTAGGTGTCTTATCCTTATTGGTCCATTTGGTTAATTTTTTATCAATTGCACTTAGCCCCTTATTTTCCTTTAATTTCTCATTCTTACCATAAAACTTACTCCTTTTCTTTTTAATTGAGTCCCTCAATACTACATTTCTTTCAATTATGCACATGTATGACTTAATATGAAATGACCATTTTGCTCTTAATCTTTTAATCAAATTCCTTTTAGATCTTTTACTACTCTCAAAGCACTTAACTCTTTGCATCACCTTTCTAATGTACCCTAAAGGTATTCAATTCCTCTAGGGTGTACATTGGGGCCTTACATTTTTTATTATAATGTTTATCTACATTCAAATCACATAATTTAAAATAAATCAATTTTAAAGTTTTCCTTTGTATTGAGAGAGTGGGAACCATATATGAGTATAGAAAGAAAAATAGATGTTGGATGCCAACAATGAGTGGACGGTGGATTGTGAGATAGGGCTATTCATGGGTTAGGTTGGGTCAAAAATAAAAAAAAATCTAACCCAAACCAATATATATGATTTGAGATGGTTTGAAGTGGTTTGGAATATTTTTTATTCAATTTATAGTGGTTTGGGGTAATTTTAAAATGGTTTGAAGTAAATTAACTGTTGTATTCATCAAACTTCCAATAAGTGCATCTAATAAATAAAATAACAATTACATTAAATTATAAATTGCACTAAATTTAAAATACTATATACTAATAAATACTAATAAAATAATAAACAAAATAATAATCAGAATCTTCACTTTCAACCTTCATTGATGAGGTTGGGTTACTTTTATCCATGATAAATCTATAACAAAATAAGTATTAAATATAATATTGAAAGTGCAACCTAACTTGACTGAACAAATGCAAACAATGATTTGATAAGTTATATCACATAATAAAAATTTTCAATTACAGCAAATACAAACAAAAACCACAATAATATTATGACAAAATAATGGCATATATATAGCATCCAAAAGTACACACCCTTGGACAACAATCAAAATGTTACCTTTTGTCTTTTTACACCACAAGATCACATAACAAAAATTTTCAATTACAACATTTGCTAATATTTAAAAGTAGATTATAGTCATAAAGACCATCTCTTTACTCAATCAATGATGAAGTATTATAAGATTTAGCATATCAAACATAAATGCAGTTTTGGCTTACAAATCTCGAATCACTAATAAAAACAGGCATCAAATTATACATTGTGGAACTATGATTCCTCTTTTTCATATATTGTTGCCAATTATTGCTAAGGATGTCTCCCAGCAGCATCTAAAAAGGCAAATGGATTAGAAGGCATTGTTAACTTGCTTCCTTCTCCTTTCAGCATTTAAACCATAATGCTCATTAAAGGGCGATCCACAGAGTGGCACTGGATACACCAAAGTCCAACAATTATCAATTTATTTTCTATTTCTTCATCCGTTGCTTCCTTAATCCTGTTCCTTATCTCTTTTCCTTGATCCAACTCTAACTCAGAAAAGTAGATTTGGGTTCCATATGTATATTATATATTTTTTCTCCCCTTAACCATGTCTAGAAAAACCATTCCAAAACTGTAAACGTCTAATTTATAGGACACATTCCCAAAGTTTATAGAAAACACTTTAGTTGTAATGTAACCTATTATCCCTCGAGTTGTGGTCATTGAAATGGCACTCTAATCCTTGGAACATAACTTAGCTAGACCAAAATCAAAAATATTTGGCTTAAAATTTTCATCCATCAAGATATTGTGAGGCTTGATGTCAAAATGCAAAATTCTTCGTTTACAACCTTGGTGAAGATATTCAATTCCTCTGGCTATGCCAAGAGAAATATCTTGAAGTTTCTCCCACCAGAAAGGAAGATCATTTCCATCATTCAAGAATATGAATATCTCCAATGATTTATTAGGTAGGTACTCATAAAATAGAGCGCTTTTAAATCCATATGCACAGAAACCAACTAGGAAAACCACATTAAAATGGTGAATTCTTAATGTTGCGACCTTAGCAAGTGCACTGATCGACAAGTAATAAAGTGGGATAAATTTAAGACCCTCAATATTGAATCCAAGGGAATTGTGTGTGAACACTGTGGAAATTAATTGTATGCTAAATAATTTCTAATTGTTTGTGTTTATGAGTTGTTTAATTTATATAATGTAAAATTTAAAAACTAAAATATGCAATGAAAAGAAATTAAATTCTACTAACAGTAAATTGAGTATATATTAAATTCAGAAAAATTAACAAGTATGAAAATCTATATAAATAAAATGTTGCTCGGATTCACTTATCCACCCCATACCCAATGTGAATTAATTTTACCTAAAAGTGTATATGAACGAATTCGGGATAACCCTCTTAACCCAAACTTCCCATTCCAGAGCCAGCTATTATAGTTGCTAAACGTTTCATTCCGAAGCCAGCCCAATAGCTAGCATACGCACGGGTCTAACATCCTAAGTTTGGTTTGATTTCCTATTTCGGAGCCAAACAACCCAAAATCCATTTATTTCACTCCACACTTTAGTCCTAAATTCATAAATTTTGCACATCTAGAATCCCATTCCGGAGTCGTCTAAAATATACAACATTCATGAAATAAAAACTGAGCAAAATCATTCATAGAATCCAATCTACTAGGCTCAATACACATTAATGACATATGATGAAGAACATTCATCCATGTATGGAAAATAACTTAATAGATTGAAAAACCATGAAATATAAATAAGTAACGGTGAAATAGACCATTCATTCATGTAAAAATCAAAATATGCCCAATATTCACATTGTGAGTAGGGGATTCAAAGCTTCCTCAAGCAACAAAAAGGACTACTCACTATCCATAATGTAAAAGATGAATAAAGTAAGAGTGAAAACTATAAAACCCATTTGAAGCTGAAAATTTGAAGTTAATGAAGCTTTTTCTCCAACTTGCACCTAGGTTGTAAGCTATAATCTTCTAAAAACAACTAAAACTATGACTATCTTTGTATTCTTGAAGTAAAACTAAACTAAAAGAGTGATTTTTACAAGTAAAACTATATCCTAAGTATGAAAAACTCTTATCCCATAAGAAACTGCGTTTTTCTCTCCTCAAACACCTTATACACGAAACCCTAGGAAAAGACCCCCTTCAAATAGAAAATTTTGCAGCTTTTATAGAGCTATCCAGGAAGACACGGTTGGGACACTTTTGTCTCAACCACTTTTGTCTCAACCGCGACACAAGAAGACAAAGTGGTAAGTTGCTTTGGGCACGGCTGGGATAGTTTTGTCTCAGCTGCGGTGAGCTTTTGTATCAAAACATATTCACAGGTTGCAATGGCCACGGCTGGGACAGGTTGTCTCAGTCGTGCCTTAGCAAAAATTCTTGCATAAAATGCAAATTAAGACTATTAATCACCCAAAAACTTTAAATTTATCAAAATAACTAAAATGAACAAATAAAAAATATTTTAACACTAAAAACACTAAAAGCATGCAAGATGAGACACTAAAACACACAAAATTATCCAGAAAACAAACATTAAAATCAAGGTTATCGCTTAACATGACTCCCACTTCATTAGTGAACTCTTCTCCATTTTCTGTTGAATTAGTGAGAATCTTCACAACCACAAAGATTTCATTAGATAACTTTCCTTTGAAAACTATTCCATATGATCCCTACCCTAAATTGTCTTTAAAATTATTGGTAATCCTTTTTATATTAGCATGTGAAATATCTAGTAGGCTCAAGAGCTCTGTAAGCCTCCAAAAACTTTTCAATCCTTGCTTGATTTTACCTTTCTACTTTGTCTGAGTTGTAGTAGCAGTGAATCAAAAACCCTATAAGCACTATGAGAAAAACACCTATAGCTATACCTATATAAAATAGATTTCAATTCAAGATCTGTAGATAGATAGTGATATTCAATATGATATTTAAAATGCAAATTTTGCCTTTTTCTAGTAGATACAACAATATTCTTATTGAGACAAAACATAATAGCAAATCTATTGCTCATATCATATCTATTATCATTAATCCTATCGGGACAAAACAAATCGACACTCGTACAGTAAATACTTAATGATAAAAGCGTAATTCGTTTAAATATAAGCCTAAAGGCCACTCTTACTAACACATGCATTCCCAAAGAACTACAAGAATGTCTAAGAATTCAAAAATATCATTTAAAATTATGAGGCCTCTTAATATGCCTAATCTTCAAGGCTGAAACAAAAGATTGAAAAAGTAAAAATCAAACCACAATAAAATCAAAGGGCATAAATTTTATACTATATATTGGTTACTGTATAATTACTTACTAAATTTTACATTGAAGTCCAGATAAAGTAAATCCCTTGCACCAGACTAACCCCATTTATTCCTAGGTAGAGTTATAGCAAAATCAATTGCAGCAGTCAAATAACATAAGTAAAACTAGTTAACAACATTGCAAACTCGTCTAATTGCTCCTTCAGAACCTGTTTTAACCCCTATATTCCCCATTTTCACCATTGTTTTAGCAAAATCAGTTTTAAAAGATGGTCTGTTTTTGGACATTTTAGAGTCTATTATTTTCCTAGTGTTTTTTTCATCATAAAGCCTAGCATCAAATGCTATAACAGTATAAAATTATCTTCCAATTAAAATCACAATTTTTGAAAGACGATTCACCGATTTAAGTCACTGATTGAAGTCGCAACCGTCCAACGAGAGTTCTGACGATCGGAGGGAAGTAGTGTTGTGATGTTAAAGAGGAGAAAACTCTCTTTGATTGGAGCAAAAGAAGTAGACGAATTGGATTAGGCAGAGAAGGGCGTGGATACTGAAGAAAACGAGGAAGAAAATGGATCGATTGAGAGAAAGATGAAGATAGTCGGTTTAGCAAATAACCCAACATAATATCTATAACTCGACCTTTCAATCGACTTAAAACCGAGGATATAACTCAGCCAGACCTAAAAACTACTTAAACCGTATTTTATTGGTTTGGTCGGGTTGATTTGATCGAGTTGGCTAGTTCAACCCTAACATTGAATAGTCCTAATGTGAGAGATGTGGAGAGCGATTTGCTGGGGTGTCAGATAAAATATGAAATCAAAATAGAGAGAGATTAGCATTTCAATTAAACCTGACATTGCCAACTTAACAGGTTTAAAGAAAGGCCTTATCATGTACTTACGTCTTGTCTTTTTCATTGTACTTCCCCACATGGCACGTTACAACTATTACTCACTCCATTTTCATAGTCCCATCTTTCAAAGCTGAGAAACTATTCCTGGTTAAACAACAACCCACTTTAGCTCTTTGTTACCCGATATAGAAACCCTTTTTCGTCCTCTTCTTCCTAATTCTGAAAAAATAAAAAATTAAAATTCATTTTAAGTCCCTGGAGTATAAAATTATTTTCATTGAGTCTATCAGTTTTTATTGTGTTACAATAACTCCTTAAATATTTATCTCAATACACATTTGGGTCCAAATGTAATTTTAATAGAAAAAACAACAATAGTTAAAGAGCTGATATATTTTAAAATAGCACATTGGTTTACTTAATTTGTCAAAATTGCAGCCAATGTACATATATGACAAAATAAAAATTTAAGGATTTTATGTAATAAAATAATTGATGGACTCAAATGAAAGAACGTTATAATATAGGGACTCAAAACTGCTTTTTGCATTAATTATTCTACAGTACTTTTATCTTCTCTTTAAAAATTATATATTCAAAACATTCCCACAACACCAAATTCTTAGATCTTGCAATTTTCTGTATGAGGGTTTGATCACCAAAAAGAAATCAGGAAAGGATGGGTCGAGGAAAGGTTGAGATCAAGAAAATTGAAAACGAAACAAACAGACAAGTCACTTTCTCCAAGAGAAGAACTGGTATCATCAAGAAAGCTCAAGAACTTGCTGTTCTTTGTGATGCTGAGGTCTCTCTTATTATGTTGTCTAGTACTGACAAATTGCATGAATTCACTAGCCCTAACACAACGTAAGTGCATAAATTAGTTCAAAGCTGATTTTTTTTTATAATTTTCAAAACCCTAGAAGATGGAGATTATTGTTTATTATTGTCAATTCCATATAATCTGCAGGACAAAGAAAATATTTGATAAATATCAGAAGAATAAAGAGATAGATCTGTGGAGTACCCATTATGAGGTTTATTGATCTGTTTTTTTTTTTAAGAAAAAAATTAACGATCCTTTGATCTGTGTGTTTTATGAACTTATTAATGAAGTTTGAGTGCAGAATATGCAAAAGAATTTGGAAAAGCTTACAGAGATCAATAATACTCTGAGAAGAAATATTAGGTAATTTAATTCCAAAAAAAGGAAAATATTTTATTTTCTTTAAATAAAAATACAGGCATTTGTTATTGTAACAGGCAAAGAATGGGCAATGATTTGAGTGGTCTGAGCCTTGAGGAACTGTTCAATCTTGAGCAAAAAATGACTTCTGCTGTGAATGAAATACGCTTAATGAAGGTTAGATTTTTCTTTTTTCTCTGCTAATAATCCAAAATGTCTGTATAGGAAATTTTTCAATTGATCACTTCTTAGATCACTGGTGTTCGGATATATAGAATGAACAGGGGCCAAAAAAAAAAAGACTTGGCTTCTTTGAAATTTTTATGCCTTTTTTTTCACAAGTTTGATGATTGAATTGTTAGGCATCTTTACAGAGTTTCAGCAAATGAGATTTTTATTACTGTTATTAAATATATAGAGATAATTAAATATACATGTACCAATTTATCATGTTAAATATAAAATTGATATTTAAATATCTGACAAATAATGTCCTTAGCAACGAATTGAGAAAATCACTGTATTGATTTGTTTATTGCATTTTAAATTGCTCTTTTTGTTAAAAATGTTCCCTTATATTCTTTAAAAATTTAGACCAAGTGTTGTATCCTAAATATTTTTAACTGATTATGCCAATTAATAATTTCAGCTTTCATTGGTTATTTTCAGGAAAAGAAAATTACATCAAAGACAAACACCTGCAATAAGAAGGTTACTGAACAGAAACACCGTATATAAACTTAAGTTGATATATAAGTTTCTTTTTGAAATTCTAATCAATTAGCTTATGGACCAAAAAATAATTTCCCCTTTATTTTCTGTGTAATTGCAGATGAGAAGTTTGGAGCTATCAAATCAACAAATGCTGCTACAATTTGTAAGAATCTTCAATTTTTTTTTAGCCGTTTTACAATTAACAAATTTTGAAAAGTAAAATTGCAACCTATCTTTAATGTTTCACAAAAATTGTAAATTTATTTTTTGACATTTTAATTCGTATGGTATTAGCATTCATGTTTTTAAATTGGAAAAAATTTGCCCCTTTTTTTAAGTCTATTGACATGAAATATTTGAACAAACAGTACATAACACATTATAACACCAAAAGAGTAAATTTTTTCTAATTTTAAAATATGAGAAGTAATATTGTACCGATTAAAATATTAAAAGTAAAATTATACTTTATTATCAAATATTAGATGCAAAATTGAACAAATATAAATGGCAAAGAGAAAATCACATTGTGTGCCCAATGAAAAATTAGTAATCTCTATCAAAAAGAAAATTAATAAATGCGAACAATTAACATTTTTTCTGTATTATTTATACTAATTAAGGATGCAAAATGTAAGGACTATGATTATGTGGAGAATGAAGAAGATTATGAATCTGCAATTGCAATGGCGAATGGATCAGTGCCGAACCTCCATGCATTCTGCGTCCAACACGGCCATCCGGTGGATCCGATTGCTATTCGGATCCCATGATCTAGCCTTGCTCACCGGCTGGTGCTTGAGGTTGCTTAAAAATGTGCTCTATTCTAATCTACTATGATTAACATATTAAAAGTTACCTAGCGTTCTACTTAATGCTTAGATTAATGTTTTTGTGTCATTTGCTATTATTGGGTTAAATATGTACCACATATTATTAAACTTGATATTTACTTAACATGGGTATCCTTCACTAAATTGAATTAAGAGTGTACCTTATTATTATTATTATTATTATTATTAGTTGTTGATCATGATGGTTGATACTTGATACCAAAAATAAAATTATTTTTTTAATGGGATTATCTATTTGACAAACATTTATGAATGGTTATTTATATTTTAAATTATTATGAAAATATGATTTATATATATTTCACGTGACTTATTTTTTCTTATTTTGTTCATTATTTTCTAAAATTATGATTCAAATCATAATCTATATAATCCTTTTTTTTTTAAATAACATAATTAAGCAACTTCATTAAGAATCATTAGCAAAAATACAATCAGGAAAATCAGTCCATAACTTGAAACAAGCACGATTAATGGAGGCTCTAGCCAAAGAATAAGCATCCATTGTTTCTTGTCTCTTAACACAAAGAACTTCAATATTAGAAAGTCTTCTCAAAATGTCTTGGCAATCTTGAATCAGCAACCCAAAGCTTGATAGGTCTTCCAATTTGTTATGAAGAGAATAGACTACACTTCGAGCATGTGTACAAAATGATGCCTGGGCCTACAAGATTGACTTCTATCCATTTCAGTATTTCACGCAATGCTTGCAGCAGCCTCCGCTATCTCCACCCCAAGTCAAGCGACCTGAAATGGTTGTTAAGAACCAGCAATCTATATATACTTCTGAACATAGCACCAAACCTGATTCTGGCATTTGCTGAAAAAATGGCGCCACCCAACACCCCTATTACTCCTTGAAGAAGAAGTTGGACCTATATTGGAGACGAATCCAGCAGAAATGAATGAACAAGAGCCTTAGCTTTTTTCCTTGTCTTGAATAAAGGCAGCAGCTTGAGGATACAAAATCCAAGGAGGGAAGAATTTATTGCAAAACTGAAAATCATTTATGTTCTGCCATAGGTTCTAATCTAGCATACAGAATTGCTCCCCACTGTTTTTGTTCTTTGCATCCAATAAAGTCTAAAAAACAGCTCTGGAATTTGTTGTATTAGAGTCAGGAATCGAACCCCTTAAAGCTCCAGACTTCTATAGCTACTGAACAATCAAGAAAAAGTGTGATTAATTAATATCTTCATTCTCACCGAACCAAATACAGGACTGAACAACATCTACCCCTCTCAAAACAATTCATTCTTTGGCTGGCAGAACACTTTTAAGATCTCGCTACACAAACTCCACCTTTGGTGGAACTGCTAGCTACCAAAATAACCACAAGCCCTTTACAAAAAGTCATCATGATTATCCACCTATTACTTTGTGCAAGTATGATAACCCAATTTCACTAAATAAACTTCCAGCTTTTCAAATTGGAGTTAATTTCATGCATGATTACTAGACTTACACCTAATCGTTCAAAAGTAACTGAGTTAATTTTCGCAACTTAAATATTACTGAACTTATCACCTTTTTGCAGAAAAATTATTTTGACCGGTTTTCGACGATAATTTTTATCGAAATGTTGATGTTACACGTCACATCATATGCGTGGATACACGTGGCATGACACATTAGTAGCCACATCACCGAAAGATGTCACATCATACGACACATTAGCATACCACGTTATATATTTGGACACACATGGCATCTCCAGTGACGTGTCTGCTAACGTTTCATGCCACATATATCAAGTCATATGACATGGCATGCCACATCAGTATTTCGGCAAAGATAATCACCAGAAACTGGTCAAGATGATTTTTATGCAGAAAAGTGATAAGTTCAGTGACATTTAAATCACGTAAAATAAGTCAGTTACTTTTGGACGATTAAGCGTAAATCCAGTGATCATGGATGAAATTGACCATTTCAAATTGGCAGTGAATTTATACTTTCTAGAAGACAAACTTAGTGGAATTTTTAGAATCAGCTCTGCATCCACCATACAAAATAAGTTAGAAATTTTACCACAATCCAAGTGCCAACAACATCTGAAAACAAGTCCTTTACCTTTAGCTCCTCAATCCTTGAGGCAAAAAGATTATTCTTGTTAGGAATCCATAGGTCCTTCAACACCCGAGTGCTTTCCCCATTCCCCAATCGCCATCTTACTCCATATTTTAACAAATCCTTTGATTTAGGACTGTTCACAATTTTTGATAAATTGACCCAAACTGATCAAACCAAGAAAGTAGAGTTTAGGTGGGTTTAATGGTTGAGTTAGGTAATATTTTCAATTTTAAATGAAAAATAATCAGGTTATTCTATAATATGTCTGGTTATTACCTAAACCGATCATTTCCTTTCTCCTCTCCGTCTCTCTTTCGCTCTATCATGCCCTAGACTCTTCAGCTCATCCTTGCTACTCTGCCATCTCGTGCCCTCATCTCCCTCTTTCATTTTCTTTTTTTCCCTGTATCTCACTCTTCATTTGCCACATCTGCTTCAATGGTGACCGGTGTCTAGCAAGTGTATTAGATCGGCTAGTAATATAGGAAAATATAGATTAAGACCCCAAATATCGTACCCAAGGGAACATGAATTGCTAAGAATAATACCTATGTATGAATTAAATTAATCCGAAATTTTTTCCAAATGTTTTTGTGTTAAAAGCAAAAATTAAACAAAATAAATAATAAAACAAAATAAAAGCATGAACTAAAAACAAAACAATAACTGAAATTCTCTTGCTAAAGAAACTATCCAACTTAACTTTCATTGTAATGACTTAAGTTCAATAGAAATACCAATGATTATGGAAAAACTAGTAATAAAGCCAGATATCTTTATTCAAGTCTATCATTCTTAGTATTAAACTCATAAACAAATCTAATACTTAGCATGCAAATCTAGTTTTAACTTCCTAAATATTCATTGAAGCCTTTCTCAAGTGATTCAATTCCAATTTATTCTTAGTTCTTCCTCTCTTAGTATTAACCAATAAAATTCACACATAATCATCTCATATTTCGGATAATAATCATGCATAAATATTAAAAAGTTAATCCAAGAACATGCAAATCATTAACTATGTCAAAACCAATTTTTAGTTATTTATTCAATAAACCAACAATCAATCTCAACACAATCAAAGATAAGAATATGCTTAAAACCAAGAAATAATCAACCGATATTGAAATTAAGCTCAAAATAAAGTCATAACAATGAAAATATAAGTTTTCAAAGTTCCATTAGCAAAAGAAGAAAAACTACTTCCTAAACATGTTTAAAAACTAAAGACAAAGTTGAAAAGAAAAATAAAGAAAATAGAAAACAATAACTAAGCTAAATTCTAAGATTAATCCCTAATTCTCTAATTCGATCTTCCTAATTCTAAGATTGGATCATTTCTTTGGTGTTTAAGTCTTCTATTTATAGGCAAAAACGTGGTAGATTTCTTCCAAAACTGCAGAAACCAAATAGGAAGTGCATTCTGCTCAAAACAGGAAGTTCGATAAAATCCTTCGCACCATGGGAATAGCATCACGTGGCCACATCCTTCAGTATGCCTTCAATACACGTGGTCACGTCCCTTTTTGTTCTTCTTCCACACGTGGCCACGTGTGGATTATCTCTTCCTCACACGTGGTCACGTGTTCCATTTGTTTTCTTCAATTTTCCTTTCACGTGGCCATGGCTTCTTTACACTTTATTTCTTCATTTTACTTCACATGGCCACGGCTTCTCAAGCTTTGTTCTTCACGTGGCCACATGTGAAGCTCTTCAATAATTCACGTGGTCACGTCTCAGGGCTTTGGACTGGACGTCAACTTTTCTTGCATCAATTATTCATATTTGCACTTTTGGCCCAAACTTTGCACTTTTTACAATTAGGTCATTTTTCTTGCAAAATAATCCTGAAAAACACCAAAATTTACAATTAACTCCAAAAACATAAAACTAACAAATTAAACTCAAATTAAACCTAATTAACACGAAATTAACTTAATTAAATACCTAAAAACATACTAAAAATATCATATAAATGACTATTATCAAACGGGTATGTGATTTTTGTTTGATTAGATCTGTTTATTTGAATTTAGATCTGTTGATTTTATATGATTTTTGTTTCTTTAGATCTCTTTATTTGATTTTGGTTTGGTTAGATCTGTTTATTTGAATTTGGATCTATTGGATTCTACTATGTTTTGTCAAATCTCCATTTTTGAATTCTTAAAATGGTAAAAGTTTCTTTTTCTTTTTTTCGATATCTTTAGATTTCATGCTTCTGTTCTTGATCTTTGCCCGATCTGTGTTCTAATCCTCAGATTTACTCTTATTTAGCTGATATTTATCTTTGTCGATCTGTTAATTATTTGCTGCTTATCCTTGTTTTCTTTAGATTCAGATTTTTATACGTTAATTTTTGTTCGACGCTATTTTTGTTATGCTTCAATCCTTTTCTAGGGATTAATTATTTGTATGCTTTTTTTAAAACTTATTTCAAGCTTTACCAAATTAGCAAACTATTGATTATTCTAGCTTTAAGCTTGTGATTGTTGGCGATGGTGGCACAAATACAGTTCCATTGTTTATATCTTATTTAAATCATTCTACTACTTCTAGTTGATTTTCATTCTATCTTTGTTTAAAGTGTTCGTTTTAGTCGATTTTGGTTGTAGTGTTTTTCATTTATTCTTTTTTCTTCATTTAATTTTTTCTTTACAATGCTATCACCATGAATTGTCCATTCCTGAACACCCATAACTTTCAATGCATTAGTCACTAATTTCTGATTATAAAATTGCTCGTCTCCTATGGGTCAAGTCACCATTGGTATGCCACCAATTATTCTTCAAGTATGGAACTCTATCCACATTGACTCATCAATCCTTCTACAGTTTCATGGTCAAGAAGTAGCAGTTGTTGTGCCCATCCTCGAATTATCAGTTATTTGCCTTTCATTCTTTCTTCAAATCCTTCAGTAACCATTCTTCACATCATCTTCTTCAGGATTCTTGTTTCTCCTCACAACCCAAATATATTTTTGTCCACAAGATCAAGTCCAATTGCAATCTCCTTAAGCTGATATGCTTTGAATTTGGTTGTAGTACCATATATTCTGATTCATTTTTGGATTTTTTTAGTTTTTCTATAAGTTATCTATTTTCAGATTATGCTATTGAATGGAAATGTTATAGGTTTGATTTAATGGGTTAATTGATTCCTTATGCTTTTCACTTGTAGAACTAATTGGATTATTGCAAGATTCTCTTGTTAAACATCTAGAATATATGCATATATGACTTTGTGGATGGATACAATTAATAGAATTTTATGATTTTGCAAGTAATCTGTATCATTTTATTTTCTTGCCTGTCTATATAATAAAAATAAAATGAGAAATATCCTATATTTTGTGTCATCCAACTAGTTATTCAAATATTCTCTATAAACTCAGATATATCAAGTTCAATTTCGAAATACTTTTAGGGTTTATTTAGTGTTTTTTAAATCTTCATGTGCATTTAAGTTCAAGTAATTTTGACATTAATTATTTGTATATATGTTTTGGATATTAGTTTTATTTTATACAATCATTACATAATCAGTATCTATGTTGTTTCTCTAATCAAATAAAATATGATTCATATAAGCACATGTGTCAGTCCTATATATATGTAATAGTTCCTATCTAGTCATATTTCTATTAAAAAGAGGCATTAGTTTCTACTGTGTTCTTTTGGATGATTCATATTAAATTAACAACCTAGAATTTTGTTTTACTGAATTGTTCTTTTGATTGGATTTTGCTATTCTTTTGATGCACTTTTGAAAAGTACTTATTTTATTACAGATTTATCATGGATAAAAGTAAATCAACCTCATCCAGCTTAAATCAAGTGAAAATGATGAAATTTCACTAAGTTTTGGGTTATATTTTTGGAGGAGAGGGAGACCTGCTTTCTAGACTAGTTTTTGTCTAGAATTTTTTGGGCTTTGGGTTAATATTCTATCCAAAAATCAGCTTCAAAATCAGTGATTTAAAGGATGGACCAATCAAACCACTTTTTATGAACATAATTGTGCCACTTGTCAATTTCTCATTGGCTTATCCATCTTTATTTTATTTTTCCACAAAAATTATTTTAAAAATATTCAAATATTATAATTAAGATATTTTTAAAATTTCATATCAATTGAAGTTTGTTTTGATAAATTTTAGGGCACCGTAACATTTTCGACTGATCCCAAAAACTCAATTTTTTGCCTTTTTTGAGATTTCAATGTTTCCTTCATCAGAATTCTCTAAAAATTTTCTTTGCATGTAAAAACATATGTAGGAAGGTGTGTTTAAAATTTTAAGTCATTTCGACATCGTTTCGGTATACTTCCAACTCCGGAGGAAAAATCATTCGGTCCAAAATTCAAAATTTTCAGAAAAATTATTTTTCACTTTCAAATATTAATTAAGATTATTTTTAGTAGATATAATACATAGAATAATTTTTTAAAGTCTGTGAAATATTTTCAAATTGATCAAAGTTTTGATCAACCATTTTCAATCCGGATAAATTTTTCGTTGTCCAGTTTGAGGGCATATCCAATCTCAATTTTTTCGGAAATTATGCCACCAAACTCTATTTAATACATATTTACTCGTCCAGCAGTTAAGTACTAACTTTCCGCTAGATCGTCCATCCCAGAATTTCTCTGAGTTGTGCATATTTAATACTTAAACACTTATCAATTTTACTGTATTATACTAACATAAATACCCTAAATATCATTCCAATATTACTGTTTACAGCCAAAAAGATATTATTCATGTCAGATAAAATTTTAGGGCATTACATAAATATCTATTTTTTTACTTTTATTTTTTATAAAATAATTATAGAATTATTTTATTATTACAAATAATAGAATAATAACTATAGTATTACAATAGCCAAAGTTAATACTATAGCCAAAATTGAATTACCACGGACCTATCATAGTAGTAGCGTACTCAATTTCAAATTATCTAGCCTAATTTGATTGGAAGTACACTTTAAGGTGATCCCATATTGCACTAAAAGTATGAAAAGACCACAGACTCAAAGCAATAATAGAATTCAAAAATCCAAGGTTAATTATGTCAGTGGATATTGAATTTTTGAATGTATAAACAAGTGGTGATAATAAAATAAAATATAATATAAAAATCATTAAAATTCTATTTTATTTTAATTAAAATTAAAATGACCGAAAATTAAGTTTTTATATTATCGGAGTGACAATTAAGCATACTATGTGTGATTATCATATTATTTCAGAACCAATAACTTTTATAAGTTGAACCATCAGATGAAAAAAATTTCACTTCATCATGTAATCATGATCTATTTTGTCAAATTAATTAATGTTAAAATGATATAACAATCATATGTGATCTACTTAATTGTTAATTTGGTTATATAAAAAATTAATTTTCAGATTATTTTTACTTTAATTGAAATAAAATAGAATTTTGATAATTTTTGTATTACAGATTATTTTATTATAATTATTTGATTTTAAATTATAAAATTCGATGATCATAGATGTAATTAATAAAAAAATTCAAGTAATAATTCTAGCGTTATTTATTTTCCATTTAACCTTTTCTTTATCATCAATTGTTTCTTTCAATGATCCATTTAAAAATTTCAGACAATTCCTTAATTTCCTTATATGAACATTCAAAAGTGAAACTCCCGAAGAGGAATAGTTTTTCCCGTTAAACTTAACAGATATAGTATCTGATTTTTCAGAATCCATGAGGAGACAAAGTAGAGAATGCACCTAAAAAAAGTCAACGAAAGTACAGGATGCACCTAAAAAAATTGTCCAACCCGCAGCTAGTACTGATTGAACACCGTGTGATTGCCTGTAATCACCGAGAAGCCAAACCAGAATGCATTTCTAAAGAGAAAAGAAATCTAGATTACCAAAAGCTCTGATGGCATGAAAAAATATACAAATATTGAGAAACATAAATTTGTGGTATCCGGTATCCAAAATCGATAACATTTAATGATGTATTCTTGTTTTTATACAAAACCAGCAACTGTGCAAAAACACCAACTGGAAAATATCCATGAATACATGCAAAAACACCCAAGCCCAATTAAACCAAGTCACTTGGGTGATCAATCTGATCGGATTGATGGACCAGAGCAATCTAATCAGCGGATAGCATTCTATCGCTGTCAACATAAGCCACCTATCCGGATCAGTCAGCTACCAACTGTGTTAATCTATTGATCTATGCACTCAAGTGCCTAAGGTACTTACCATTCATTATACACTGTAAATAGTTCAAAACTTTGAGAATTCAGGCAATTTTTTTTTTTTTTTTAAAAACCTTCTTTCTTTACAATTTCAATTTTTAAAAAGTTATTGATTTAAATATTAAAATATTTATTTCGGTTCTACGAGATATTTTTTCTCTTGCAAGTCTCTTTGAGCAATTATATCGGACAGGTTCTCTTAGTTTCCTTTTTCTGTTTACTCTTTAGGTATTTCTTGAAATATCACTACCTAATAGGAAGAACTACATCAAAAAGTGGTTATGCCCTGTGCTCAATGATCTCCGTTAGTCTAAAAAATTAACAGAGAAAATTGTTACCCTAATAAGGCAATGGATTTTAGTTAAAATCTTATCAACTCTTTAATCACTCTTAACTAAAAAGTTTGTGTTTGAAATTGCATATTAAGAGCGTAAACAAGTACCTTAACAGTTTTAACATAATGTTTTTATCTTAATTTAATTTATCCTATTTTCATTTGTATTTTTTGTCAGTTGCTAGTTTTAAGTTTTAATCTGAAGTAGTTAGTAGTTAAATTAAACATTTTAATTGATTACTTGGATAACTTTAACACAAATTCCATTCTTTGCATTGCTAATAATTGATTTTCATTGGAAACTATATTCTGCTCACCATTTTATTAGTTGATAAGACGAGTGCACTTGTTACATATCGCATTAGAAACATAACAGTCTCGCTAGAAAAAAACAGTCAATAATACCAGTGCTTTTTCCAATGTCAATTAGTTTTAGGAAAAACGGTCAAATACCTAAAATCCACAATTAGTATCAAAGTTTATTGGATAAGATTCAAAACGTGAAATTCATAAGAGAGAGAGAAAAATATCTTTTTACTTAGTTACAATCTGCTCTAGAAATTTATACCTCATTTGCATTACATATTTTAACACATTATCCTCAATTTAAATTATAGTTTATCTTGTAATATGTTGTGAGTATATTTATCTTCATTGTGAGAAAGTGAATTTAGATTAGTTAGGATCTTAAAAAAAAAAATTTCTAGCAAGTGTTTATTAATAAATAAATCATCTCAATTTTTATCTTGTAGGTTAATTAAATGATTATAAAAGAATGAATACACAAAATGCAAAATATTTAATTTCTTCATATTTTGTGATTTTATTTAAATTGTAAAATTTTGATATTTTTTATTATGGTTTTAATAATTAACCTAAATATTTTAATATTGAGCTAAAATTATTTTATTGTTCATATTCATTAGTATTGACAAAAATAATTTTACCAAAAAAATAAATGAACTAGGTTTTATAATAAAAACTTAGATAGAACCAAAACAAAGACTATTGTTATAGTATTTTTAAAAGAAATATGAATAAAGTTATAAATATAGTTAATTTTGTACAAAGAAATTTCAAATATTTTTATTTATGTTATAAAATAGGAAAACTATATAGAATATTATAAGAATAAATTGAAAGAATAAAGACAATAGAATGTGTTTAGGAAGAGATGGAGAGAAAATAAGTATACTCTTATTATGTTCATTTGTATGTATTTTTTGGAAAAAGCCTATATTTATAGGCTTATAGATATAGATTACATAAGTAAACATAAATACATAAGTTACAAACTATTAATTAATTGGGAGTGTAAACATGTTTTATAGACATTCATAAATTCACCTATTTACAACACTCTCCCTTGGATGTCTATAAAAAAAATTAAAAATTGAAAAATTGTGCCTCATTAAAATCTTACTAGGAAAAATCTAATGGGATAAAAATCTAGTGAAGGAAAAATAGTACACAATATTTACGATATACATAGTAAGTTGCCTCATTAAAAACTTTACTAAGAAAATCCAATGGAATAAAACCTTGGCTAAGGAAAAAAGAGTACAACGCAGTGTATTTTACTTCTCCTCATAAAGACATATCTTTAAACCTACGCATTCCAATACTGTATCTCAACTTTTCAAATGTTGCAATGGGTAATGTTTTGATGAATAAATATGTCAAATTCTCACTTGAACGAATTTATTGAATGTCCATTTCACCTTTCTTTTGAATATCATAAATGAAGCAAAAATTTTGGTGAAATGTATTTTGTTCTATCACCTTTGATGTACACTCCTTTTAATTGAGTTATGCATGTTGTATTATCTTTATATAGTATTGTTGGAATGTTTTATTCAAAATGCAAGCCACACATCTCTAGATATGATGAATCAATGACCTTAGCAAACACATTCTCGACTTACTTCATACATTGCAATTATTTTTGCATGATTTGAAGAAGTAGCAACTAAAGTTTGCTTTATAGACAACCAAGATATGGTTGTGCTTCCATAAGTAAATAAATAGCCTATTTGTGATCGAATTTTATATGAATCAGATAAATATCCTGCATTTGCATAACCAACTAAATGTGATTTGGATTTTTTAGAATAAAATAAACCCATGTCAATTGTTCCCTGGAGATATTGAAAAACATACTTAATTCCATTCCAATGTCTTCTTGTCGGACAATAACTAAATCTCGCTGATAGATTTACAGCAAATGTTATATCTGATATTGTATTATTAGTAAAATACATCAATGCACCTATAGAATTTAAATATGGTACTTCAGGACCAAGAAGTTCTTCTTCATTCTCTCGAGGATGAAATGGGTTTTTATTTACTTCTAGTAATCTTACAACCAATGGGATACTCAATGGATGTGCTTTGTCTATATAAAATCACTTCAAGATCTTTTTTGTATAAGTTGATTGATGAATAAAAATTTCATCTTTTAAAAGCTCAATCTGCATGCCAAGATAAACTTTTATCTTTCAAAGATCTTTCATTTCAAATTATTTCTTTAAATAATCAACTGCTTTTCTAAGCTTTTCAGGAGTTCCAATGATATTTAAATCATCAACATATACAACAATTATGATTAATTTTGATCCTAATCTTTTTATAAATACACATGGACAAATCATGTGACATCCTACGTTCACACATTTCTAATATCTTAATTCTGAACCATTACAATTACTACTCCACTTTAATTCCAAAATTACTACGACATCTCACATATTCATTTATCATTATTACTTTTTATTGATGAAATTTCGCCAGCATGATGGCTTAAAAATTATACTTCCAATATACTTTTTCCTCCTCCTTCAAGACTCCACACAACAACATAACACTTCTATATTTCGTCTCACACATAAGTATTTCTCAAGCACACTATTTCATACACCCACATACATCAATTTCGTTAAGTCATAGCGTTATTTAATTTATAGGCCATACTTATGTATACATATATACAAAGTCTAGTATATTTATACAAGCTAGTCACAAACAAAAATGTAAAGGAACTCCCACTTGTACATGCCACACTCTACTCTTTGAATTCCTTCACTGTACCTATTCCTATGCGCAGTCAAACAAAATCATGCGTTAAGCAAACGTGTCGCTTAGTAGTGGATGCACTTACATAAAATTTCACCTATCTTATTACTTAATTTAGGCCTAACTACCAAATTATCATTAAATTTTTGTTTTATCAATTTAATTCAAAATTTATTGTTTTGATATTATAATTTATTCCTAAATAACATAATAGTTATTTTTCTCACTTGATTTCCTATATTTACTCCATTATGTGAAAAAAAATTCAATTAAGTCCCTAAAGTCTGAATTTTTCTCTATTTTGATCAATTTGACCAAAATTTTGATTCGGTTGACTTTCTTTGATTTCTGATTTAATTTTAATGCATAAATTACATTTGTCTCTTAAAATTTTTCTAAGGGTAGTAAATTATATTTTAATCCCTAAACTTTATTTTAATTACAATTTTCTCTTTTTTAGCCCCGTTTAACTATTTTAACCTCATCGTTCACCTTTTCAACCTTAAATTACCATTTTACCCCTAGTTCATCACATAATTACCATTTTGCCCCTGTTTTATTTATTAATCTCATTTTTCATCTTAGTAAATTCTTATTGACATTTTTAATATACTTAATGCCATAATTATTTTTCTTTTTTGGTTTACATGAAAAATTACAATTTTACCCCTAATTGTCACCAGTGAAAATTCTCAAATCAGATAAGCGGGACGAGAACTTCAGTGAAGCCAATGTGCTAGGAGAACCATACAATATGTGATATGATACCAAATTCCTCAGTATACCATATAATCTCATTGTACTTGAAGGACCATACAACACGGGGTACGATACCAAATTCTCTAGTATACCATATAATAAGCCAGCTAAGCAATACAATCATATTTCACTATACAATCTCACTAGATTCAAAATACCACCATGGTACATATGCCCATATAGCTAGCCATTCTATCATGGGGTCCTAGATTACCTACTGTACATTAAGGGCAATAATAAGATTCATATTATATTACATTTTTACACTATTACCATTATAATTATATTATTTTGACATCATCGTAATCAAGTTTACATCCGTACAGGCTTATCAATCATACATTCCATACATATATATCTCATACCATAAGAAAACAATGGAATCATGCCATCAACCTTACCTTTACCATTTGGCCACTTAGGGAAGTCATACATTTATAATATTTTATCTTCCATTTAAATGCCAAATATAGTTTTATATCCATTTTGGTCACTAACACTACAAGAAAATTTGCAAATAGCAACGAAATTTAATCCGTTGCTAATTTAGCAACAGAATTTAAATTCTATTGCTAATTAGCAATGGAAAATAAATTTCGTTGCTAAATTTGGTTAAATTTTTTTTAGCAACGAAACAAAAATGATGGTATTCCGTCGCTAAAAAGAGAGGGAAATTTTAGCGCCACAATATGGCCACAAAAAATAGCAACAGAAACCTATTTTCATTGCTAAAAATGGCAGTGAAAAATTTTGAAACTAAATTTAGCCACGAAAAATGAATCCGTTGCTAAAATAGCAATGGAATAAACTTTTGTTGCTATTTTTGGACCCACAACGGAATAATTTTCCAAAAATAGCAATGAAAATTTATTCCATTGCTATTTTAGCAACGAAATTAATTTTCATTGCAATTTTTGGAAAACCCTAGGTATAAATATTGCTGCATCTTTCTTCTTTTTTTTGTTCTTTTTGTGCCTCTCGCCTCCCAGCTTGCTCTCTACCTTAGTTTTGAGAGAAAAATCACAGACACTTTAGTTTTTGATTTCAATACTCAGATCATAGGCTAGGGATTCATACCCATTGGATTTGAATCACGAAAAGATGGGGTAAATCTACGTGTAATCGACTATCATCACAAACAATTAAACGATCTCCACCATTTCTGTGTCTAAATCTGTGACGTTTCTCGCTATGGTATGCCACTACTCTTCATTTCTTTCTCAATTAGGGTTTTTGCAATTTCATTTCTGTTTGTCTGTTATAGAAATATGGTTATGGAAATGGTAAACGATATTTGAAAATAAGCCAGTCAACTCGGAGTTCAAGAGAGATATACACACATAATCTAATTTCTAACCCTAATATGTTCAATGAGGTTCGTGCTTCTGTTGCTTTGTTTATATCGGTTTTTGTTTATCTATGATTACATATAACGAAATAGCAATTTTTTGGTCCAAATTTTTTGGAATCCATACCATGTGTGTTTGCATACACCATGTGGGAAACTTGTGTTTTAATTTTAGGGAATGTATTGTTTGGAT
Source organism: Excoecaria agallocha (assembly GCA_037975025.1). Classification (NCBI taxonomy): domain Eukaryota; kingdom Viridiplantae; phylum Streptophyta; class Magnoliopsida; order Malpighiales; family Euphorbiaceae; genus Excoecaria; species Excoecaria agallocha. The sequence continues at coordinate 56,142,266 of CM075811.1, read as the reverse complement.
TCAGGTGCTCTGTCTTTCTCCCTTTTCAATTTGTTGACACTGTGAAGTGGCTAGATAATCGTTATGGTAGGTTAGGTTTAGTTGATTTTGCATAATCAAATTTTTTAGTTTTATTTCTCCTATTGGTGGTTTCCGGCGATTGTTGTAAAGATGCATGGGGTAATTTTTTTTTATTGTTAGAGTTTTTCATTTTTTTATTCACGCATTTTTTTTGGTTAAGTGAAATGTATCAGCTATTAATTTGTTTAATGCCTCTTTTTTTTAATATATAGATTCTAATTTTAACCATTCTAAAAGTATAAAAATGGGGGCATTTTATTGAGTAGCTTGTTGATTTTGAGCTCAAATTAAGTTAGTAAATATAGAAGTAATAATAATGACTTGGAATTTGCTCGGAGTAAGTGGGAATTATGAATAACAGTTACATAGGGGGTTAGTTTGTGGTGTTTGGCTGTTGTGGGAAGTGTTCTAAAGTAAACGAGACGGTACTTAATGCAGTTATATGCATTTACTTTCTGTTTAGCGATGCTCATCTTTGGCTTTAGAAGTTCTTTGATTTTTTGCTTGGTTAATCTCTTGGTTACTTGTGGTAATGCAAGAGAGTAATAGGTTGTTCTAGGTTTGGATTAATTTTGGGAAAATGGTCTTAGAAAGGTCAGCATATGCGATTAGAACTCGGTTAGTTATCTAATTGCCATCAGAATAGGCCAAAGAATCACTTACATTAACTGCTCTTTTGAGTAGCCAGAATACAAATATTTAGTCTTTTCATTCATTGGATGGAGATGGAACTACTAACTTGCTCAACCTGCTTTTTGTCTTACACTTGAACCCTCTTTTTATTGTTTTTTTTATCTTACACTTGAACCCTCTTCTTCAATTCTCTTGATACTGATGTATTAATTAGTAAATTTAGTTAGTTTATAAGTAAATTTTTTGGTGGATGGCTGTGCTTTGGATTGAAAAAGATTGTAAATTACTATGTTGATTTTTACAAATTGTGTGTTTGTTGTTATGCTTGGTTGAAATTCATGTCAATTGCTTATTATTTTTCCACCTAAGCAGGGTAGAATTGCTTAACAGAATTGTTTGAAATTCATGGTGCTGCAGCTGCTGTGAGTAATCATTTTCTTTTAATTGTTGTTTTGGTTATGTAATGTTAATCAATTAATTTGGTCTTTTCTCTTAATTAAGCCTTTATTTATAAACTTGAGATTTTAGATACACTGAATTTGTTTTCTCATTTCTTCTGCATAATGTTCTCACAGTTTAAAACTTTTACAGATTGAAGATAGTGAATTTTATGTTGTCATTTATCTCAAACTCTCTTTTTCCCTTGACAATTATCAATTATCACAATTAAAGATAGTGAATTTTATGTTGTCATTTCTCTATTTCCAAAAGTTGCCCAATAATTATCAACTATCATTTTTAAACTGGAAATAATTCAATTGTAAGTGCTTTTATCCATGGAGTATTTTCAACTTGGTTTCTCTTAAATTGGATATCAAATTTTAATGTTGTCTAATTAAATTATTTTTCGTCATTTACTTAATTATGACCAAATTAGAATTAGAAATCTTAGTTCAAAATTTGACTAAAGTGCTTGGGCTTATAAAAGAACTCCTCTTTCTCTCACTCTCACTCTCTCCTACTTATTCTAAATTTTAGTTGCACTTACATATAGCAGTTGGGTGATTATTAAAAGATTTTATTTTAATAAATTAAATACAAAAAAATATGCTATGAATTAATTGATTAGTATATATCCCCCTTATTAAAGTATTGTTTTATGAATTTTGAAATCTTTTTAGCATAAATGTTTGATGAAGCTGTGAAAGCACGTGACCCACTTGGGGTCATAGTTCATGATTATTCTTATTTTAATTCTCAAGTCACTGCAATATAGTATTTTTTGAAATAAGATATTGTGTATGCACATTCAGATTATTAAATCAAATAAAATCAAATAAATATATTTGATTAACTGGTTTAAATGTATTCATACTATATACGTGCATACATTTAAACTATTAATAGGTATTTTCAGCCGTCTAGCTTGTACAATATGTTACATTCACATATGCATTATTATTATTATTATTATTATTATTATTATTATTATTATTATTATTATTATTATTATTATTATTATTAACATAATATTCATATGCATTATTTAAGATACTTCCAGTTCCAAGTTGTACTATATGAGCACTTAAGGTGAGACTAACAGGACAGTATTTAAGGCTGTTACTTCAATATAAAAATACACTCTTTCATCTTTTTCTTAATTTTTTTTTAAAACAAACTATTAAATTTCATTTTATTAATTTTGGATGTCATCGGGAAAATCGCCATTGTGTGACTTTTCTCCAATAATACATATATACTACATAGGGAGAATTCAACTAAAAATTAAGTGTTGATAATAACAGTTTTATTTATTTATGTTCAATAAATAATGTACCAGAATTTTGAGCTTACTTTACTTTTGAGATTAATCACTTGTAAAATCTTTTGGTATTTATATCAGTTTCAATAATTTGATTCATAATTATGTTGGATCTTAATCCAATTTTTCAATGAAATGATCAGTTGTTGAGTTTGATTAAGGATATTACTCTATGAAAAGTAAAAGTTTGCCCCTGGTGAATTGTTTTTGTACATCATAGTATTTTCCTCTATTTTTTTTCTTATTTTGCTGGACAAAGTTTGTTTAAGGTGACCATCATTTAGGTTTTCTCTCATATAGTTAGTGGTTTGCTGCTTTTTCTTATTGTGGTGAATGTACTTTATATTTTGTTTGCATGAAGTGGAAACATTATATTTAAAGTGTTAGCTAGGGAATATTTCATGTGCCATTTTGGAAGTTTTGGAGGAATAATGGGTAAATTTTGTCTTGTTGTTCATCTTAAGGTGAGAAAGCAATTACAACTGATCAGATTCTAGCAAGTGTACTAGATCGGCTAGTAATATAGGGAAATAAGATTATGACCCAAAATATCGAACCCAAGGAAAACTTGTGCTTGTATGTGCTATTTTAATTTCAAAACTAATTTTGTGTGCAAAAGAAAGAAAAGAGATCCCAAATTTGTGATGATTGAAGAATTAAAACTAAAAACAATAATTTAAAACCAAAATAAAACAATTAAAAGAGCTGAAGTAAAAAAGAGATCTATTGAAAGCAAGTAAATTGAATGAGGTAAAAATCAATATTAAAGACAACTTTTACTAAAGGACTATCCACCTTAACAAGTATTGCTATGACTTAAATAAAAGAAAACATACAAGTGATTATGAGGAATTCAGTTTAATAAAATCAGATAACTTTATTCAAGATTATCATTCCAAGCATCAAATTTTCTTATTCAGATAAACTTAACACTTAGCATAAAGAACTGAATTAAGTCCCCTAGATGTCTATTAAAGCCTTTCTCAATAGATTTAACTTTCACCTATTCTTGGTTACTCTTTTCTTAATCTTAACTTACTCAAATCAACACACAATTATAGCTTATTCAGATTATAATCATGTATTAATCCAACTAAATTAACCTAAGAGCATGCAAGTCATTATTCAACTGAAATCAATTAATTAACCAATGCTTAATCAAGTTAATAATTAACTTAAAATTGAGAAGAGACAAGACTATGTTTAAGAACCAAGAAATAACCAACTTGCATTGAATTGAAGAACAAACTCAAGTCATAACAATACAAGTTTAAGGATTCAAGTATCCTTTAGCAAAAGTCAAAGAAAACTACTCACAAACCATTCTTAAAATTAAAACAACGTTTTGAATAAAACAGTAAAAACAAAGAACGTAAAAAACAACTAAGAAAATAAAGCTTAATTCTAATGATTGATGATAAGGATTGATCATTCTTCTGTGTTTTGGACTGTTATTTATAGGCAGGAATTGTAGTAGACTCCTTGTTAAACTCCAGTCATAAAATAGGAATAAAATTCTGCTAAACAGGAAGCTCAAAAATCCTTCGCGATATGGGAAAGTTAGATCACGTGGCCATGCCTTCAATATGCTTTCAATACACGTAGGCACGGGTACTTTGTTTCTTCCTCCACACGTGGCCACATGTGGTCCTTCACTGGGAATCCACGTGGTCTTCAAAAATTCCTTCAATTGCTTTCACATGGCCACGGTTCCTTCTTGCTTATTTCTTCTCTTCTCTTCATATGGCCACGGATTCTCCTGTTTTTTTCTTCACGTGGCCACGTTTGGATTTCTTCAATACTTTCACATGGTCATGTGTCAAGGCTCTGGACTGCACGCTCGTTTTCTTGCCTAAATTTCTCATATTTACGCTTCTAGCCCTAAACTTTGTCCTTTTTGCACTTTAAGCCCTTTTATATCAATTTAAACCTGAAAATAAAAAAAAACACAAAATTAACCTCAAAAACATAAATATTACCAAATTAACTCTAATTTAACCTAAATAAAACCAAAACAACTAAATAACACAACTAAAAACATATCAAAAACTATATATATTTCACACTTATCAAATACCCCACACTTAAACCTTGCTTGCCCTCAAGCAAATAAGAACAATCCCACCTTCAAAACCATCAAACTTGAACAAAGATATGCAATTTTAAAACTAAACTTAGCATTTTGACAAGAGCACTTAACATAAACTCTAAATAAATTAACTTCAACAAGAGAATATAAACTAGTTTCCTTGAGTGTGTGCAAGACCAAATCATTTTAATCAATTTTGAAAATAAAAATATCAAAACAACTAAATAATGAAGTATAGAATATATGAATGCATAAGCATACAATCGATTTCGTGCTTGAAACTCTAGAAACACAATAGGCCTCTCCTTTAGCACCGGAACCCGTAGGTCATCTCCGCTAAACAACTCAAAAAAAACTTAAAATCACATAGGTCTTTCAAAGGTTGTAATTAGGCTAAAGGAATGGTTATGTTTATCAAAGAATGGATAAAAGATAATCAAAATGAATATAGCCACTCTAAGACCAAATAGATTACAAAACCCCATAACTTAATCTATATATTTTGCTCATTCTTGCCTTGATTCCAAACTTTCTTTATGCTCTTTCACCAAGAAGTCAATATTTCTCCATTTATCCTTGTACTTCCCCACACTTATATTTTTTCATATTTGTTAGTTCTCTTTTTCCTTTCTTTTCCTTTTCTCAAACTTCAAACGTTCTTTTATCTTTTTTTTTCTTTTTTTTATTCTTTTTTTATTGAACTAGCCTTTACAAGCTAGCCTCAAGGTAATACAAGGTATATTTTCAATTGACTTCATCAATAACTTTGTTAAAACTTTCTTACTACACCCAATAAAACTTTACTCTTTTCACTCATTTCTTTAATCCTAAAGTGGCCAATTCCATAGGGTGAGATAAAAGCTTTTTAGGTTATATGGTTAAAACATTAGGTGTAACAAGAAAATATTAATGATACGCATTAAGCATACCCTTATAAGCTCAAAATGGTTAATCAAAGGATAATTTCATCAAGGTCTGACATAAGTCTTTAAGCAAGTTTACCAAGAAAAATATTGCCTAGATCTTTTTCTAAGTTGCTTGAGTTATTCATATGCTTTGAAGGGTGATGAGGAAGGTTCTAGTGCTCTAAATTTCCTTACTTCACTACTTCATTGTATTGTTTTTCTCTAAGTTAAAAACTGGTCTAAGTGCTTTCTAAAAATTTGGAAACTAACAAATATTTATCAAGTTGAAAATTAACCCATCCAAAGGCATATTAAACAACATAAATGTTCTCTTGCTAAGCAAAGGTCCAAAACATGCATATTCCATATCCAAGTTCAAAGTGTTCAAGTTTTGAAGTCAACTAGGGCAAACTAAGTTTTCATGTAAATTAAATGAAAAGGTGAACTACATAAGTCTTTAATACATTTTACAAACTAAAACTAAACATAAACACAATAAAAGAAAAGAAAACAAAACACAAAATACAAAAATAACAAAGTTTGATTCATGAAAAAGAAAAGTAAAGTTGAAGACAAACTCCCTGAAAGGAGGCTACCCCCTCCTCAAAATATTGCTGTCCACAGCAAATGATGATCTATTCCGGTAGAGGTGGTGGTGAGGCGTGGGCACGAAAGAGAGCAAAATGAAGATGAAGAAGAAGATAAGAAATCATGAAGTGTTTATAAAAGTAGATGAGGAGGGCATGGCCACATGAGGTTCAATGGAGAACTACACGTGATCACGTGTGAAGAAGCAAAATGGGATAGAGGACTTAGGCGTGGTCATGTGAACTTTCCTCTTGTAATACACGTGGGCATGTGTAATTTCGGGAACTAAGCAGTGTAGCAACCCGTGGCCACGTGATGGCAAAGGGAAAGCCACACGTGGTACGTGTCTGTAATTTTTTTCTGTCTTTCTTCTTTGACACACACCCACACAATTAAACTTCCTCAAATGCATTTTTTCCATTAAAAACATCAAATCTTTTCCAGGAAAAACATGTCTCCATTTTAAAACTTTGTAAATGTACTTTTTTCCATGAATCAAAACACATAAACACTCAAACATGCAGAAAACACATATTTTGATTGAAAACATAAAAGAGATAAAAAGTTGGAGTTTTGAGTTTTTGGAGTCTCCAGCTAGACTCTCCAAACCGTTTTTTTAAGTATCTTTAAGAACAATGGTTGCTTCAGCAACCTCTTGTTGTCCGATTTGGTATGGGTTGCCCCATTTTGATTTCATCTCTTGGTTAGTCTTTTCTTTATAAAATGCTTCATTGTCATATAACCATTGTTGAATTGCATCAAGCTCATTGAAACTTCGTTGAGGTTGTATTACCAGCTTAAAATTATCTTTCATGGGTGTATGATAATAGCTGGAACTAACCCTTTTCAAATCGGATATTGCCCAATTAATTTTTCCTTTGTGCTTTTTGAGGATTTCAATGAGCATTTCTTCATCCAACCCTGTCAATGAAGATGGATTAATTACTGGCTTAGATTATCATTCAAAAATAAATATTTCAAATGAGATGAAACTGCTTTAAGTTCAGAATCTCCCTTAGGAGGGGACGGTTCATCCTTCCTTTCATCATATTCACTGTGCTCTTGTTCTAAATTTTGTATCAACTTTATCTCCTTTGCTTCCAACTCTTCCACTTCCTTGGGATGCATTAAATAACTTTGAAGTTCATCATTAAGAATGATTTCCTCTTGTTTTGCATTAACACATTCTTGAATTTCATCGACAAAACAAATGGATTCTTCAAAATCATACGAGGGGTACTTTAAAATTTTATTGACATTAAAACTCATTTTCTCCTCGTTAAATCTTAAGTAACCATTTGTCCATGAACATCAATTAAGGCTCTTGCTGTATTCAAGAATGGCCTCCCCACAATTAACGGTACCTTTCTATCTTCGTCCATGTCCATCACCATAAAATCAACCGGAAATATGAAATTTCCTACTTTTACCAATATGTCCTCAATTATTCCTCTTGGCCTCTTTACCGATCTATCCACCAATTGAAGCGTCATTTGGATTTCCTTTAAATCACCTAGATTTAATTTCCTACAAATTGAATAAGGCATCAAATTAATACTTGCACCCAAATCACATAAAGCATTTCCAATAAAATTTCCACCTAGTTCACAAGGCAATGTAAAACTACCTGGATCTTCTAATTTTTCAGGAATTTTATTGGTTAAAATGGCACTACAATTACTGGATAATTGAACCGTTCCTATGCCTTCTAGCTTTTTCTTATTAGTGCACAATTCCTTCATAAATTTAGCATATTTAGGCATGTGTAATAAAGTTTTAGCAAATGGTAAGTTTATATGTAGCTTCTTAAACATGTCTAAAAATCTTCTCAATTGTTCATTTTGTTTTGATTTTCTAGCTAGAACAGGAAAAGGTAATTGAGATTCATCAAGAATAGTAGAAACAAGCTTTTCTTTACCTTTACCCTTCTCAACTGTAGGAGGCACTTTTTCATTATTTTCAGAATTAGAAACACTTACCTCCATTGTCGGTTCCACCTTTTGAAAAGAATTCTTACCAAGTTCAGTCTTCTCTAACTCCTTCCCACTCCTTAATGTGATTGCTTTGACTTTCTCCTTCGGATTTCGGTCTACATTGGATGGAAATGTCCCTTGAGCACAGTTTGATAAAGAACTAGCAAGTTGCCCCATTTGGTTCTCTAGGTTCCTAATGGATGCCTCTTGATTTCTCATCCAAATGTCTTGCGCTTTCCATCTAGCATCTTGACTAGCTAAAATTGAGTTTTGGGAAGCCATGAAATTTGCAATTATTTCTTCAATATTAGATTTCTTTTCTTGAGTAGGGGGAGGTTGAGGTTTTTGAAAATTGGGTGGTTGGTGGTATGGATATTGATTTGAGTAATGGGGCGGAGCTTGGTTTTGGTATGGAAGTTGATTATTGGAAGTTTGATTGTGGTTAAATTGGGGTCTAGGATTAAGGTTAGAAGTAGAACCTTGATTACCTTCCCTTCATGAAAAATTTGGATGGCTTCTCCATCCCGCATTGTAAGTATTGCTATACGGATTCAAGGCATTGACTTCTTCTACCATACTTTTAGCATTCTTCATTCCCATAGGTCATGGATTTCCTGCATAAGAATCAATTTCATTAGATAGCATAGAGACATTTTTAGCTTTAAGCTCATTTATTTCTTTTGAATATCTCTTTTCCATTAATTCTAATTGAGCTTTCAACATAGCTACTTCATCAATATTATGAACTCCCTATTTCTTTTGAGTTGCTCTAGAGCTTGTCCATTGAGCATCATTGGTGGCCATCTCGTCAAGGAGTAAAAATGCATCTTCGGGAATTTGATTTATGAAACTTCCATTTGAAGCTACATCTAACAAAGATCTTTTTGATGGATGGGCACCTGCATAAAAATGTACATCAATTGAAAAACAGGAACTTCATGATGAGGGCAACTTTTTAATAGTCTCCTGAATCTTTCCCATGCTTCATGGAATGGCTCCTCATAAAATTGTTGAAAATCACTAATTTGTTTTCTAATGAGGGCAGTCTTAGTGGGTGGGAAAAACTTGCAAAGAAATTTTTCTTGCATTTGTTGCCAAGAATGGATGGATTGATTTGGTAGCATTTGCAGCCAATCCCTAACTTTTCCTATGAGGGTGAATGGAAAGAGTTTCAACCTAATTGCATCAGTCGATACATTAGGAATTTGCACAGTGTCACTCACTTCTAAGAACATATCCAAATGTGGTGCAGGATCCTCTATATCCGAACCCGACAATTGGTTTCTTTGTACCATAGTAATGATAGCGGGTTTAATCTCAAAGGGTTGGTGGTGAGGAATCCTAATAGTTCTATGTTCTTCATTCCACCTAGGGATAGCATAATCCCTAATGGTTCTAGGTCTATACCCATTCTCGGGAGCTTGGTGGGGTATGTGCTGCTCTTCAATCCTAGGTGGTGGATCATTCATAGGTTGTTCAATTTCTGGATCGTTCATATTGCCTCTTCTATTCCTATGGAATGTCCTCTCAATTTCAGGGTCTAAGGGAAGGATGGGGTTATCTCTCACCATAAACCACTAATCACCTAAAAAGAAAACAAGAAATTAGATGAAGAAGAGAAGAAAAACACACAAAAATTACTTTAAAATCAAAATAAACAAATAAATGCCAATGTATCCCTGGCAAAGGCGCCAAAAACTTGACCAGATTCTAGCAAGTGTACTAGATCGGCTAGTAATATAGGAAAATAAGATTATGACCCAAAATATCGAACCCAAGGGAAACTTGTGCTTGTATGTGCTATTTTAATTTCAAAACTAATTTTGTGTGCAAAAGAAAGAAAAGAGATCCCAAATTTGTGATGATTGAAGAATTAAAACTAAAAACAATAATTTAAAACCAAAATAAAACAATTAAAAGATCTAAAGTAAAAAAGAGATCTATTGAAAGCAAGTAAATTGAATGAGGTAAAAATCAATATTAAAGACAACTTTTACTAAAGGACTATCCACCTTAACAAGTATTGCTATGACTTAAATAAAAGAAAACATACAAGTGATTATGAGGAATTCAGTTTAATAAAACCAGATAACTTTATTCAAGATTATCATTCCAAGCATCAAATTTTCTTATTCAGATAAACTTAACACTTAGCATAAAGAACTGAATTAAGTCCCCTAGATGTCTATTAAAGCCTTTCTCAAGAGATTATACTTTCACCTATTCTTGGTTACTCTTTTCTTAATCTTAACTTACTCAAATCAACACACAATTATAACTTATTCAGATTATAATCATGTATTAATCCAACTAAATTAACCTAAGAGCATGCAAGTCATTATTCAACTGAAATCAATTAATTAACCAATGCTTAATCAAGTTAATAATTAACTTAAAATTGAGAAGAGACAAGACTATGTTTACGAACCAAGAAATAACCAACTTGCATTGAATTGAAGAACAAACTCAAGTCATAACAATACAAGTTTAAGGATTCAAGTATCCTTTAGCAAAAGTCAAAGAAAACTACTCACAAACCATTCTTAAAATTAAAACAACGTTTTGAATAAAACAGTAAAAACAAAGAACGTAAAAAACAACTAAGAAAATAAAGCTTAATTCTAATGATTGATGATAAGGATTGATCATTCTTCTGTGTTTTGGACTGCTATTTATAGGCAGGAATTGTAGTAGACTCCTTGTTAAACTCCAGTCATAAAATATGAAAAAAATTATGCTAAACAGGAAGCTCGAAAATCCTTCGCGATATAGGAAAGTTAGATCACGTGGCCACACCTTCAATATGCTTTCAATACACGTGGGCACGGGTACTTTGGTTCTTCCTCCACACATGGCCACGTGTGGTCCTTCACTGGGAATCCACGTGGTCACGTGGTCTTCAAAAATTCCTTCAATTGCTTTCACATGGCTACGGTTCCTTCTTGCTTATTTCTTCTCTTCTCTTCACATGGCCACGGATTCTCCTATTTTTTTCTTCACATGGCCACGTTTGGATTTCTTCAATACTTTCACGTGGTCACATGTCAAGGCTCTGGACTGCACGCTCATTTTCTTGCTTAAATTTCTCATATTTACGCTTCTAGCCCTAAACTTTGTCCTTTTTGCACTTTAAGCCCTTTTATATCAATTTAAACCTGAAAATCAAACAAAACACAAAATTAACCTCAAAAACATAAATATTACCAAATTAACTCTAATTTAACCTAAATAAAACCAAAACAACTAAATAACACAACTAAAAACATATCAAAAACTATATATATTTCACACTTATCAGCAACAAAGTTTTAGGTACTTATTTGCATAACACTTGAGGCTTGTGAAAAAAGTGAATTTTATGAAAATCTTATTACTTTGCATATTGGTGGAGTGCTTGTTAGTGAATCTGTTTTCAGAGCTTATATTTGGAATTAAATGGATTAATTGATTAAGTCCTTTGAAAACTATATGTTAAGAAGTTTATAAAAAAAAGCCTTAAGGAAGCTGCTGCCTTTTCAAATTCTTTATACTTTCGACCATTTAATTGTTATCAATAGATGATGAGATAATTATTTTCCCCTTTCTAATTTTTCTTCTTTGGCATTTTTATAAAGTCCTATTCCAACTTCATGAACATCACATACTGAGTTTGCCAGTAGAAGATATAATTGTAGTTCAAGAGGTACTAATCTATTATAATTTTAATTCTTTTTCTTCTTAGTATGGCAGTTGTCGAATTTAAGGTTTTGCTTGTCTAGGTGCAGCTGCTACTGCTACTATTAGTATCATTAAGAAGCCTGAAATTGGTAGAAAGCTCATTCCATTAAGGCAATTCAAGTAACTAAAAGTAAGTGAAACTATTTGGTGAGAGGTATGTACCTAGTGTTCATTTTCATTTCGTTTAATTTCTCTTGATGTGATCATTTTATATGGACTTTCATTTCTTCTTTTAAATAAAGTCCTTAAATTTTAATTTTATTTAATAAAGTCCTTTATTAACTTTAATTTAATTTCTTCTTTTTTCCTAGAAATCAACATTTATATTTCCATGACTAACCTCTTATTCTCTTTTAAACACCTATGATTTTTAGGATGTTACAATGACTAGGGATGTTTTTGGTATAAATAAACTTACATGCAATAGGAATAAATAAACTTATTTTGTGTCACTGTTGTATCAAGGTATATAGGCTAAAACGATTCGACATGCGGGCTACTGGTTTTCAAAGGATAGCTTGGTTATCATGGTTGAGTGCCACATACCTTGATGCAATTTAATTTTATACCATGATGTTTTTAATCGATAAATCTAATTATGAAATTATCTTATTTGAATAACAGTTACGCAAGTATGAGTAATGTTGATAGATCTTGAATGTATAGGCGATTAATGCCAGATGGTTACATTAATATTGAGTTTGCCGAGGGCATTTAATCATTCATTGAATATGCAAGTTTATAGCCTGCATATATGGATGATCAAAAAATCAGATGTCTATGTAAAAAGTGAAAACATATTCGTTTCCTCCCTACTGATGAAGTGCATTTACATTTGTTAAAAAAGGGGTTTGTTCCAAATTATTTTGAATGGACACTACATAGAGAGCCAATAATTTGTAGCACCTCTAAGGGTAATTAAGTATATTCACTAATAAATATAGATGGATTTGCAAGGGGAGCTGGTAATAGACCAAATAATGTGGATGTAAATGAAAATATTTACGCACAAATGGTTTATGACGTAGCTGGTTATTACTTTCAAGAAAATATATAGAATATTGAAGAGGAACCAAACCCAAATGCAAAAAGATTTTTTAACTTTCTAGAGTCAGGTAACCAAGAATTATGGCCAAACTATGAGAAAATGACTCAACTGTCTGCCATTGCCCGAATATTGAACATAAAGTCTGAAGGTCATATTTCTGAACGAAGTTTAGATAATATTCTTACATGGTACAATGATTCATTGCCTCCTGAGCATAAAATGGTGGAGAATTTTTATGAAATAAAGAAGCTTATTCGGGGTCTTGGTTTGCCTGTTGAATGAATAGATTGTTGTAGGTTGGGATGTATGTTGTTTTGGGGAGAAGATGTGGAATTAGAAGAGTACAAATACTGTAGCCAACCTAGGTTCAAACCAAGAATGCGTACTAGGAGCAAAAATTAGTTCCTTGGAAGCGGATGTATTATTTTCTGCTAACTCCAAGGCTGCAAAGACTATATGCCTCTGATGTTACTGCAGCCCACATGAGATGGCATAATGAACATGAACAAAATGATGGAAGTATGACCCATCCATCAGATGCACTCGTATGGAAACATTTCAATGACACACATACTAAGTTTGTAGTAGAAAGTTGAAATGTCAGGTTATGATTATCCACAGATGGGTTTCAACCTTTTGGTCAATCGGGGCAACAATATTCCTCATGGCTAATCATAATTACTCTTTATAATTTACCTCCATGGATGTGTATAGATGAGGTATATATGTTCTTGACAGTGATTGTGTTAGGACCTAAAAATCCAAAGCATAAAATTGATATATTCTTACAACCATTGATATCTATATTGAATCATATGTGGGAATTTGGTGTTGAAACATACGATGTGTCACTTAAAAAAATTTTCAGATGAAAGAAGCATTGATGTGGACTATTAGTGATGGAGCACAGCAGGGAAATTGGCTTGCCCTTACTGTGGCAATGATTCTGATGCATTTCATCTTTCCAACGAGGGTAAAAAATCATGGTTTGACAATCACAGGAAATTTCTTCCTTTAGATCACCCATTTAGGCACAATAAACAAAAATTCATTAATAATAGGATGGTACAAAAACCTCCACCTCTAACTAAATCTTGTGAAGATATATTATGGGAGATTGATGAGTTAAGGCTTCTGAAAGTCACAGACCTTGAAGCTGAAGAGGTTAATAGGACCATAAGTCATAACTTTGGTTGGAAAAAATGGAGTTTATTTTGGGATTTATCATATTGGAAAACTAATTTGATACGACATAATCTAGATGTGATACATATTGAAAAAAATATTTTTGAAAATATTTTCAACACAATCATGAACATTGAAGGGAGGACAAAAGACAATGCAAAATCAAGAGCTAATTTGAAAATTTTTTTGTAGAAGAAGTGAGTTAGATAAAGATCTAAATGTAGGTAAATATCCAAAAGCACCTTACACTTTGGACAAAAAAAAGCAAATTTTGTGTGAATGGTTGAAAAGGCTTAAATTTCCAGATGGATATGTTTCGAACTTGGTAAGGCGTGTTGATATGAGGAAGTATAAATTATTTGGAATGAAAAGTCATGATTGTCATGTATTTATGCAGAGACTAATTCCAATTGCATTTTGAGAGCTCCTACCGAACAATGTTTGGGAAGCTATAACAGAATTAAGTTTGTTTTTCAAAAGCTTAACTTCATCTGAAATTCAAATGTCTAATATAGAAAGACTAGAAATGGACATACCGATTACCTTGTGCAAGTTAGAGAGTATTTTTCCTCCCAGCTTCTTTGATTGTATGGAGCATTTACCCATATATTTAATACATGAGGCTAAACTTGTAGGTCCAGTTCAATACCAATGGATGTATCCATTTGAGAGGTAATTAAATACACTTTTGAGCTAAAACTGACATAGATTTAAATCAAATGAGTAAATTAATTAATTATCCTATCTGTGATGTAGGAATTATCACTTGAAGAAAAATGTTAAAAATAAGGCCAGAGTTGAAGGCTCTATATGCAATGCGTATTTAGTAGAGGAGGCAAGTATATTTTGTTCACATTATTTTGAGCTGCATTTGATCACTTGAGAAAGAAAAGTTCCTCATAATGACGATGGGGGTGCACTGATTAATGATGATAACTTATGTATTTTTACATATCCTGGCCGAACACATAGATGATCAACAAGAAGAATGTTGATAGACAAAGAAATGGAGGCTGCCCATGGTTACATTTTATTGAATTGCCAAGAAATTCAACTTTTCGTGCAGTAAGTTTAAGTTGTATTTGAAATTGGTTAAGTTCTTATTCTTGGTGATTAGAGTTTATAGCTAAGATAATTTTTAATGTTTTTAGTGAATACAAGGAATTGTTAAGTGAGCTAATGCCGGGAAAATCACAGGATGACATCAAGAAAGAAGTGGAAAGAAACTTTTCACTTTGGTTTGCAAATTATGTAAGTTTTTAACTTGCAATACAAGGAATATTTTAATAAAGTATTGTTAAACTTACAAATTATTATATTTATTGATTAGGATTCCTTTTTAAAATTATATAGGCTTCTGAAAATAGAATAGAAAACATGCTCATATGTGATCTTGCGAAATGACCTTTGTGAACTACTAAATCATATCCAGTCTATTTCATTAATGGATACAAATGTCATACAGAAAATTATAGGCATATCATGGCAACAACAAATAGCGGTATTTGCATACAAGGAGAACTGATGGATTATTTTGACAAAATTATTGAGATACTTGAAATTGAATACCCCGCATTGCCGATAAAATGTTGTGTACTTTTTATGTGTGAATGGTTTGATCCTACTCCTAATGTTGGAACAAAAGTAAATACCCGATATAAATCTCATTGAAATCAACCAACGGAGAATATTTAAACAATTTGAACCATTCGTGTTGGTAATGCAAGCAACACAGGTGTATTATATCCCTTATCCTAGTTTAAGATGGGATAAGTCAAATTGATTGGCAGTCTGCAAAGTAAAACCAAGAGGTATTTTTGAAGGACAATTAAAAGGAGAAAACAAGACAAATGAAAGTGAAGCATTTCAGGAAGAAGAACCGGGTGCCTATGAAATAAATGCATGTTTTGAGAATTAACCTTTAAATGATCCAAATAATGAATTTGTAGGAAATTTTATTTGGAGATGATGACAAATCCATAGATGGACCAAATTCTGAAGATGAGCCAGACTTTAATTCCAAATATTCTAAAATAAAGGATGATTTTGATGTGCAATTAAGTGATGAAAGTGATTAATTTGAGTATGTTTTATTTTATTATATCATAATCCAAATATGTTATTATTGCATCAATTAATTATTATTATTATTATTATTATTATTATTATATATGATGTAATTATATTGTTCTATTACAAGAATAATGATATATTTATTTGAGTTTTAGGTATGATACATGCCACCCAAAAGAAAGAACAATATGTTGCCTCCCAGGCTCAGATTAACATCGAATAAAGATGACGGTGCATAAGTGTAACCATCTCAACCTATAGGGTCTACAGGTTTAGGGCTGTATTCAGATTCTCAACAGCCATATCATGCATCACCTTTACCTACTACAAACACCAATGGCTCTCTTAATCCACTAAGTGATTAGTGTCCAACAATCCAAATATATCAGCACACGCTACTCCTGCACCAGACTTTGGATTTATACCGACAAATGAACTGATGGTAGATGCCGAGGATGAAGAAGAAGGCTTTCAATCTGGTACGAAGGAAGTTGATGGAAGAATTTACATTAAGATTAACAATGATATATGAGTATTGATCTAATTTTGTATTAGAAGATAACATTAGTTTATATATGTTGCTATGGATATCTAATTTAAAATTGATCTAATTTTGTTCATATTAATAGGTTTATTCCATCAGGTATTTGCTCAAGAAAAATTAGATCCAAGTTTAAAAAGAGGATAGAAATTAAGGGTTATGTATAGAAAAATCTCTCTCTAAAGACAAGAGATTTTTACTATCAAGAGTTTGAGGTAAAAAAACAAATTGCATTATTTATGATGAAATAGCTGATTTCATAGATTAATGACATATCTATTGTATTTTACATTAATTAAATTATGTTCTTTTTCAGAAAGAATTTTTTTGGGATGCAAAATTTAATGGTGTCATTTATCAAGTTTGGGAAAAGCGTGCTCATCAACGATATAAAGAATTTGTTGCTAAATTACACAAGAGTGGTGAATGACCTTCTTTTATTTTTGAAGAAATATGGGGTCATTGGCAGGAATACTGGGCATCACCTGGAGCAATTGCCATTTCAGAGAGAAATTCTTCAAATAGACGGGGATGTTCAGATGGAGAGAGTTTAGCTGTGCACACTGGAGAAACTTTAAGCCATCATGAGCATGTAGATATACTAGTATGTATTTGAATTTTAGGAAATTTAGAATAATGTTTCAATATATGAATTTAGAATAATGTTTGATAATGTTGGATAATGATGATTTAATATATGTAAATTTCTATGTCACAGGAGGTAATGATAATGTTTGATAATGTTGGACAATGATAATGTTTCATAATGTTCGGCAATGATAATGTTGGATAATGATGATGTTTGATAATGATAATGTTTGATAACTGTTGGATAATGATAGTGTTTGATAATGATGCATTTTTTAGATAAGTTTTTCATTAATTTCACATGAGGTAAATGTCATAAATTTAAAGGAAATTCTGCTGAATTTTTTATAAACTTTAGTTTATTTGGTTATGCAGGAAAAGTCCTTGGGTAAGAGGCCAACATATCCTGAAGTTTTTTTGTACACCAATACAAAAAAGCATGATAGCTAGACATTTGTTAATGCTCGTTGCAGACAACTTAATGTACGTTAAATTTATATTTGTATATTAATTATTTAATGAAATATAGTTAATTCATTGTAACTATTGTAATTATAGGAGCAATTACAAGATACTCTCACTCAACAGCGACAAATCTCTGAAAATGTGGATAAGAGTCGGATATTTCTTGATGTAGTTGGTGGTAAGTATAACCGAGGAAGGATTTTTGGCTTAGGATCTATTGCAAATACATCCCATTCGCATTCCTTTGCATCATCCATAGCTGCTTGTAGTAAGCGTTCTGAACCTTCTGAGAGAGTCATTCAGCTTGAGAATACTGTTAGTATATTGCTCAATACTGTAATCCAACTGAAGAATGAGGTGAAAGAGTTGAAAAATAAGGACACCTCTCAATAGCCAGATTATCCACCTTCATCAATTACATAGTTTATATTTGTAATATTTAGGTATTGGTACTGATTTTGAGTTGTATTTCTATATATTGGTTTTTATGGATTCTACTATATTATTTAGGTATTGATACTGAGTTTATGTTATGTTTTTATGGATTCTTATTTAGACTATGGATTATACTATGTTATAATTAATTTAATTGCATTATATTTTTTAATGACTAATCAATTTAGATTGAAATTAAAATTTTATTCAAATCCTTAAAATTTTGATGATTTCAATGGCTACATTTTGGTAATGACAATTATGTTGGATTTTAACGGTTACATGCATCACATACATGAGCAAAATTTTAAAATTTTTTAATCATTAGATTTGATCTTGCCATGAATACATAATATAACTATATGAGAATAAGAAAAATCACCTTTGATTTTTGTTGAACAGTTGATTTTACTTCGCACCGGGTTGTCGCAAACCACAATATCCAAAATCGAACACCTTGAATGAGTAATCCACACTAGAGAGGGATAAATTGAACCAACAAATTGGTGTTTAACTAGGGCTGACCAAAATTCCAAGAAGCTAGCTTGGAGTTGGCGAAAAAAGGAGAGAGAAATTAGAGAAAAAGACTTTCTTTTTGTTTTAATCACTTAACCCTAATTTCTCATTAGTTGGCCTTTTATAGTTAGGTTAAAATTCCAACTCCTTAATGAGATTGGGCTCTTTAAAATTGCTGAAGAATTATTAATTGGGCCTCTGCAATTAATTATAATCATTTGGGCTTAATTAAATCCAATTTAAACCTTTTCATAAAAGACTATGCACAAAACCCACAAACTAGGCCCTTTGTGCAACTAAGTGGATTTAAATATCCAAATGGATTCCAAATCCAACCAAATTAAACATGTGAGTTCCATAACACTTATGTAATATATATAAATTAATTTGGTGCATGAAATAGGCCATTAAGTCCTTCTGTTCTGGACTTGGCGTGTGGCCCTTACAGAAGGGCTTTCGCCAACTGCTTCATTCCTTTGGCCCTTAATAATTCTTCCAATAGACTTATTAATTATTATACCAGTCCTATAACACATATAGTAGTCCTATAACACTTATAAGATAATAATAATTAATCATAAAATATATTATTTCAATTAGGTCCAATTTACAGAACATTTCTCAGAAGTTCCGCGGACAATTTTATTTGATCATAATTAATCAAACTCTTTAATTAATTATTATCATATTCACTTCTCTACCTTCATAATAACATCAAATATTATTATCCTTTTCATTTTACCATTTTACCCTTTTTCTCTATATGTGTGTGACCTATTGGGTTCCTGTCTATGTTGGCAGTATAATATGTAATTGTGAGTTCTATTCAAAACTCACATGATTTAAACTCCTTTAAATCATTTTATCAATCTCTATTGATATTTGATACATCATTATATAATTTATGATTGGCCTCTAGCTAGGCATCATGACTACCCAAATGTCAGGAAAGTCATGTGATTTGATTGTACCCTTCCATAGAAATAGTTACCGTGCAATTACTCCTTTCACCACTCTTATCTCAATTAGATTCTGAATATAGATTTCTGTCAACTCATATAAATCTAATTATGTATGTTCTATTAATTTAAACATTGTTCCCAAAATGCCCTCCATGGATCTCATCCATCTTGGCAGTTTACTCTGGCCAGAGATTCTTTGAACAAGGTAATTATAGAATCATGCGAGATAACTTTCCTTATTAAATCTGGGATGGTGAATCCTTTGTCAATCACTCAACTATCTTCAAGTAGGTCATGATATACCCAATCTCCTAACTATGTTCACTCCCAGTTGGAAGTAATCAGTTATAGAGTCAAAGTATACCACTTGCTACTTAAGATAACTTTGGTGATCTCAAGTCTAAGGATACTTGCACAACTGCTATGAAGAGATTCCTCACTGACATAGATTTAATATCCATGTGAGGATTCTCTTTGTAGGTCTCCAATGAACTTGTTCTTCTAACAAGCATCCACATGTTAGCTTTGATTATCTTTCATAATCACAGTTATGAGAACCACTGCTTGAACCATTCAAGAAGCATAACATGTGCTAGTCTGTCCGAATTAATAATGTCTTATCTTGTTAATTCTATGACTAGGGATATTTAGATATTAACACATTTGCATGCAATAGACATCTCACATCATGAACACCTTCATGATTGCCATTGCACTGTGTTTATAATATCTAGGACTTCGTTTATTAATTTAAGATTTACAAACTCATGTATTTAAACATAGCATTAATAAATGAATGATGCCTTTTATTAAGAATATAAATTTCATACATATGAAAAACATCCCTATTACATGGGCTCCAGGGCATACTCTCTAACAAATTATCGATGGGAATTTATGTATCATTGTGAATTTTGATTGCTAAAATTAGCTATGAAAAATGTAATTTAGCCTTTCCTAAAATTAGCAACAAAATTTATTTTTCGTTGCTAATAGCAATTCCGTTGCTAAAATTAGCAACGGAAATAGCTATTCCGTTGCTAAAATTAGCAACGAAATATGCAATTCCGTTGCTAAAATTAGCAACAGAAAATGCAATTCCGTTGCTAAAATTAGCAATGAAAATAGCTATTCCATTACTAATTTTCGCAATGGAATTGCATTTTCCGTTACTAATTTTAGCAATGGAATTGCATTTTCATTGCTAAAATTTACCAATTAACTGAAAATGAGTTGGTTGAATTTAGCAACGGAATAAGCAACGGACTAAAATTTCGTTGCTAAAAATAGCAACCACCGGATTAGCAACGGAATTTTTCGTTGCTAATTTTCGTTGCTATTTGTTTTTAGCAACGGAAATTTGGTTTTTTCCATTGCTAAATTGCATTTTTCTTGTAGTGTAATATGGTGAAATATATCAAATTTACCTTAACCTTCCTAAGTTTCTCACACTTCCATCTTTATGTACAGTTATACATAATTATGTATATTATTTATTTTTACTCTTTATCACTCTTAATACATACCTTATACTTTATATTGCCTAATTCCTACTAATTGCATCATTAAATACCAAATACCATCAATTTACCCTAAGGCACAAAATTCAACCAACCTAAGTTCCATCACTTCCAAGGTAAGTTCTTCACTTATTTGTGTTCATATCATGATTATTCATCATATTATTAACTTACCCAAATTTATTTTACAATTTTACTCAATTAGGTTTAGTTACATAATATAAATTCTAGGTTAAATCCAATAAAATAGATAAAATGATATGTAAATTTGCACCCACTAACCTCTAATTAGCTTGAGATGATCCTATTCCTTTTTCTAATTGCCCTTGCCTTCTTTGGCTTTCTCTTCCTCTTGTTTTTCTTCTTTGTCTGAAAATACAAGAAAGGAAATCATGAGTTTAAGTTGCAATTTTAAGCAATCTAAAGCTACAAAACTCTTCTCCTAACTATTCTCTACATTCACATATAGATTTTTCC
Organism: Excoecaria agallocha; assembly: GCA_037975025.1. NCBI lineage: Eukaryota > Viridiplantae > Streptophyta > Magnoliopsida > Malpighiales > Euphorbiaceae > Excoecaria > Excoecaria agallocha. The sequence continues at coordinate 56,120,729 of CM075811.1, read as the reverse complement.
CACTAATTCCACCTAGAACTCACAAAGTCACAAAATTACACCTAACTTTCTCTTACCTTATTCATCAATTTCTTGATTTTCCCTTGCAATAATTCTTTCTCTATGTTGAAAAAGAAGTGGTTTTTGTGTCTAGGGATGAAATTTAGGCCTTGGAATTGGAGATAGAGAGCTTAAGTGAAAGAAAAATAGAGAAGAGAGGGAGATAAACTAGGTTTGGATTTTGCAAGAAAGGGGGAAGGAGCTGCTATAATTTTAGAGAGTTTTCCAAACTTTTCTAACTCTTTTTAGATAGTCTTTAAGTATGCGAAAGGAATGGCTAGGATTCATCCATTAACTATTGAATCTAATGGCTTTAAATTAAGCTACATGTCACTCAATCATCCACTTATACACATCCCACTACTCTAGGATTACTTGTGTCTAATTATAAATTCCTAAAAATGACCCCCATATTCTCATATGTCCAAAATTCCTGAATTTGATTTCCTAATTAATTTGATCTCAATTTTGCACCCTGAATATAAAATTTTTGTTTCCTATGTTAGAATGCCCTTAAAATTTTTCATGCATTTCATGGTATGTTCAAGAATATGTGGTTAAAATTTCAACCCATTCTGACATCGTTTCAATATACTTCTAGCTTCGATGGCTTGTGTAGCTAGTTCGAAACCCCGAAACTACAAGAACATTGATTTTTCACTTATAACAGGTCATTTAGGTTATTACTAGAATATTTATGCAATTGCAATAATTTTTAGAGGTTCGTACACTAATTTAGAGTTCATTTAAACTTTCAATCAAACCTTTTTACAATACTGAGTAAAAATATCATTGTCCCATTTAGTGGTCAATCTAAGCTCATTTTCGGCTCAAATTGTAACAACGAATTTTATTTAAGACCTAATTTCATAAAATAATTTTAAAATAAACTGACTATCGGGTCATCCATCTTTGGATTTTCCTAGCTCGAGCATGTTTAATCTTTAAATTTTTTTCGATTTTTCTGCCTTATTTAACTCCGATTATCCTGAAATTTATCCTAGGATAACTATTTATGCTTTACATCATACCATGCATGATAAATATAAATTTAGGATGTTACAAAATAGATTATTATTATATCTTTTCTTTAATAAATATTCACTAAGATGATTATACCACATTATTCCAGTTTGCTTTAATCCATATAATTATTTTTATAATTTTATTGAACAAATTTCTCGAGAATCTTTATATGCTTCAGACATTTTAAATCCTTTAGGGATTTTTATATGAATTTTACTATCAAATGAGCCATATAAATAGCTTGTAACAACATCCATTAGACACATGTCAAGCTTTTCACAAACTATCAAATTAATTAGATATCTAAAAGTAATTGCATCCATTACTGGAGAATATATTTCTTCATAATTAATGCCAGGTCTTTGCGAAAATTCTTATGTAACCAATCGTGCCTTATATCTTAAAATTTTATTTTTCTCATTTCATTTTCACACAAATATCCATTTATACCCCACTGGCATTATACCTTTAGATGTTTGGACTACCGGTTTAAATACTTCATGTTTTAAAAGTGAATTCAATTTTTATTGAATTACATATTTTCATTTTGGCCAATCATTTTTATTTCTACACTCTTCAAAAAATGTAGGTTTAAGATCATTATTTTCTTTTAAAATATCACTAGCAATATTATATGTCAAAATATTATCGATAACTATATCTTTTCAGTTCCATCTTTTTCCTATATTGACATAACTTTTGGAGATCTCTTTATTATTATTATTTTCAGGAACCTGGACCTCTTCTGGGATTTTATGGTTAGTTATGTCTTGAATCTCTTTAGGTATGTTTGCCTCTATAATATGACCATCTTGGTATTTGCTCATTTCCTTTTTAAAAAATTTTTATCTTTGGAACTGACTAGTCTACCACACTCAGGCATGGATTGCTAGTATTTGTAGTATTAGATTGTCCTATAAGGATATCAATTCAAATATGAGCATTTTCAGCTAGTATATAAGATTTGGTAACTTTTCTTAAATCAGTGAATGCATCTGGCAGTTGATTTGCAATATTTTGCAAATATATTATCTTTTGAACTTCTAATTCACATTGTTTTATTCAAAGATCTAAATGAGATATTGATAATGCATTCCAAGTAACTTTTTTTCAGTTGTTTATTCTCGCCTTTTAATGTTGGGAAAATTATTTTGTCAAAATAGCAATCGACAACTCTTGCTTTAAATAAATTCCCAGTTAGTGGTTTAAAATATTTAATTATTGAATGAGATTCATACCAAACATATATTCCTAACCTCCTTTGAAACTCCATCTTTATTTGTTATGGTGGAGTAATCGGCACATATATTGCACAACCAAAAATTCTAAGATGACCAATATTTGGGTTTTGACCAAAAGCTAATTGTAATGGGAAGAATTTATGATAACTTGTTGGCCTAATGCATACAAGTGTTGTTGCATGTAAAACAAAATGCCCTAAGCAAAAATGGGGAGCTTTGTTCTCATAAGTAATGGTCTAGCTATTAACTGGAGGCATTTAATAAATGATTCTGCTAAACCATTTTGTGTATCAACATGTACAATAGGCTTTTTAATTGTTATTCCAATTGATATGAAATAATTATTAAAAGTCTGAGATATAAATTCACCAACATTATCAAGATGAATTAACTTGATTGTATAATTTAAAAACTATGTTCTTAATCAATTATTTGAGCAAGCAATCTCGCTAATGCTAGGTTACAAGTTGATAATAAACACACATGTGACCATCCTATAAATGCATCAATTAATACAGTAAAATACTTAAATGGTTCACATGGTGGATGAATGGGTCCACAAATATAGCCCTAAATACTTTTTAAGAATGCAGAGGATCATTCGATTTCAATTTTAACTGGTAATAGTCTAATAATCAATTTCGTTTGAGAACATGCAGCATATGAGAATAATCTTCTGGTTTTTTAATGGATGTTAATGTGAAATCTTACTAATTTTATTGAACCGAGATGGCCTAACCGATTATGCCAAACTATGAATATTTTTTGATCATTAAACTTCTAGTTTATTGTAGCATATGTCTCAAGTGTACTAATTTTTGTATAATACAAGCCAGAAGAGAATGCTGGTAATCTTTCTAAAACACATTTATTACCTGATGCATTAGTTGTAATATACAAATATTCAATATCGTTTTTATTTTCAATCTTAACATGATATCCATTGGAACGAATATCTTTAAAACTTAACAAATTTCTATGAGATTTGGAAGAAAATAATGCATCATTTATAGTAAGTTTGTTTCTTCAAGTAATAATATAGTAGCTCTTCTAGAGCCTTTAATTAACTTTGTATTACCTAATATAATATTAAAATTAGCATCTTTCAGTATCAAATGATATAAATATTTTTATTTTTGAGTATGCTATGTGTTGTAGCACTATCAACATGGTAAACATCTTCATTATTGATTATGAGCCTAATTAAAGGATGTGAAACATCCATTCCTTCATTGAAAATAAATGAAAAATATATATATATATAATTAGAATATGGCATATATATATAATTATCATCTATATATACACACACACACACACACACACACTCAAATAAGGAAAAAAAACTTAAATAAAATAACAAACACAATATTGAAATATAGAAATAAGATAATAATTTTAAACTTTCTTATCTTTTAGTTTTTCATTATTCTTTATGACTATTGAAAAAAATCTGAAGCATCCAAATGAGTAATATCCACAAGGTCTCCAAAATCATAATCATCATTATATGCTAAATTTATCTCAACATCATTAATCTGGTCAATTAAATTTATTTTCACATTTTTTCCTTTTATTTTAATGGAGGTTTGATAAAGCTTAACAAGATGGTTAGCCGTACGACAGGTACGGGACCAATGCCCTTTCATGCCACATCGATAACATGAATTTTCTTTAGTTTTTGAAGAGCTATTATAGTCGACCTCATTTTTTTTTCTTTTTTCCCATTATTGTTCCACTTTAGGTGGTGGTAAAATTATTGTTATTATTGCCACTATAATGACGGTAATTGTTTCGTCCACGTCCTTTTCCTCTACCGTGACTATGACCACGACCGCGACCATGGCTATAATCGTGTATTGCTACATTCACTTTAAGGAATGGAGTAGATCTAGTAGGACAAATCTCATGGTTTCTCATTATTTTGTTCAGCTACAAATTAATAAGCATGAGATTAATTCAAAATACTTTTTAAAATCCTTTTCTCTATATTGCTGCTGTAGGAGCACATTTGAAGCATGAGAAGTTAAAAAATTTTTTCTAATAAGTTCTTATCAGTAATTTTTTCACCACATAACTTTAACTGGAAACTAATTCTAAAAACAGCAGAATTATATTCACTTACTGTTTTAAAATCTTGAAATCATAAGTGCATCCATTTATAATGAGCTTTAGGCAATATTACTGTTCATTAGTGGTCATATTGCTCTTTTAAATTCTTTCATAATTCAAGCGAATCTTTCACTGTTAGATATTCAGCTTTTAACCCTTCATGTAGATGATGACAAAGAAATATCATTGCCCTAGCTTTGTCTTGTTGGTTGGATGTTTCATTTCCATCTAAAACTGTATTTCCAAGCCCTTTAGCATCAAGATAAATTTCAGCATCGAGAGCCCATGGCAAATAGTTTTGCCAGTTATGTCAAGAGCCTCAAACTCAAGTTTAGTAATATTTGACATAATGCAAGTTGGAAAGAAATAAAGAAAAATATTTTACTATAAACCATGGAGTGAACTCTTGCTGACAACATATTATAAAATAGGAAAACTATATAAAATATTATAAGAACAAATTATAATAATGAAGACAATAGAATGAGTATAGGAAGAGATGGAGAGAAAATAAATGTACTCTTATTATTTTCACTTGTGCGTATTCCATGGAAGAATCCTATATTTATAGGCTTATGGATATATGTTATATAAATAAACATAAATACATGAGTTACAAAATAAACATAAATACATGAGTTACAAACTATTAATAAATTGGGAGTTTAAACTTATTTTATGGACATTCATAAATTCACTAATTTACAATAATTTATATTTTATTTTATATGTTCTCCAAGTACATCAATTGCTTTGCATTTATATTTTAATCAAACTACTACAATAATTTTTTTATTTCAATTAAATTTTTTTAAATTAGAAATAGAAACATATAATTGTAATAATTACATAATACAATTTATCACGTGCACAAGTATGAATATTGGTAAAAAATACTACAATTTAAAAAACAAAAAAGTGAAGTATGGATATGTAGTATATATTAATAAAAAAATATTTATAACTAATAATGGTATTATAAAATTATAAAAATTAAGCTATAAAAGTTATAATTATAAGAAAAGAAAATAACCTTATAATCCAAATAACTAGAGGTGAGCATGGATCAGTTAACCGGTTTATAAGCAAAAAAATTAACACATTAATTAATCTTAAATTTTTAAAATCATTAACCATTAATCAGTCTGTTATATTTGGTTAAACATTCCATCAATTTCGGTTTTTCGATTTGGTTAACTATTTTTTAGTTAATTATTAAAATTTATAACATAAAATTATAAAAAAAAATTAGGTAAAATTCAATTCAATTTCAAATGTGCAAAGTAATTTAAAATAAAAATTAAAAAATAAATATAATTTACTAACCAAAATTCATGTTCAACAAATTAATAGCTAATATTATAAAATAGATTTTATATTTGTTGAAAATTAACATGCTTGATTCTAAGTCAAATAGAATTTTGGATAATATTAAACATTAAAACATATACTCAAAACTATAAAAAAATATAATTAAATGCTATTATATATGATAAAAAATAACATATATCAAAGTTAATTGGTTAATAAATATAAATATTACTATATAATTAAAAAGAATTACATAATATAAATTTAATTTAAAGTATTATATAAATTTTATAGAAAACTATAAAAAATTAAGGTAAAAAAATAAAAATATATTTTAAAATATTATTTTATACAAGTCTTATAGATAAATAGAAAAAAAAAGAAAAAAAATTTAAAGTATAAAAATAAAAATGCTATATATATATATATATATATATATATATATATATATATATATATATATATATATATATATATATATATATATATATATATATATATATATATATATATATATATCAGTTAATTGTATACTAATAGTTAGCCGATATTCAAAAACTGAAACTATAACCAATAGTCGAAAATGTAAAAATTAAAAAATATAACCAAATTTTTAAAAATAAGTTTAGTTTCATACCGATTTTACAGTTAACCGTATTTTTTATTTTTTCTGCTCACCTCTACAAGTAACGAATAACATATATAAGTTTAATTGAACCAAACAAAGAACAGATCATAAAGAGATAAAGGGATCATGGTTTGACCACTCTAGCTTGATTCGATCTACTTTTTTAAATAATATTATTTATAAATATTGTAAAACATACAATGAAAAAATAAAAAATAATTTAAAAAAACATCCATTCATCATCAATCATTAATAAAAAAAAAAGACATCGTTTTCAAGTTATTCAACATTTATAATAAATTTTTAAGATAAATATGAGAGTAAGTCACAAATATCTAAAAAATTTTATCAAATATAAATGTTATTATTTATTGTATTCAACAAGAAATTCATCGAAATTTTCTATATCCTAAGCTGTTTGTATTTATATTTATATTTATATTTGATTTTTTTCCAGAAAAAATGATGTTTTGTGGACATTTTAGATAAAAATTGATTTTTCGATTCAAACCGGTTTTTCTATTTCAATCTGATTTTTGTCTAGTAGAAAACAAGTTCTATTTTTTCTTTTATTCAGACTAAATTCATTTATTTTTTTGTTTGTCCGATGGTAAACCAAGTCAGACCAACTATTGGTTTGCGGATATACAGGCCAATCTGTTTATTTATTTATTTTTTGTTTGGGCAAATTAGTTTAGAATTTTTATTTAAAAATAACATAAAAGTGTACTTCTATTGTTTTAACATTACAGTTATAAAAAACAAATTTCCAAATTTAAATTTTCTATAAAATTAGGATAAAATAATTATTTCTTATTTTTATTTCAATAATTTCTTTAATGGATTTTCTCTTTCATATAAATTTTCAATTGCTAATTTGGCTTGATACATAATTTGCATCAAAAATTCGAAAAAGAAAAAAGAAAAATCCTATTGCACACCAAAATTTTTCCAAAATTCTATTACACATCTCATTCTATTACACATATAGTTGTGTATTTTTCTTTTAAAATTAATGGTATTAGTTTCATAGAGTAAATGGATCTTGAAGAAAATATATTCATTCAAGAAAAATTAATTAATAGTGTTTTTTATGCTAATTTAATAAATTTAATTTTTGTCGCAAATGCCCTTAAAAATTAGAAAAAATTACTAATACATAAAACGAAGTTAATTGAGTTATGGTTGATATTTTCTTTTTTTTTTTTCCCTTAAAATATTTACATTTTCTTCATAACAACTTACAAAAGAATATTAAGTTTTCGTTTATTAAACTAAGTGAGATCAATTACATATCTATTTATCATTAATAAAAGCAAAAATTCATCATTAGTTCTTGAATTGAAATATTTAAATAATATAAGTATCAAATTGCAACATTTTAGTAATTAGAGTTTGATTTGAATATATTGTGCAAATTTTGTATAATTAAAAAGAAAAAAACCAATCAATATATAATTGTTTCCTATTCAATTAATAAACACTAATAAATTTAGGGTGGTAATGGGTGCAATTTTCCCAATTTTAGATGTGTAATAGGCCAAATTATGCTTTAATATTTAATATCATTCAAAATTTTATTTGACTTATAATTAAACATGTTAATTTTCAACAAATTTTAAATTTATTTTATAATATTAGCTATTAATTTATTTAATATAAATTTTTGCTAGTAAATTATGTTTATTTTGTGATTTATATTTTAAATTATCTTGCACATTTAAAATTTAATTGAATTTTACCTAATTTTTTTATAATTTTATATTAGAAATTTTAATGGTTAACTGAAAATATTAGCTAACGAAATTAAAAACATTAAAATTGATAGAATGGTTAATCAAATGTAATGTATTGTTTAATGGTTAATGATTTTAAAAAATCGATATTAATGAATTAATTAATTTTTTTCTCATTAATCGGTTAATAAGTCCCTACTCACCCCAAATAAGTTATATTGTCAGACACGTTATTATCTTATATAACAAATACAAATTTACAATCCCATTGTCATTTGCAAACTATCTATAGTTTTACGGTTAATCGAAATATATAAAGAGAGATTAAAAACATGCAAAAATAATTATAAGCTCGTGTACAAGTTGCACCCACTAGTACATAATGGATACGAAATTTTGGGTACGAATATGCAAAATTGGAAAATGAAAAAAAAAAAAGAAAAATGCATACTTACGCATAACTAGTTAGTACATGTACCCTATACGTACCAAGTACGAGTATGCCACCCAAATAAGAATATCCTGCTTCCTAGGAATTGAATGGATTTAAATTTGGATTATAAATAGACTAGATCATAAACAAATCAAAATTTTGTAGCTTATATATGAATTAGACTGTGAATACAATTATTTTTATAATCACATTATATAAAAATATTTTAAAACTGAAAATAACATAAATGATTAAGGGAATTTTTACCTATGTACTATTGGAATTGGATAATTTTGCCCCTATGTTGTTTTTTGAGCCCTTTTTGCACTCAAGTCATTTTTTTTGATATGTTTTTACCCTTACAATGGACGAAATGCTGACGTGACTAATGATACTAATAGCGGCCAACCAACACATATGTCAGCAAACTGTCTCTCCTAATCATTGATTCAGTCAACAAAAAATAATTAAAAATGTTGACGTGGCTGCTTGTGTGGCGGAAAATTTAAAAAAAAAATTCCTTTCTCTTTATTCATGTTCTTCCTCTTTCTCTCGTGTTTTTCTCCTACAATCTAAAAATCAATTCTTCTTCTTCTTCTTCTTCTTCTTCTATTTTTGGCTTGCTCTTCTCTCCCTTCTCTCTCCCCTCATCTACCGCTGCTAATCCCACCTTCTCCGCTCCCCTTCCTTCTTTTTTGTGCCGTCTCAACAACCTTCTCCACCCCACTATTTTTGCCTTGACTTTTACGTAAATATTTTGTAGAATTATCAATGATTTTATTAATTTAAAACTATATATCATTATGTAATTAAACTTTAATTAGTTGAAGACAAGATCTTCCTTTTGCAACCATATGTTTGCTCCACTTCTAGGCTAGGTTTTGATTTTGCAAACATTAGATTTAGTTTTAAGATTGATGATGCTTCTCTGATGAACTTTTTTTAACTAGTGTAATATAATAGACCACATCATCACTTGAAAAATCTAATTTTTTAAAAATCCAGCGTAATAGAAGAAGAAGAAGAAGATGATGAAGATGAGGAAGAAGAAGAAAACGAAGAAGAAGAAGAAGAAGAAGAAGATGATGATGATGATGATGATGATGATGAATTGATTTCTAGACTGTAGAAAAACACAAGGAGAGAGAAAGAGGAAGAACAAGAGGAAAACAAAATTTTTTAATTTTCTACCACACAAACCACAGCACTAACATTTTTAATTATTTTTTTACTTAATTGATAATTAAAAGAAAGGGTTTGCTAACATGTCATATGTTGTTTGATTGCCTTTTGTGTCATTAGACACATGGAAATTCCTTGAACGTCAAAATTACACCATAAATTAAAGTTCATGGGTAAAAACACATCAAAAAAATCAAAAGCACAAAGGGCTAAAAAAAGAATAGGGGCAAAATTACCCTCATTCCAATAATACTGTTGCAAACTCAGTAAGCGCACTAAGTCGACAAGTAATATAGGAGAATATTTTTAAGATCCTAGAGTATCATACCCAATGGATAAAGGGCTATTTAGTGAGATATCTAAAGCTGAGCTAGGTTAATCTGAAATAAATTTCCAAGTTTTTGATTGAGAGAGCGTCCTAAATCTAATTAACAAAATAATTAAATAAAGCTAATTAAACTAAAGATTAAAACATTAATTAAAGACATTGCCAAGGTGCACTAATCCTTCCCATACCAAATGCAATTGAATTAAACCACCAAGAAATCTATGGCTTAAATGTGGACAACCCATCTAAACTCCTAGTATCCCATTCCGGAGCTTACTACTCTAACTATCATATATCCCATTCCAGAGGTTATCCGATAGCTAGCATAAGCACGGGTCCCAAGACCTAGGCAAGAACTAATATCTCACTATGAAGCTTACTAATTCAATACCTATCTATTCTTCAACTATTTATAGAACTAGCAATGTAAAAACTATGAACCAAATGCCTTCATTCCAGAATCCAATCTCCTTCGATTCACAGCTCATATGAGGCTAAAACAGAGAATGCAAATACCCATTCCATTCCAAGCACAATAACCATCCATTCAAATGAAATAAAATGATAAAATGCTAAAAAATGAAATAGATAAATGAATAAACCCAAAAAAGAATATAACATTCAAGCACACATATATATCAAAAATAAGTTTAATCTATTACATAGGTGTGGGGATTCATAGATCCCTTAGTAATAAAACTACAAATTAAACATAAATAAAATAAAAAAAGAGAGAGGAAAGAGGAAACCCAAGAACTCCATTTGTAGCTAGTGAAGCTCCAATCCAAATCCAATCCTCCTCCTTTAAATCTCCAGCAAAATAAAGAACAAAACTAAAAGAAATTGCAGAAAATTAAATCTAAACCTAAACTTACATTGAAAATAAGTATAATCTAGGGTTTACATTGAAATAGATCTAATCTATAACAAAAATTAGAGAGAAAATACAAGAAAAACGAATGAGAAAGCCCTAGATCTAAGTTTGGTGGCTTTCCTCTCCATAACCTCCTTTTTTCTACCAATGAAATGCTATTTTTACAAAGATCTGCATATAGACACGGCAATGGTCTCAACTAAATCAAATCAGACCAAAATGGTACTGTAGCAATGGCACACGACTGAGACCAAAATATCTCAGCCGAGTGTACCTTTCTGGATGAAAGCCTTCAAACCCTGCGTTGGATGGGGCAGAGACCAAATGTTCTCGACCGAGTCCAATTTGACTATCTAGAGAAAAAATGGTCTCAGTCGAGTCTAAAAATGAAATGGTACGAATTGGGAATTCTACAAGGCACACGGTTAAGACACTTTGATCTCAGCCAAGTGCAAGTCAATTCTTTACAAAAGAAAGTCAAAATTATCCCATTAAACACACCAAAAAATGATAAATCTCAAGATAATTTCATTTGGCATAAAAAGAAAAATTTAACACTTAAAATATTAAAAATCAGACAAAACGAAATACAAACACAAATAAAAATATACTAAAATTAAACACAAAACTTAGAGTTATCAAATACCCCACACTTAGCTTTTGCTTGCCCTTGAGCAAATGACAAACCACATTTCCACATACTCAAACTCAAAAAAACACAAATTCAAAAAAATTAGAACAACACTTTAGTAGAAGTCGCTAAACAAAGTCCTAAATCGAAAAGACTCAACTAGACTATACTAGCGAATCTCCTTGTGTGTGTGTCCTAGGCCAAAATAAATTAAAATAACTTTTTAAAACCAAAAATTTTAGCATAATCTGATAATCAAGAAAAGAATTCGTGTACAAAAGATTGCACATATGGTTTCGCCCTTGAAACTCAAGAGACGCCATAGGCCTCTCCTTTAGCATCGAAACTTGAAGATCATCTCCACATATAACTCTGAACAAGAAAAGATCCTTAGGACTTGAAAGGTTATAATGTGGCTAAAGTATAACGATCGAGGAAAAAGATTAAGATACACAATTTAGAAATTGCCATTTTTACCTCAACTCACCCATTCTCCTCTAAAAATAAGACTTTAAATCTACCTTTATTCACTCATCATCATTTTCAAACTTTAGATATCCAAAATGTAGAACATTTTTCAAGAAAAAAAAACAGCAAGAAGAAGAAGAATTCTCTCTAAAATTCTTACTAAAATTATAGCTCGATTGATATTTAAAGAGCTTGAAATCCTTCTCCTTTACACATAGAGTACCCTATACTTGTATGAAACCAAAATTGCTAGCTTTATTCTTCTTTTCTTTTTTTTTTTAAATAACTAAAGCAATCAATTTTACAATTGATAAGTAGGAACTCACAAAAATTCTTCTTAAAGAGGAAACACATTCTGAAAAATTTTTCAATCTCACTTGATATTGACAATGTACTCCCAACACTAGAATCTAACAATTAAAGCACAATCCTTTACTCACTAGCACTTTTCAAGAAAAATTTATCTCATATACTTCTAGAATGGCCAGTTCAGAAAGGGCAAAATAAGGGCTTTTAACGCTTAAGGGATCAAAATGCAGATGTAATTAACAAACATAAAATTAACACGCATTTCACATACTCAAATAGGCTCAAAAGGGCTTGCAAAGGGATATTATACAGTAAAGGTATGTCAAAAGGTCTTTTCAAAATTTGATAAAAAAAAATATTGCCTAAGTTATTTCTAATCTCATTTTTTATCCCAACTAATCTCTTGCACTGATTTTTATTATTTAAATATTGCCTAAGGTCTTTTCATGCACTGATTTTTATTATTTAAAAAAATAAGCCTAAAGTGCACATTTATTAGGAGATCTACTAATATTGATCTAATTGAAACTAACCAATAAAGAAAAATTCATTCAATAATTTACCACTCTCTTGCTATCCCAACTAAACTAATCTAAATAAGGCTTTCTAATTCTAAGTTAAAGATAATTCACAACAGGAATAACTATGAGGGTAAACTAAGATGCAAAAGTATGTTATAACAATCAACAAACAAAAATAAACATCACAACTAAACTAAAATCAAAACACAATTGAAAATAAAACTAAAAATGACAAAATAATAACATAAACTTTAAAATTAAAATGAAAACAATAGCAAAATAAATAAAATACAAAAATTAACACAAAATATAAAAACTACTAGAAAATAAAGCTAAAAAATAGCTAAATAAGGTGAATTCATGTTCATCATGCCAAAATTGATGCAAATGCACAAGGAATGGAGTGTTTGTATTAAAAATGTTGATGAAAAGAGGAGAAAATGAAGTGAAATGCCTAAAGATATGGCAGACGGGTAAGACAAATGATCTCAACCAAGTGCACCCTTCTGCATTGAAAACTGCACATTGTACATGACTACGACGATTTGGTCTCTGCCGTGTGCACCAAAATTTTTACAAAATTTTCAAGTTTTACACCCATTTTCATGCACATTTACATACTTATTTCTACTCTTATTCATGCAGAAATCAATGCTCAAATGAATCACCAAACAATTAGCAAAAACAAAGGAAAAAAATTAAAAATTTAAAACTAAAAACAAGCAAACAAAATAAACAACTAACTAAAAAGTAGAGGGAAAGAATTAGTTCTGGTTTAATGAGTTCTAACTCGACTCTTGTTACTGTCAGGAAGCTGAGCTTGTGATTCAAATGTTAGTCTCTCCAGAATTTACTCCTCGTTTTCCCCTATCAGTAGGAGAAATCTATCCAAATTCACCAAGGTAGGCAACACCATATCTTCGATAAAGTACCTCTCCACCTTGGGTTGTTCATAAACGTACTCCTTCAGCTCTTCTAGCCTTAATAAACTATTCATGTGGACTGAATTTAGTGCTTCCATATGAGAGTTAAGCCATTTTTGCTCTTTTGGTGAACAATCCTTAACAAGAGATTGAAACTCATTCTCCAAGCTACATGCCTTGTCTTTGACAGTGGTTAGTCTCTTCTCCAATGAATGTACCCCACACTTGATTTCTTCATTATTTATTGGCTGTGCATGACTCAATTTCTCCTCATTATCGCCATTACTTCAATTTTGCACCAAAATACTCAAGAATTCCAATTTGGATTTTAGGCTCTTGATTCCCGATTCTTGTCTTCTCTATAAATGCTCTTGAGTCTCCAATAAATTCTTTTGATTCTTTATCTTTTCCTTTTTATAATTAATTGTGGCCGTCCATTCTTCTCTTTCAGCTCTTAGTTTCCTATCCTTGCTTTCAAGCAATTCAAAGAGGACTTGAACTTTGAAGGCACAAGACTCTTACGATATCCATTGTGAGCCAGGATCTTCAAAAGATAGCGATGAGCATAATACTGAAGGTTGGGGTGAGTATTGCATTTCCTGTATTTCTCTCCTCAACTCTTTCATTTGCACTCTCAACATAACCAATTTATCATCTTGGACAGTACCATGTATTATTTGAAAATGCATCATAATCTTCCTACAAAAAATAACACCAAATCAAAAACAAAGAAAAATAAAAGTCTCAAAAAACGATCAAATAAAGATATCAAACAAATAATACAGTTTATCCCCGGCAACGGCACTAAAAGCTTATTGCGATCTCAGCAAGTGTACTAAATTGACAAGGAATATAGAGGAATATATTTAAGAACCCAGAATATCGTACCCAAGGGATAAAAGGCTATTTAGTAATCTAGAGCTGAGCAGGATTAATCTGAGATAAATTTCTAAGTTTTCGATTGAAAGAACATCCTCAATCTAATTAACAAAATAATTAAATAAAGATAATTAAACTAAAGATTAAAGCATTAATTAAAGACATTACCAAGGTACTCTAATCCTCCCCATACCAAATACAATTGAATTAAACCACCAAGAAATCTATGGCTTAAATGTGGACAACCCGTCTAAACCCCTAGTATCCCATTTCGGAGCCTACTACTCTAACTACCCGATATTTCATTTTGGAGCTTATCCGATAGCCATCATAAACACAGGTCCCAAGACCTAGGCATGAACTAATATCCCATTTTGGAACTTACTAATTCAATACCCATCTATCCTTCAACTATTTCTGGAATTAGCAATGCAAAAACCATGAATCAAAGGCCTCCATTTTGGAATGCAATCTCATTTGATTCACAGCTCATATGAGGTTAAAATGGAGCATGAAAATACCCATTCAATTCCAAGCATAATAACCATCCATTCAAATGAAGTAAAATGATAAAATGCTCAACAACAAAATAGATAAATGAATAAACATAATAAATAATAGAACATTCAAGCACACATATATATCAAAAACAAGTTCAATCCATTACATAGGTATGGGGATTCATAGATCCCTTAGCAACAAAACTAAAAATTAAACATAAATAAATTAAAAGAGAGAGGAAAGAGGAAACCCAAGAACTCCATTTGCAGCTAGTGAAGCTTTAATCCGAATCCAAACTTCCTCCTTCAAATCTCCAACAAAATAAAGAACAAAACTAAAAGCAATTGCAGAAAATTAAATCTAAACCTAAACTTACATTGAAAATAAATCTAATATAGGGCTTACATTGAAATAAATCTAATCTATAACAAAAACTAGAATGAAAATACAAGAAAAATGAAGGAGAAAACCCTAGATCTAAGTGTGGCGGCTCTCCTCTCCATATCCTCCATTTTTTGCCAAAGAAATGCTATTTTTATATAGATTTGTAGGTGGACATAGCAGAGACCAATGGTCTCAGTCGAGTCCAATCAGATCGAAATGGTACTATAGCAATGGCACACAGCTAAGATCAAAGCGTCTTGCCCGAGTGCACCCTTCTGGACTGAAAAACTTCAAACTCTACGTTGGACACGGTCGAGACCAAATGGTCTCAGCCAAGTCCAATTGGACTCTACCGAGACCAAATGGTCTCAACCGAGTCCAAAAATAAAACAGTGCAAATTAGGGATTCTGCATGGCACACGGCTGAGACACTTTGGTCTCAATCGAGTGCAAGTCAATTCTCTACGAAAAAGTTAAAATTACCTCAATAAACACACCAAAACATGATAAATCTCAATATAATTTCATTTTGCATAAAAAGAGAAATTTAACAATTAAAATATTAAAAACCACAGTACAAAATGAGATACAAACACAAACACAAATATACTAAAATTGAATACAAAACTTAGAGTTATCAAGTACAAAGGTAAAAAATTATCTTATCTCTAATATAAATGAATCACAAATGGATAAAATTATATATTGACCGCATAGTGGATTAAATTAGACTACATTGTTTTGCATGTCAAATAAATCGGATTGCAAATAGATTGAATTTAAATCACACACACACATATATATATATATAGAAGGCCCCGTAGAGAAAGAAAGAAGATACAGCAGAGTGGTTATCAAAATATGAAATTTCAATGCAGCCAACTAAGATAAAGCTGACTAGATTAGGATTAAAAAGTCCAAAGCAATTACTCGAGACGCGAAGCATTTTTACAAACTACGGACTAAATGACACCACCAAATTCAGCCAAGTCAATATGCACCCCAAATTCAATATTCTACCAGATTATAAAATAGAGGAAATTATATAAATTAATCCTTTTTTAATTTTAGATTTCAAGAATGACATTTTGAGCTGATAAAAATGCCCAATTTTTTTCTCTAGCAACTTCATAGACGTAAAAATCCCATTTTCATTGAAATACATGCATATGACTATTAATGTTGTAGAATATTTTCATTGATTCTAAGAATTTTTCGATGTATTATCAAGTAAGAAAGGCTCGCGGGTGGAGGAAGTTCCGAAACATCCAAGTACGCAGCACTGAGACAGATCTTTCAGGGAAGCCGCCCCGAGGTTTCCATAGTTGATGATCTTTTCTTTTCAGTTGCTGCAGAGTCCATTGCTTTTGGAGAAAGCAAGCATCAAGAGATCCTTGTGGTTTAATTCCTGTGATGTATTTACATTGTTTTGTTCTTTTTTTGTATCTGACTTCATTTTTTTTTTATCTGACTTCGATCTTGTTCTTTTTCTTTTATCAAAAATTTTAATTGATGGTATTTATGCATCATCCAGTGTTTATTATCCGAGCGCACATTCATTTATATTTGAATGCGTTAGCATTGTTGTGGCTTTAAATGGCTATGAAGAAGTGAAGAATTGAAGCAGCCTATTAAAGAAATAAAAGAAAAATGGTAAGTTGTTTCGAATTATCCAGTTTTGGGAAATATTGCTTAAGATGTTCTAACTATTCCAGAGTCAAGTGTTGATGCTGATCAGGTTCTGAAGGGTGATGGTGTTAGTGTTTTGGATGAGGATCAACACTGATTTTATATCCTTGTCAAAATCTGCTGGCAAGAAGGAAAGACAAATAATAGAATATATTAATTTGGTACGTACAAGTTATAGTATGGAGTACAGAATTAAAGATGAAGAGCTGCAGATTTGTGTGCGGGACTAATACTAGGTCCAAGGATGCTGTATGCTAATGTGATTTAAAATCAAAATTAATGAACATAATGTAACATCAGATATTTTAAAAAGTAATATGATTTTTTAGTGCAAATAACTGATGCTAGAAGGTAATACTTGACAAATTCTAACCTGCAGTAGTTTTCCAGTGACTTAATTGCAAAGCAAGATGATTGCTGCTGTAAGTGAAAAGAAAATTGTAAAAAAAAAATATACACTATATTTTATTTATGTATAAAAAATATACTTTATTTTTTTATATACAAAAAATATTGTATTTTATTTATGTACGAAAAAAGATATACTGTATTTTTTATGTACAAAAAAAGTGTATTGTATTTTTTTTATGTACAAAAGAAAATGCATTATATTTTTTATGCACATAGAAATACATTGCTTTTTTTTTATGTACAAAAAAAGTGCATTGTATTTTATTTATGTAAAAAGTGTATTGTATTTTTTATGTATAAAAAATATACTGTATTTTTTATGTACAAAAAATATACTGTATTTTATTTATGTATAAAAATAAATATGCTGTATTTTAATAAAAAAAATATAGTATATTGAGTTTTATAAAAAAATAAAATGTATTTTATTTATATACAAAAGAAAATATAATGTATTTTTTATTTACAAAAGAAAATACATTATATTTCTTATGTATAAAAAAATATACTATATTTTTTATGTACAAAAAATACACTGTATTTTTATATATAAAAATATACTATATTTTATTTTTATATGAAAAAATATACTGTATTTTTATGTATAAAATAAAATATACTATATTTTTTATGTATAAAAGAAATAAACAATATTAATCTTAAAATCCAACCACAAAT
Source organism: Excoecaria agallocha (assembly GCA_037975025.1). Taxonomy (NCBI): domain Eukaryota; kingdom Viridiplantae; phylum Streptophyta; class Magnoliopsida; order Malpighiales; family Euphorbiaceae; genus Excoecaria; species Excoecaria agallocha. The sequence goes on along the minus strand of CM075811.1, from coordinate 56,102,425 downwards.
TCAAGGGCAGTGCTCACACAAAAGTAGAACCCATCCACTACTTGGGTTTCATTGCCATATTCTTTTTTATATTCAAAAGTAAATATATTATATTTTCTTCTCACAATAAACTGTATTTTTTTTTCATGTACACAATAAATGCTAACTATTCCATAAAATTGACTTGTATTCAATTTTATCTCATTGTAAAAGTGATGCGAGGAAGATAAACATGCTTATTCAATTCAACTTTTTATCAACGTAACTAATATATAAATATTAGTATTTTAAAAAGACGTGTGAAAGAATAAAAGGAACTGGGAATTTTAGGCTTCTGCAATAACTTGAGCTTGAAGTCTTTCCTCCTTGCTTTTAGGTGACTTCTTAGTTGCTGCTGCTCCACCATCTTGTGTCTCAGTTATGTTCTCAATTCTTGCCAAGACTAGTTTTGGCTGTGCCATGACCTGACCACCTTTAAAGCCACCCCACTTGTATCACTCCGCGACGCCAAATCCTGGCACAGTTAATAAAACAAAATAGTAGAAGTCTGTCCGGTATGCAAGCATGCATACAGGTGATGAGCAGAAATGTATGTGCACACAGAACGAGACAGAAACAAACCCAGGTCACAGCATTAAAATGGTCCTCTGAGTAGCCAAGCTCTGCATATATTCTTGAGCATAAGCTGGGGGCAATAGGGGATAAAGCGACTACTATGATCCTTACTGCTTCAATATAATCACAAGATCCTGCTCGGTATCAACCCAAATGATAATAGCAATTCATTAACATGCGTTTATAAAATATTGGAGTATTTAAAAAGAATGAATAAATATTGAAGTATAAAATGTTTTATTAAAGCAAAGTTTTATCTTTTTTAATTAAATTTTTATTTTTTGTTTTCTCTTCTTTTTTTCCCCCTCATCTACTGGCTTGCAAGGTATGTTCTTTCTCTACAATCCGTAGCTTCTCTTTGCTTCTCAGGATAAATTTTGAAGCCTAGCTGATTAGTTTTATTTTATTTTTATATAAAAAAGTATTAATCTTTTTATGTTACTTCCTGAAAAGTTTGGTTTTTCTATACATTTTCAGTCTTAAGGCTTGGTGAGATTAAAAATTTTGACTTTTGATTTTTCGCTCATCAGCATTTTAATATGTCTAAGGGGTTCTATGTTTATGTTGTTTCAGGTGTGCTTATAGTGCTATGGCTGCTTGACTATAGAAGGTCTAGTATGTTCTCGCTCTCTAGTCGTAATTGGATTTTAGTTTCCAGTACATTTGTACACGATTTTGTGTGTGTTGTGCTATTTGTCATGTGTTCGCCCATTGTTCAAGAACACATTTGGGACCTCCGACTGTTTCTCTTTTCCCTGTTGTGTGCATCTGATTATGAGGAAAAAAATTCAAAACTTGTAAGAGTTTGATGAAGTATCTCCAAACTTCATCAATGTTGTTTTACTATAGATCTAAAAGAATGAATAAATATTGGAGTATAAAGTATAACTTCCTCCTCCAAAAATGATGACGATGATGAAGAAGATCCAATCATTTGATTATAGCAAAATTTTGGATCCAATATTTCTCCAGATTTTATATTCAAATTCCAGTTTCTATACACTGTAATTCCTTTAATAGGTTTCAAATATATATATATATATATATATATATATATATATATATATATATATATATATATATATATATATATATATATATATATATATATATATATATATATATATATATATATATTTGGGGTATTTATGAAGAAACCCCTATAAATATAAATCAAACCCATGTTTAAATAAATATAAAGTTCCTCGATTAACTGAAAATTAAAATCAAAAAGTAAAAGTAACTATTGCCTCACAAAATAATCTAAGATGTCACAAAATTATATAGAAACATGCTTTTACATTTATTGAACTTATGTCCCTTCCAATTCAAACCTAGGTAGCAATGATTAAAACTAAAGCTCCACTGAAATTTTGTAACTTCATTTGTGATCACCCAAATTTCTTGCAAATAACGTTCTGATTATTATATTTCGATCTGCAAAAATCAAATAACTCAAGTATTATTTTTTATTGCTAGCGCACAAAAAATAAAATAAAAACATCACAAGGAACTACCAACAGCAGCTTTAGTCAAACATTGCCAAAACAATGAAACATGAGGCTAGAACAATGAAAATTGGAATTTGCTCCTACTATCCTGAAATGAATGAAGATTGATTTATTCTAACCACAAGCCATTCAACAAAGGATAATCTTCTAATGCAAAATGCAGACAAATATCAGTTTTGTCATGCTTACTAAAAAGACAGTTTGCAGATATTGCTGACGTACATCCCGGAAACTGTATCGCTAATCTTGAAATGATGATTGTGGCTGAAAAAGACGCCCGAGAGTGTGTCCCCGGAAAGCAAATGCTGCAACCAAGAGATACATGATTTCTTTTTGCTATATTCAAAAACTGAACCATCAAGCTAACCAGGCAGCAGATTGATTAGCACATGAATGCCAAAGCACTTCTAAATTTTGTAATCAATCTGAGTTTCTCTACTCTGCAGAGGTACTTGCCAAATATTTTAGTAGTACAGCATAAAACAATCTAAAACCTGCAATTGATTGATCAAAATTATATGGTACATTGACAATTCGACCATCTGTAGATCATAATGCAGGCTTCTCTAGACCCCAATCCCTCAAGCAACACCAGCCAGAAAATTGTCTTCAACATTTATAATAATTCATGCCTTCGGGCTTTAGGTGATCAGATGTATACTGCTGCAAAATTTGTTGGAGTTGTTCTTAAATGGGAATTCAAGCCCATAACAAGAATGCTACTAATTGCACTCTTTGCGCCTACAGTTTAATGTGACAGTTCAATCAACTGAACGCAAGCCAATTTCCAAATACAATAAGTAGAGGACCTACAAGCAAAATATAGAACATAAACAACAAAAAGTCCCGCATGTAAGAAAAAGGTACATGTAAATAATACAAAAAAAAAATATTATTAATACTTGAAATATGAGAAGCTACATATTTATTTAACTTAAAAGGTGAAAGACCAATACAAGAATTAAAATTTAGCAGAGTTTAAAAGGTTGACTACTCTTTAGTGTTTAATTCATGCATAGAAAACAGGGGATGCAGTTTCATCAAATGTCAAGTGTCTTGTTAATTTGCTCTAAACAGAAACCAAAAACAGATGAAGACGTTAAATTGTATTTGTTGCAAAATTCAGGGGTTAATTTCATCCATACTCGTATAATTATTTCATCCATACTCACATAATTATGGCCAATTTAACGTTATAATAACAATAAATTAATTTGTATCAATAAAACCTTAATGGCTGGATTTTGGAGGTTTATAATCACAGGAGTTACGCTGTGAATTGCTAATTGAATTGTGATTTTAGCTGATAAACTCCATTGAGTTGCGAATTGACCTTCAGGAAATGGGGCAGGATATTTCTATGCTAAAATCACAACTCAGTTTGAAATTCACAACGCAATTCCTGTTTCTAATGCTGTAGGTGATTCAGTTCCCCCTGCACCAACTCCAGAAAAGCCACATATTGTATACGACTATTCTAGGAGACATGGAGCCCTCACTACAGCTCTGGAATCATATTCATTCCCAAGTGATCTTATGTTAGTACTATGCCCTAGAGCCTATGAGATCAGGGATGCATTTTATGTATAATATAACTATTTTTATTAATAAAAGGCTTCATTCATTATTTAGTACCATGTGGTTACACATTTATTATTATTATTTTAACTTTATAATGAAGTCTCCAAATATATAAATATAGCGTATAGAAAATTATAAAAGAGTTCATAATATGAGATTCCTAATATATGCAAACATGTTAATACCTAAAATATCTTTGGTTATTGTATTAACAAGAAGAGACATTATTAATACGGATAAACTAACATATATTATATTTCTTCACTAAGTCGAGCAGTAATTCTCATAAGCTGTGAGTATAGTGATATTGAAGTAAACATGTGGCTACTTGTTTGATAAGCAAGTACATTGGAGATTTGATAAAAACAATCTTAACTTAGATACTCAATCTATGTCAGTTAAGACTTTTTGCATATCAGTGGTACAAGATCCTAAAACTTGAGGTCATCATGGTAATCTGAAGTGGTAATTGTTATACTTTTATACCTATGCTTTTACTTCTTTCAAGAGTTATACAAAACTCGGTCATTAGCTAAAACATGAACCACTTCGAGGTAGTTGACTGACTAGCATAGGATTCACCACCCCAAATACGAGTAGGTAACATATCTCATTTTAATACAATCTATATTTAGGAAATTTTGGCCAAAGTAGAATGCAAGATGAATGAGATTTACAAGGGCATTTTGAAAATAATATAAATACTCAGTATAAGTCAGTTAAGACTTTTTGCATATCAATGGTGCAAGATCCTAAAACTTGAGATCATCATGATAATCTCAAGTGGTAATTGTTATACTTTTATACTTGTGCTTTTACTTCTTTCAAGAGATATAAAAAGTTCGATCATTGGGTAAAGCATTAATCACTTGGAGGTAATTGACTGACTAGCATAGGATTCACCACCCCAGATACGAGTGGGGAACATATCTCACCATTCTAATACAATCTATATTTAGATAATTTTGGCCAAAGTAGAATGCAAGGTGAATAAGACTTACAAGAGCATTTTGAAAATAAAAATACATGTATTAGAATGAACATAATTAATTTTAAAGAGTTTGACATTAATCCATACTATATCCTAAATAAAATATAAAAAATGTGAAAAGAGTCATTGCACGATAACTACACATGGAAGGAAATAGTCATAACCAATTTCTATCACTTGAGCAATCATGATGCTTGATTACAAGCCTACCATAGCCTGTACATATTAAATGTATGATGATATCAATTGAGAATTGATAAAATGATTTAAATAAGTTTAAATGATACAATCCAATATACTAGAATTGTAAGTTACATTATGTACGGCCAAGTTACATAGACATCCCATAAGGTCACATACATTATAAGATTTATATCCAAGGTTAAAGAAAGAGTGTAATTATAACATGTTATAAGAAGTTCATACACACAAGGAATAACTTTTGAATGGCTATTGGGCTTGAAAGCCCAAGAAAGATGCATAAAAAGACCCTCCTAATGTTTTCTGCACATGGATCATAGGTGAGCTGGAGAGATTTTCTCTCTAACCTGTATGGATCTTATGTCCACACCATAAGTGCTATAGGCATCCAACTTAAGTCCATATGGCTGATCATGAGCTTATTTGAGTTTAAAGCCCAAAATATAAGAGAAAAAGTTTCCCTTCTCCCATGCGCATAACGAGTTACTGAGTTTGAGAAATTTGCTCTCAAACCTAGATGGCTAATTTAATTGGTCAAATTAAAAGTTATCAAGACCATTAGATGTTTTATCTACTGGACTTAAGATGGTTTATGCTTATATGCCAAAAACCATGCGCAAAACATGTAAGATTAGGACATTTTGAAAGTTTCCTAGAATGACAAATTACCTAAAATGGAAAGTCTCCATTTTTGAATTACTCAAATTGAGCTAACATTTAAAATTAGTTTCAAATAATGTAAACAAGCCTATAACATAGGTTTTTCTTTTATGCATTAGAGATGCATTCAAGGATGTATGCTTAGCATGATGAGTAATTATGCACTAAGGCCTAATATGATTGAGCACTTGCATATTTACATTTTGGCCCATGATCCCGACCATTTTCTATCTTGTATTATGCTTTTCTATTGGTTATATATACTTAGATTACATAGGTTAGAATAGGAAAGAAGAAGACTAAGAGCAAGAAACTGGTGGGTCGGGTAGAGATCCAAAAAAGAAGATGGTGTATTATTTTTTTTGTTTGTAAATCATGCATTTTACCTAAGTTTGACTTTTTAATCTTGCTTTTGGCTTGGAAAGTTCAATTCAATGTAAAAGGTTTCATAACTATATTATATTTTTTTATGCTTTATATTTATGTAATAGATATCGAAAGCATATTAATATATGCCAACCATGTATTATGAGACTTAATAAAAGAAAAACCCTTGAATAACATTAAGATTACACACATTCCATTAAACATGAATTGAACTAGTAATGGATTGTTGAACATACTTAAGCCCATACATCAATGAACATGTTCAAATCATGATTAACGGGCCCATCTTAACTCGTTCATTAATTTATTAAGCATACTCAAGCTTAATAATTTGAGAGGCAATATTGGAGAATGCATGTAATGTATATACATGAATTAAGAGTTAATGACCCAATGACTCAATAATTGTATATGATTCAATTGACATGTGATGCCTACCAAACAAGTGTCTACAGTTGTGGCTTGTTGAGCATAATCAGGGTCACACTCTAAAGATTAGATACTGACCCACTAGAAAAATAATCATATTTTTTCTGACCAATAGTGAGAGCTACTAATTCATAATAGTGAAAGTAAAATGTAATTAATTAGAGACTATTAATTTATTCATGCACATGAACATACTCTAACATGCCTTTTCTTCACGTCTAGGTTCACTGCATCATGAGCACTTCAAACATCAATCCTATATTGTATAGCAACAAGTTGATTGGCCCAAACTACTTGGACTAGTATAGAAACTTGAGAATAGTTCTCAAAGACTAAAAGATTCTCTATGTGATAGAAAAACCTATGCCACCTGCTCCACTTGAGGATGCTCCTACAGCTGAATTGGAAGCTTACATCAAGCATGCCAATAACAATGACATTGTGGTCTACATCATGCTAGCCAGCATGACATCAAATCTCCAAAATTAGCATGAGACATTGGATGCTCAAACCATTATCTTCCAACTCAAGGAATTGTATGAAATACATGCTTGTAGAAAAAGATATGAGATATTTACGGCTTTATTTAGCTGTAAAATGGTGGAAGATGCTTCAGTGCATGTGCATGCCCTGAAGACACAAGTATATTGAGTAGCTTGGAAAGTTGGATTGTGTAATGAATCATGACTTATATGTGGATATGATCCTACATTCCTCTTTTCCTAGTTATGCACCTTTTGTGCTTAACTAAAATATAAATAGCATATCCACTACATTGCCCAAACTTATCAACATGCTCAAAGAGGCTGAGAATTAGGTCAAGAAAAGACCAAATCTTGTTATAGTTGTTTCTTCTACTCCTTCAAAGGGAAAAAGGGCAAGAACAAGAAGAAACAAACCAAGACTTCATGTGGGATTACTAAGAAGAAAGGCAAACTGTAAAAGGAGAAAGCCCAAGGGGACTAGCTTTCACTGTGGTAATGCACACAACTAGAAGTGGAACTGCAAGATCTACTTTCAGTCTCTGAAGGAGAAGAAGGAAGCTATGGCTTCTAATCCAAGTATTTGCAAATGAAATTAATGCTTATTCTATTTCTCAAAGGCATATTCGAGGATGTGATATTGAATATCGATCTCACTTATGTAATGATCTGCAGAGCCTAACAAGCAGTAGGAAGGTGCTGAATGTAGATATTGATTTTTGAGCAGTGGCTGGATAGAAGGTAGCCACACTGGAGTAGGGACTTATCACATTTATCTGCCTAGTGGCATGATTTTTGAACTACATAATTGTTATTATGTTCCTTCTTTGTCCAAGAACATTATTTTAATATCTTGTTTATTTCAATAAGGTTATGACGTTTCTCTAGATAGAAAAAATGGTTATTCTATTTTCAAGGATAATATATTTCATTGTTCATCTTTAGTTAATAATGCAATATATATATACTCTTGATTTAAATAAGAAGATTCGTAACATAAATACCAAGAGAGCGAAGAAAGATAATCCTAAAATATGTCTTGTGGCATTATCACTTAGGCCACATAAATGAGAATTGCATGGCTAAGTTACATGAGTCTGGTGACTTAGGATCATTTGACCATATGATGTATGTATATCTTGTTTATTAGACAAGATGAAAAAATCGCCTTTTAGTGGCAAAGGAACACTATCTAATATAGCATTGGAAGTCATACATTCAGATGTATATAGTCTTACGTCTACATATGCTAGATGAGATTACCTCTACTTCATTACTTTCATAGTATATTACTCATGTTATGGTTATGTGTCTAACGAAGTATCAATCTGAAGTTTTTGAAAAGTTCAGAGAATTTAGGAATGAAATAAAGAAACAGCTTCGTAAAAGTATTAAAATACTTTAAGTTACATGAGTCTGGTGACTTAGGATCATTTGACCATATGATGTATGTATATCTTGTTTATTAGACAAGATGAAAAAATCGCCTTTTAGTGGCAAAGGAACACTATCTAATATAGCATTGGAAGTCATACATTCAGATGTATATAGTCTTACGTCTACATATGCTAGATGAGATTACCTCTACTTCATTACTTTCATAGTATATTACTCATGTTATGGTTATGTGTCTAACGAAGTATCAATCTGAAGTTTTTGAAAAGTTCAGAGAATTTAGGAATGAAATAAAGAAACAGCTTCGTAAAAGTATTAAAATACTTAAATTAGATCGAGATGGAGAATACTTAAGGTAAGAATTTCAAGATTATCTGAAAGACAATGGAACATTATCTCAGTGGACTTCACTATATACAAATCATAATGGTGTAACTGAGAAGATGAATCAAACCTTGTTAGACATGATTCGATCCATGATGAGTCTTGCAAACTTGCCCAAGTCTTTTTAGGACTATGCACCCAATACCACTATTTATGCATAAATAATACAATGCACTCAAAAAGTGTTTGTTTCAAAGCATGTTATCTTAAAAAAAAATTCTTCTAAGAGGAGACATTGGAGGTAAAATTCAACTTAATGAAATTTATGATCCACAAATTGAAGCTGATCAACCGATTGATCCTGAGCTAGTTATTCATGAAGATGAAATAACAGTTGAACTTGATATTACACAACTACCAAAGAGATCTACTAGGATAGAATTTGTTCCTAAAGGAGATAGATTTCTCATTAATGAGAATAAAAATATAACTTCAACAGAAAATAGCGAGCGTACAAGCTATGAGGAAGTTCTGAATAATCCAGAATCTGGATTGTGGTTAAAAGCCATGAAGTCTGAAATGGACTCCATTGTATAAAGGTGAAGTCTGGACCTTAACCACTTGAAGGGATAAAATGCATTAAGTGCAAATGGGTTTTCAAGAAAAACACCGACAAGGAGGGTAATGTACTTAGTTATAAAGCATGTCTAATGGCAAGTGGCAACGGGTTATCGCCAAGGAGAAGGTATTGTTTATGATGAAACTTTCTCCTATGGCAATGCTTAAATCCATTAGAATTCTCCTAGCCATAATTGCTCATTATGACTATTAGATATGATAAATAGATGTAAAGATAACTTTTCTTAGTTGAAATTTAGCTAAGGATATATACATGACACAGTCTGAAGAATTTACATTCGAAGATGGAAATCTGGTATGCAAGCTTCACAAATCCATTTATGGATTGAAGCAAACATCTAGAAGTTGGAACATCCGATTTAATGAGGCAATTAAAGAATTTGGTTTCTCACAAACTCATATGAACCATGTGCATATAAAAATGTCAGTAGGATTGCTATAGTTTCTCTAGTGTTGTATACAGATGACATATTACTCATGGAAAATGATATCTCCATCTTACAGTTAGTTGAAATTTGGCTTTCGAAGCAATTCTCCATGAAAGACTTTGGAGAAGCAACTTACATTCTGGGTATTTGAATCTATAGAAATATATCAAGGAAGTTTCTAAGCCTTTCACAATTGACTTGCATAGACATAGTACTAAAGAGGTTTAGTATTAGATCTTTCTAAGAAAAGTTATATTCTTATGGTACATGGGAAATCCCTTTCTAAATTTGTGTCCATAGACACAAAAAGAAAGAGAGTGAATAAGATTCAATATGGATCTGCTATATGATATATATGTATGTTCTGCTACGTACTCATTCAAATGTCTCTTTTGCTTTGAGTGTCACAAGCAAATTCCACTCCAATTATGGAGAGGAACACTAGATGGCATTCAAGAATATCCTTAAGTACTTCAGAAGAACTAAGGATATATTCTTAGTTTATTAAGAAAGTGACTTGCAAGTAAACGAGTATATAGATGCCAGCTTTCAATTCGACAAGGAAGATTGTAAGTCACAATTTGGTTATGTTTATGATTGATATAACCTTAAGTAATTAAGAAGAACTAAGGATATGTTCTTAGTATATGGAGAAGGTAACTTGCAAGTAAGTGGATATATAGATACCAGCTCCCAATCCAACAAGGACAATTGCAAGTCACAATATGGTTGTGTTTATGATTGATGGAGGAGCAGTCAATTGAAAAGTTCCAACAAGATGGTTGCTAATTCAACTACTGAAGCTGAGTATATTACTGATTCTAAAGCAACTGAAGAAGCAGTGTAGATCAAGAAATTCATCATTGGACTGGATATGATTTCTAAAATTTTTAATCCAATATCTCCATATTATAATAATAATAGAGCCACTGCACAAGTAAAGGAACCACGATCTCATCAAAGGTCAAAAAATGTCTTCAAATAATATCACCTCATAAAAAAGATGATAAGTAGAAATGATGTAAAGATAAAGAGAATTATCACAAATGATAATGTGGCAAATCCTCTCATAAAGGAACCATCCCAAAGCAACTTTGGTCACCACGTGCAGACTATGGGTATTAGATACATAGGTGATTGGTTCTACTGCAAGTGGGATATTATTAGTGTTATGCCCTAGAGTCGATGAGATTAGAGATGTTTTTTCATGTACAATATAAATATTGTTATTAATAAAAAGCTTAATTCATTATTTCATAGTATGTTATTACATATGTTTGATCATTAACTTAAGTTTATAATAAAGTTCTAGGTATATAAAGAGTTCATGATGTGAGATTAGTAATACATGCAAATATGTTAATACCTAAAATATTTTTAGTCACAATATTAATACGAACAAACTAGCACATGTTATATTTGTTGATTATGTTAGTAGTTCTCATAAGCTGAAAGTATAGTGATAACAATATTGATATTCAACAAACCAAACACAATATTAAAACTCAACAAGCCAAACGCAATATTAAAACTCAACAAGCCAAACACAACTAGAATGAGAATCTGAAAAACTGTATATTGATGAATTAACAAATCAATTACAGTATAGCTGGTATGTTTTCTATTTCAAATTAAAGAAGAACAAATAAATGAAAACAACTGTGAGGCCTCAGCTTCAAGGAAGAACAACCAAATAATTCTGTTCTCTCCTTTCCCCACTCTCCTAACACTACTAACAAATAATTCCTCAACATCCCCTCTTCCACACCCCGACCTTCCTTTTATTATATTTTGCCTCCAAGCTAACTTCTTGCCAACTCAGCTGCCACCTCTTCTTCTCTTATATGCTTCTTGGGCCTCCTAGCATAAACTCTCCATACTGTGGGCTTGTGGCTCGGGATCCCTTCATGAGTAGCATTTTCTTCATCATTTCCCACCGGATGGAAAAATAGTCTTGTCCTCAAGACTAAAATTAGGAAACTTGTTGCTAATCACAAACTCATCCTCCTAAGTAGCATTGTCAGCCCCTCTATCTTGTCATTGAACCAACCACCATGGTATCATTTCTCCATGCCTACTGATAACCGTTTAGCCAAGGCACGTAGAGGGAGGACATTAGGCACCTCGGCTGGTTTAATACCTGCTGATAGAGAGGAGAGACTTGAGCAGTTCCAATGGATTTCTTCAGTAAGGAGACATGAAAGGTATGGTGGATCTGAGCCTCTGGAGGTAAATCTAGTTTGTAGGCAACAGGCCCCACTCATTGGATGATGGAAAAAGGCCCGTAAAAATGAAGAGCCAATTTGGGAGTGATTCGAGAAGTGACATAAACATGCTCGCCTTTGTAAACTCTACATGGAGACGATGCTGGTCAGCAGTGGTCTTTATCTTTGATTGGGCTCGAGCCAAGTGGGACTTTAGTTGACGTAGGGCTTCATCTCGGTCCTTTAACTCCTGCCTCACAGTTGCCACTTGGACTTCTCCTGGAACATATTGAAACACCATGGGTGCCTTACGACCATAAACTGCTTCGAATGGAGTAGTGCCAATCATTACATGGTATGTGGAATTATACCACAATTCTGCCCATGGCAGCCAAGTCATCCAAGTTTTTGGTTGGTCAGTAGCAAAACAACATAGGTAGGTTTCAACACACCTATTCACCACTTCGATTTGGCCATCAAATTATGGGTGATAGGCTGAGCTGAAGTTCAGAGTAGTGCCCTGGAGCTTAAAAATTTCTCTCTAAAATCGACTGATGAACACAGGATCTCGGTCACTAAGGATAGACTTAGGTAACCCATATAGGTGAACAACCTTCTGCATGAAAATTTCAGCCAATATCCTAGCAGTAAAGGGGTGCTTGAGAGGAATATAATGAGCATATTTAGACAACCGGTCCACCACTACCCAAATCGTATCACAGCCTTTTAATCTAGGCAATCTCGTGATAAAGTCCATAAAAATTTCCTCCTAAATTTGATCAGAAATAGGAAGAGGTTGTAATAATCCCCCCGGTACCAAAGTGGATGCCTTATAGCGCTTACAGATGTCACATGATTGAATAAAGCTCTGGATGGTTTTAGTCATAACAACCCAATAGAAAGAAGAGGCTAATCTCCTATAAGTTCTATAGAAACCAAAGTGCCCACCATGAGGACTAGTATGGAACTCTGCCAATAGTTTAGGAATCCAAGAGGAGGTTGACGAAAGTACTAACTTATTTTTGTAGAACAAAGTGCCATGCCATTCTGCAAAACTAGGATGAGTGAGAGGATCCTATTTTAAAGCCATCATAATCTTCTGAAGATGTGGGTCATTGGTTACCTCTTGGGATAGCTCCTGCACATCCAGCCAAATAGAAGTGACTGCAAAAACCTATAATTCCCCTGCTGTTCCAGTAAGCCAAGACAACACATCAACAGCTTGGTTTTCTTTCCCAGGTTTGTACCGAATTTCGAACTTGTATCCCATTAACTTGGCCAACCAATTTTGCTGCTCAATTGTAGTAGTTCGTTGGTGAAGTATCTGGCATATGCTTTGTTGATCGGTATAAATAATAAAAGGTTGTCCAAGAAGGTAAGGTCTCCAATGTAACACTGCAAACACAATGGCCATAACTTCTTTTTCATAAGCAAATTTGCTGAGATTTTGGGGAGATAAAGCCTTGCTAAATTAGGTGATGGGTCGGCGTTCTTACATGGGGATAGACCCTATTTCACTCCCTGAGGCATCGCATTCTATCTCAAAAGGCAAGTTGAAATTTGGCAAGGCAAGCAGAGGAGTTGTGGTCAACTTGTGCTTAAGTGCTTCGAAAGCCTTTTGAGCCTCTAAATTCCACTTAAACCCATATTTTTTGGTAAGATCAGTCAACGGTTTAGCATCTTCCCATACCCTTCAATAAACTTGCGATAATATCCGATGAATCCAAGAAAACCACATACCCCTTTGCATGAGGTGGGAATCGGCCAAGCTTGGACAGCACTGACCTTACTTGAATCCACTAAAACTCCAGTGCCATTTATCACGTGGCCTAAGTATTCGGTGGACTCCAGATCGAAGCTGCACTTCTTACTATTGACCACATACTGGCTTGTTGCTAATATTCCTAAGACCAGCTCCATGTAATGTAAATGTTCTTCCCACGTACGGTTGTAAATCAAGATATAATCGAAAAATACCAAAGCACACTTCTGCAGCAGTGGCCTAAATATGGCTTTCATGGCAGATTGAAATGTAGCTAGAGTGTTGGTTAATCTGAATGACATAACCAAGAACTCGTAATGCCCATCATGTGCACGGAAGGCAGTTTTCTCAATATCCTCAACACGTACGAGAATCTGGTGATAACCCTATTTGAGGTCCAGCTTTGTGAAAAATTTTGCCCCCTCCAACTCATCAAATAAGTCTTCTATGGCTGGAATCGAATATTTGTCCAATATGGTCATCTTATTGAGTGCGCGATAATCTACACACATGCACCAAGTTTGGTCCTTCTTCTTCACTAAAATGAATGGATTGGAGAATGAACTTTGGCTGTGTTGGATGATTCCTTTCTTTAACATCTCAGAAACTTGCCATTGGATTTCTGCCTTATGGTGGTAAAGGTAGCGATAAAGTCACACACACAGAGGACCCTAGCCAGGTTGCCAGGTAATTACATGTTCAATGGCCCTCTTGGTAGGAAGACCATTCAATTCATTAAAAATCGCACAAAACTAGTTGAGCAAAGAACCCTTTTGTTGCTTCTATTTTGCGGCTAAGTGATCCAAGGTCGTCCAAGACTCTTGAGGAAAACTATATTCTTCAACCATAAGCTGATGGAAGTATCCATCTAACCATCATTGCAATGATTGTAGTCCCTGAGACTCCATATTGACTCCCTTCAATTCTATCTTTTTTCCTTGAAAAACAAACTTCAAACTTCCAGTTGCCCAATTGGTAGTGATATCTCCCAAAGTTCTTAGCCATTCTACTCCCAAAATTAAATCTAGACCTCCAATATTAGTAACAAGAGCATTAATTAAATAGTGGTAATCGTTGAAGTGGATAGGAATTCCTACACATCTCTTATCTACTCTAACCACATTCCCATCTCCCAATTTAATTTCCAGAGATTTAATGTGACGCACCTAGAACCCCAAAATAGAGGCTAGCTGGGATGAAATAAAATTATGTGTAGCCCCGCTGTCCACCAAAATTTCAGTCGAAAATTCGTTGATGATCTCTCTCAATTTAATGGTGCTAACTCACTATCAATTTCTTCGGGTGCTTTTGCTTTATGGTGGAAGCAATTCAATTCGAGGACCCTACATTCATCATCGATTGGTGGTTCTTCTCCTTCATTTTCAGCGTCATAGAATTCCTCTTCTTCAACTTCATCTCCTTCACCTAACAACATAACCTTCAGTTGCGCCTTAGGACATTTGTGCTATGGGAAATAATTCTGCTCGCACTAAAAACAAAGTCCCTTCCGTCTTTTTCCTTCCCACAGGATCTTTGTAAGATGCCATACTCCTGGGCATCGCTGCCCCTATCTGTTAGAACCGGAGGTCAGTGAAGGCATTGATGGGTGGTTATTTGGAAAGGCTGATGGGTTCTTATTTTGGTTTGGGCTTTGGAGTGTATTGGGAGATAAACCCAATCTATTGGAGCCAGCCCATGTCCCATTAGTCACCTGTGTCTTAAAAATACCCTCCTTCTCCTTTATTGGATTCTTCGAATTTAGTTCCCTTCTTTCAATTTGCAGAGAAGCTCTAATGGTGCATGCTAATTGCATAGCTTTGATTTGGTCACCTGGTTTATGCACTTTCACCCAGCCTTTGAGTTCCTCTCTCAACCCACTTATGAAATACCCCATAAACTACAGTTCCGGCAGACTAGGCATTGTAGCTGCTGTTATCTCAAACAATTCAATAAACTCATATACACTCCCTGATTGTTGCAAATCAGCTAACTCCCTAAACGGACTGGAAGAATGGATTCCTCCATACCGATGCATTAAATCCACCTTAAACTACTCCTATGTCAGTGATGGCGATACTTCGAGTAACATAGAAAACTAATTTATGGTTGGTCCTTCCATACAAATCTCAGCCAACTGAATTCGCATATTTGGAGGGATTTGGTTCAATCAAAAGTAGGTCTCCATCCTCATTGTCCAGCCTCTTGGATCTGTACCGTTGAACATTGATAGTTTCACCTTCTTCAACGACACTAGTGGGTCTACAAAATGGCTTGTATGGATGTGGTAATCCATATGTAATACCCCTAATGGTACCCTAAAAGGGGTAGATGATCATTTCACATGAGACAGAGGTTGATTATGTGACTAATTAAGGGAATTGCAAGTTAGGGATTTAATTGAAAAGTAAAAGTAAAAGTTTTGAGGTATAAATGTGATATGTGAAAGGTGAGAGGCCAAAGTAAGAAACATAAATATAAAAAAGGGACCAAAATGAACTTTGCCAAGATTTTTGTGAGCCACCAATAGGAATGAAGCAAGTGGATGGCTAGAAAGAGAGGAGAAAGGCTGGTTTTCTTCTTGGGTTGGCCGGCTATTCTTGGCCAAAAAAGGGCTCATTTTGTTTTGTTCTTCTTTTCTTTTTCTTTTCTTTTTTTTTTCTATTCTCCTCAATTCTATGAAAATAAAATGATGCTCCAATGAGGGTAAAGGCTGTAGATGTTAGAGATGATGAACAAGATAGGGAGAAATCAAAGATAGAGATGATGAAGGAGAAAGATAAGGAAGAGAGAGAGATTGGTGGAGCTTGTTAAGGTATGGGAACTTCTCTTTTCTTGTGTGTGTGTTTGATGTGTATATGATGAAAAATTAGTAATATGTGATGTTATAGTAAGTGAATATCATGAAACATTGAGGTTATACTTGACTAGAAACCGAAATGGGAAGTTTTGTTGAAGATAGGGAAAAACTATTTTAAGGTTCACTTGACTAGTTATCAGTTATTTACTGATATCTTGAGTTCCCGTGACTCAAATTGAGAAATTCGAGTTTTATATGAAAATAGACTCATATATCTTCATTTTATATGCAGAACACAAGGCTTGAAACAATTTTTAGGATAGAGAAAAATTGGCTTGAATCCGGGTTAGGACTGCTGCCCTGTCACTGGGCAAAATCATTGGTTTTTATGGGATATCTTGCGATTTATAGGTCTGATTTGAATTATTTTTGATGTTTTGGAAACTAGACACACATATCTACAACTTTGTAGAAGGAAGTTTTCCATATAAATGATTTTTTATAGGTCATAAATGGTATAGAAATTGAGATATAAATTCTATCTCTAGGCGATTTGGGCTTATGGTTACTAGGTTTTTCATAGTAACCGTGAGGTACCCTAGTTTTCAATCCAAAACCTAAAGATGACCTATCTCATGGTTACTAAGCTTTTCATAATAACCGTGACCCCTTTAAAAAGTATATAACATGGTTATTACTCATTCGGTAATGATCGTGAGGTAGTCTGGCGTAGTCCAAACTCGAAAGGTAACCTAGGTCACGGTTACGATGAATTGGTAGTAACTGTGACCCTCCCTCATAAGTTAAAACTTGAAACTATAAGATGTCTTATGAGGCCTAAAGCTACTTTAACTCTTCCTAAGCCTTATAAATTATATTGAACATATAGATATGATAAGATAATGTACAACATTCACTATACTAGTTGTATAAAAAATGTAAAGGCAATTTTTATGTTATCAAAGTATATGGTAATGTATAACAAGCATACGAAATTTATAAGTAATATAAGGATAAAGTTACAGTAATTGATGCATGAAAATATATACTTGAATATGATTGTATTATATTGATTATTTATATATATTTGATTATGTTTAACAACAATATTGTCTCATTGAGCTAACCTATTTTACAATGAGTTGAATTGTATAAATTTAATAACATATGAATACGATTGGTTGCCTGCACATAGAACTTGGTTGCGGATAGATAGGCATGCCTATAGGGTTACAATCGCAACTGCTATATGTTCGACCTCATTTGGGTCCCAATAATTCGATCTTATATAGATCCCCATGATTCAACCTTATATAGGTCCCCATGATTCAGCCTCTAGTAGGTCCCTATGATTCGGCCTCTTGTAGGTCCCCATGATTTGGCCTATTTGGGTCCCCATGATCGATACCTTCAGGGTATCCTTTCGTACCTTCTGGTACTACAGTATAGTATCACCCATTATCCACACTCACAGGACTTTAGTAGGCATTTCACAGTATATAATTTACAGTATACAATAAATAGTATATGAATACATGTGTAACGATGATAAAGACTTGATTATTCATTATATATGATTGTTATAAATTAAGTATCTTATGTGGATTTAGATTGTAATCCTTGCATATTGATTACCATATCTGACATTAGTGCCATTTATCATGTGCTTGGTGACAACCACTGTGAGTGGTTGTTCATATATGTATTGTTCCCCACTAAGCTTTATAGCTTAGCACGAGTATTTATCCGTGTAGGTTCAAGATATGTCATTGCTTCAGGGACAAGGCCAACACCAGCTAGAAAGAGAAGTTAGGATGTCTAAAATGTACTATTTTTATCTTTTTGATTTATGTAAATTTTATAAAAAAATAATGTAACGAACATATTTTGTAATTATTAACTCAAAATATGATTATGATGTAACAAAGTATATGTTTATGTAACTTTTTCTAATGTATGAATTATAAAGTCAAAGTATAACCAATGGAATGACAAATGAACACCTCATTAGTATTATATGTATTATTTATTAAAAATATTAAAATAAGTAACAGTAATCTGGATAATCTAATATGGTCCTTAAATTTTTGGTATCAGAGCGCCTTGGTTTAGACAGTTCATGCCAATAAGAGTATAGAAATAAGCAGTTATAAAAATTTTTTGTCAGGTGTGTTGGCTTAATGCAGCTTGTTTCATCTTGTTTCAGTATAGCTTAGTGATGTATTGTTTGAAGGGAATTAGGAAGGGAGACTAAAGGAATCAGTGATCCTAGGAATTCGAGTCTAGGTGACTCCAATCCTTTTATAGTATCTCAAGATAGAACTTTAGCAGTGATGATAGAGGGTCTTAATAGAGACAGCTGGATTTATTAGCTTAGTGAGTGATGAGCATTGAGGCACGGTCACTTATAGTCTTCTCTTTTTCTTTGTACAACCGCGCATGGCATATTTGTTCTTTCCTTTTTCTTTACCCGACCGTTCATGGCCTTTGTTTTCTTTGCACGATCATTCATGTTTCATCTAGCCTTTTTTGTTTTTCCGATTAGGTATGATTTTTAGCATTGCTTTATCGATCGATTTTGAATTTCATCATTATTTTCCTGAGCCGATCGGGTATATGGCATTCAGTTCCTTTTTTACCAATCTAGTATATGGTTTTGTTTTAGTTTTTCTCTAACCGATTGGATAGATGACTTTCAGTTCTTCTTTGCCCGATCGGACATATGACTCTCAGTCCCTCATGGTCGATTGGATATATGTATAGCCCTCAGTTTCTTGTTTTGCCCGATCATATAGCATTTCTTTTCCTAATCACTTATGACCTTATTCTTCTTACAGTGCATAGTTATATGTTCCTTTTCTCTTCATGTGTACTCATCCATTTAAATACTAGATTACTGCTAAATCATGAATAGACTATTATAAGTTTACAAGTTTATTAAGAAAGCTCTAGGATAATGATGAATTAAATTAGTAGTGAACATGATGATGATAATTATATCTTGAGTGATGGTAAAGTTACAATGATGATGGTATAGTAATGAGATTCTAGGTTCAGATTGAAAGGTAAAGTATAGGTATATAGAACAAATTATTAAGCTAAGATATGACAGTATATATACAAATATATATGGAGTTGATGTGGAAAAATTGAGGTTAATTGCTACGCTCTGTAAACCTATCAGTATTTCCATAACAATCATGGGCAGTTGATGAAATATTTTATAGTGGGAATGGGGCAAAACATGTGCATTGCATATTTTCACTTCATTGCATACATGAAGCATCATTCACTCATAGCACAGCATCATATAACATGTACTTGGCCCCGACTGAAAAAGGAACCTGACAGGATATACCTTGAGCATAGTAATGATATGATCATATGATTAAGTCATCTTTATTTGGAGATAGAGTTATGAGAAAAGTGAAATAAGGTAAAGACAGAATCAAGAAAGTGTTATAGTTATAAAGAGATAAAGATAGATTGAATTTAAGTGTGATACAGTATAGAAATGTATATAGGATAAGCAAAGAACAAGTAAAGCCAATAGAGAAAGTATAAAATGCAGGATAAGTGAGATAGATATATGAGTATAGATAGAAGTATAGAAATAGTAGTGTTATATGAATATAAGGTACATGTCTGAATTTTGAGGATAAAATTCTTTAAGGGGGAGAGAATTGTAATACCCCTAATGGTACCCTAAGAGGGGTAGATGATCATTTCACATGAGACAAAGGTTAATTATGTGACTAATTAAGGGAAATTGCAAGTTAGAGATTTAATTGAAAAGTAAAAGTAAAAGTTTTGAGGTATAAATGTGAAATGTGAAAGGTGAGAGGCCAAAGTAAGAAACATAAATATAGAAAGAGACCAAAATGAACTTTGCCAAGATTTTTGTGAGCCACCAATAGGAATGAAGCAAGTGGATGGCTGGAAAGAGAGGAGAAAGGCTGGTTTTCTTCTTGGGTTGGCCGGCCATTCTTTGCCAAAAAAGGACTCATTTTGTTTTGTTTTTCTTTTCTTCTTCTTCTCTTCTTTTATTTTTCTTTTCTCCTCAATTCTATGAAAATAAAATGATTCTCCAAAGAGGGTAAAGGCTTTAGATGGTAGAGATGATGAACAATGCAACACCCTTATCAGAACAGTATTTTTCGAAGCAAAACTTAGCGGTAAACGGTAAATTTTTTTTTTCAAACTTTCCATCATGGCCAAACAACTTTGATACAATTTAATATTTTATTCAATTTACGAAATTTTGGCAGCACAATGGCTAGAACTTACTAGCCTCCTGAAAAATTCAAACAATCCACACAGCCTCTCAGAGGCACAACAAATCATATATCAATAATAGTCATTTACAACTCTTTAACTGACATTATCAGAACAACAACAATATTTATTATTTAACAAAAACTACCTTTAATACAGTTCAATTCTGTACTCTCACTATCTAAGTATATACATGCCACAAATACTAAACATAAAAGTACAACTAACTTTCTTCATCTTCGAATTCTGCTTCTCCATGTGTAGAGCTCCTTCAACTCTTCAAAACCTGCACGCAGTAAACACTACGTGCTGAGCACTAGAAATGCTCAGTGGTGACTACTAATCCTAGAACTTTCCAATTCAACATAGTTACATAAATTGTGTAAACTTCTATTCTTATTTATCAGAAATTTACTTTTAATTTCTTTCACACTATTTTCATTTTCTACCAACATTTTGTTTTAACCGTTTTACTTTGTTCGTATACTTTTCAATTTACTTTACACTACTTTCTTTGTGATTCGATTACAAATTGACTTTTCCTTTTACGTTTCTTACTTCTACTTTTAGTTATCTTTTGTCCTATACTTTTGCATCACTTGACGTAGTTGTCATTTCATTTAACGAATTACATGAATACTCATGTCTTTAATGGCAAGTTTCCTATTCCTAGTTCCATTAGATAATTCAAATACGATTTTCATTACCTATTCTTATAATTCACTTTAATCTTTAGGCTTATAATCTTTATTGCAAAGTGATGTAAGTATTTTGGATCACTCTGCATACAAATCTTTAATTTCTTTTCTTTTTAAATGAAACTTTTTTATTTTAACTAAACAATCGTTTGTCTTTTGATCATTTTACTTTTCACTTCCTCTTTACTTCCAGTATTTATTATTTAGTCATATGTTACACTTAAATACAGTATTGTCATGTTTGACTTTAAATACATAATTAACACCATTTTTCGAACTCTTTATTTTCTTAAAATAATAATTGGTACATAAATTACAAATTCAATCTCATGGGTCTTTTCATAAACATTTTATTTTTATAACCATTTTCTTATCATTATTGCTTATTAATTACAACCTTTGGAAATAATTTCGGTTCTATCCCAAAGGTTTCATTTTCTTTCAATCAAGCTCTTTGTCATTTATAACATTTACATTCAATTATTTTCACACTTTCCATTTATTCTTTTCAATATGCCCCTAATGCAATATGACAGGACTCTAAAAAAGGATATACGGAACATGGACCCAAAGGTCCCACTAAACAGATAGAGAAATGATCTCGAAAGATCAAGTCTCACAGAGCATAAAACAGATGCACTTTCACTTTCACTTTACACTGAAGTTATGGAGATCAAAGATCCTACCCATAGCTAAGCAAGTCGCCATGACTTGCACCGCAGTACAGAGGTGTCCCTATGGCTAGCCAATTATATCCTGAATAAGAATATCACTACCTGACTATTGCTAAGGGCAAAAAAAGTCAAGACCTTTCTGAATGATTTTCAAACATCAAAAATTTTAATTTCTTTTATTTTGCTTAAAACAGTGCATTTTGTCAATCGCACTCTTTTTAGTGCTATCGACTATGCAATAACTTTTTTGTTTCATTTTCTTTTTCTTTTCGATAAAATAATTCACTATAATTAATTATTATTCTTTCGATTTTTAATTAATTATTTTCTCGATATATTTTTTTCTCATATTTTGTGAATTATGTCAGGATAATTCACTCTTTACTTTCTTGACACTTATTGAATTATTGCTTGATAATTCAAAAATATACTTTTACAATCATTTTATTCACTTTTTGACTCTTAGTCAATCTCTTGCTTTTTCGGTATGAATTTGCAATTATTTGAAAATTGCAATACTTAATACTGGTTGTGAATTATTTATAATAATTCACCATTTTATTCGAATTATGAATTATTTTATAATTCGATTTTTCCTTTGAGTACTGTTCATTTATACGATTACTATTCACTTATATAGTTACTATTCACTCATACGATTACTATGGTTAATTTATTTATTATACTTTTTATTTTCTGAAAATTTATCATTTAATCCCTTCCTTTTCCTTATACGAAATGTACATTAAATTATCTTAAATTATCGCTTTTAATTGTTTATTGAATTATTTCTCAATAATTCAATATTTCAATTATGTATATTCCATATTTATTTTCGAAATTAATCCATACATCACATAAAATTCGTAAAAATTTATGTGAACATTGTTTTTTTTAATTATTATCGTATTTTCTTATTTCATGAATTATT
The DNA here is from genome assembly GCA_037975025.1 of Excoecaria agallocha. Classification (NCBI taxonomy): domain Eukaryota; kingdom Viridiplantae; phylum Streptophyta; class Magnoliopsida; order Malpighiales; family Euphorbiaceae; genus Excoecaria; species Excoecaria agallocha. The sequence goes on along the minus strand of CM075811.1, from coordinate 56,079,462 downwards.
TTAACATAATTCATCATATACCATACACTTAACAATTTTCTAAATTTTCATAAATTTCATTAAAAATTCATGGCAATTTATTTTATGCTTATTATCATTATATAACATAGTCAACAAAAATTCTCTACTTTATCAATTACATTATTCAATACATATTCCAAAATAATCATATAAATTTCTATAAATTCCATAACAATTTATGGATATATATATTATTTCATCTTCTATCAATTAAGATATACAATAATTCATTTCTTTAACAAGGAAATTTTTGATTCACAAAGGGAATTTCTTAATAAATTTCCTTAACCCAATTTATACACTATATTAGGCTTAATTAAAATTTAATTGAACAATAATAACATTAATTTCAATATTAATCAATAATTTAATATTTTTCCTTAATAAATTTAAAGGAAAAATTCAACAAATTAAGGAAAATTAAAAGATTTCGTAGTCACATACCTTAACGGTCGAATTCGCTTCAATTTACTTAATAATTTCCTCATCGGACCGGTCGCCGGAGCATCGCCGGAATCTCGCCGGTGACAATCCGACACTATCACCTCGTAGGGCGGGATCCCCTCTTTCATTTTTCGGTGGTCACGTGTCCAAATTCTTTTTTGGTTGGCCGGAATCTTAATTTGAATCACCCGCCAAACCCATTTTCGATCTACCGATCGCCGGCGTTTGAGGAGTGATGGAATACATCGGAAGACTCGCCTCGTCGCCGGGAGTTGATCGGTGGTGGCGGTGTCCTCGTCCGATGCCTTGATTCACCGGAACGAATAAAAAACTCATTTAAACTAAAACTAGAAAAACTCGACGATTGGACCACCACAACGGAGGCCGGACGCCGATGAGAGGGAGAGGGCACGTTGCTTGTTGCCGTCGCGGTGGTGGCCGGCGGTGTCCCTTCTTCCCTTCTTTCCCTTTCTCTTTTCTTTCTCTTTCCTTTTTTCTTTCTTTCTTTGGTGGTCGACGACCACTACACTTTTTTTTTCTTTCTTTCTTTATTTGGCCCACGTTTGTTGTTCTTTTTATTTGTTTCTTTGTTGCCTTTATTTTATGATTGTGGCCACTAGGCCACAATCAATTGCCAACTCTTTTTTTTTTTTCTTTTCATATATTTATTTATATATATTTATTTATCCATAATTTTACTATTTTGGTCCCTAAAACTTTTGCTATTACTTTTAAAGCTCATATTCACATTAAAATCGATTCCATAATTTTTATCACATCAAAAATAGGTGGGACATAAATTTTCAACTCAATCGGAGTTCATTATCGGTCCGATTTAAATTTATTAGTCCAATCCAAAAATATCGATATTATAGAAAATTTTATTTTTTGCAGCCAAAATAATCTATATATTATTTTAGGCTTAACTGCAATTTTTTGTAATTTTTGGAGTTCGTTTACTATTTTTAAATATTTATATAAAATTGAGTCCATTCCCCGATAATAAAAATTTACTCGCTACCTTTTTCATATTTTTGACTTTTCGAGATCCATTTGCTTTCAGTTTCACTTTAAATTTCAACCCCGGACTCACCATGACCAATATTTTTCGATGGTCTAATAAAATATTTTTCACTTTCGGGTGCATTTTTCGGCCCGGAAAATACTGTTCACGGCTAATCCAGTGTTGAGACCGTTACAATTCTCCCCTACTAAAAGAAATTTCGTCCTCGAAATTTACTTATATCGAAGAGTAGAGGATATTATACAGTTATCTTATCGAAACTTCTTTAACATTCAATGGTTCCGAAGCATCTTTACTAATGAAACCCGTTTATTTTTAAGCTAATCAATCTCAATATCAAAAATCTTTATCAGTCTCTTTCCGCCTGTCATATAACCTTGTGTGCAAATTTCTTTCATATTTCAAATGAAATTAACTTTTGCTGACTTCCTTACATTTAATTAAGTCAAACATAAAGGATTCGACATTTTCTTTTCAACAATGCCTCACTAAGAGTCGGATTTCTCTTGAACTTGATATTCTTGTCACATATAGTCTCTACTAAGGGCAAGTACTTTTCACAATCATTCTTTTATTATCTAAATTTTTCACTCCGACTGATTATCAGTACAAGGGTGGGTCATAATGCTAATATTGAGATTATTGCTAATCTCTTATATAGCATCTTTTCTTTTTAAAGCACAGACAATCCGATAACAAAATCTCTGATCACATTGTCCCATTTCTAGTCAGATATCATTATAAGTCGAAGCAATTCCCGAAGGCATCTGATGCTTCGCTTTCATTTGCTGACACATCAAACATTCACTCACAATACCAGTCACATCATACTTTCAACCTGAGTTTCAATACTAAGCTTGTAATCTTGGTAAATCTGATAATTTTCAGGATGCAAGGTATTACTATCTCAGTGGGCTTCAGTAAAAATCTTTTAATTTATTCACAATGACTATTGATCAAACATTCTCTTTCTGATCCATTTTTTCCTATCTGATATACAATATCGGTTTCACTTAGAACTCAACTACAAATGCCCCCATCTAGAGCCAAACTTAAATTGATATTCACTGCTTGAAGAACCAAAAACATTATATGTAATCATTCTTACTCATTATGCAGTCATACATATTCATTTAAATGCATTCACCTTATCACATACGGATTCTTTTGCTGAGGGTTCCAGCCACTTCGTTAACTTTTCTACGGTACCCGGCTGAATCCAGGAATTCCATATTTAACCAAAGGTTACATTCACTATTCAATACTTGCAGAACAATTCTCAAATACTTATCATATTCTTTATGTATCTCAGAATATACCAGATGGTGATTACTCAAATCCACTAAAATGGATCTAAGTAAAGGTGAAAAACTCTTTCCTATCAATTCACAAAAGATGGTCGGTGCGTTAGCAAATATAACTGACACAGCCAATAACTTATAAGGGCTACATTAGATACAGAAAATAATCTTGAGCACACTAGTTCTCGTCTCATTCTTAGGTCGTCCCTATGCTCATCATATCCCTTGTCAGTTTCATCCTATCAAGTAGGGCCTATACACACAGTATGATGCAGATCAGATGCTGTCAAACAAGGTGAAATGCAATGCAATGAATGTATGATTTCATGTATGCAATAGAATACTGTCACGTATTCTCATATAATGCAGATGTTACAACCCATCACGATACTATGTCATGTACAATCAAATCCCCACATCTATAAAGGAATCACTGACAGGTATATAGAGCATCTTAAACAACTTCAACTTTTTATCAATTTGCTCAATAGCATTTTAAATCAAGACAATCTAATCAAGGTATCTCTGTGTCCTTTACAATTTATCTGAACCCGTGTCCTATATCATTTATCTGAACCCAATATACAATTCCTTTTTAATTTTCTTACACATTCTTTACTGTGTTTTTCTTTGAACTATTTCTCATCCACACAGACACTTAGACACTCACATTTACACTCAGTTCTAGTCAACACTTCATTTTCCTACTTTGACTTTCAAGAAGCCTCAAGCAACAATACTTTCATTCTCACTCACTACTGTCTTTATTGTACAGAATCAATCCTTTCACATTCGACAATCTCGGTCAACCATCAACTTTTCACATTTAAAACAAAGAGGGAAGCACGTACACATCAAATTCCTAACACTTATCCACCTATAACTGGCATGTATATACAGACAAATCTATCACTTAACCTTATTCCACTCCGATCTTAGAACCGCTTAAACCTGACTTTGATACCACTAAATGTAACACCCTTATCAGAACAGTATTTTTCGAAGCAAAACTTAGCGGTAAACGGTAAATTTTTTTTTTTCAAACTTTCCATCATGGCCAAACAACTTTGATACAATTTAATATTTTATTCAATTTACGAAATTTCGGCAGCACAATGGCTAGAACTTACTAGCCTCCTGAAAAATTCAAACAATCCACATAGCCTCTCAGAGGCACAACAAATCATATATCAATAATAGTCATTTACAACTCTTTAACTGACATTATCAGAACAACAACAATATTTATTATTTAACAAAAACTACCTTTAATACAGTTCAATTCTGTACTCTCACTGTCTAAGTATATACATGCCACAAATACTAAACATAAAAGTACAACTAACTTTCTTCATCTTCGAATTCTGCTTCTCCATGTGTAGAGCTCCTTCAACTCTTCAAAACCTGCACGCAGTAAACACTACGTGCTGAGCACTAGAAATGCTCAGTGGTGACTACTAATCCTAGAACTTTCCAATTCAACATAGTTACATAAAATGTGTAAACTTCTATTCTTATTTATCAGAAATTTACTTTTAATTTCTCTCACACTATTTTCATTTTCTACCAACATTTTGTTTTAACCGTTTTACTTTGTTCGTATACTTTTCAATTTACTTTACACTACTTTCTTTGTGATTCGATTACAAATTGACTTTTCCTTTTACGTTTCTTACTTCTACTTTTAGTTATCTTTTGTCCTATACTTTTGCATCACTTGACGTAGTTGTCATTTCATTTAACGAATTACATGAATACTCATGTCTCTAATGGCAAGTTTCCTGTTCCTAGTTCCATTAGATAATTCAAATACGATTTTCATTACCTATTCTTATAATTCACTTTAATCTTTAGGCTTATAATCTTTATTGCAAAGTGATGTAAGTATTTTGGATCACTCTGCATACAAATCTTTATTTTCTTTTCTTTTTAAATGAAACTTTTTCATTTTAACTAAACAATCGTTTGTCTTTTGATCATTTTACTTTTCACTTCCTCTTTACTTTCAGTATTTATTATTTAGTCATATGTTACACTTAAATACAGTATTGTCATGTTTGACTTTAAATACATAATTAACACCATTTTTCGAACTCTTTATTTTCTTAAAATAATAATTGGTACACAAATTACAAATTCAATCTCATGGGTCTTTTCATAAACATTTTATTTTTATAACCATTTTCTTATCATTATTGCTTATTAATTACAACCTTTGGGAACAATTTCGGTTCTATCCCAAAGGTTTCATTTTCTTTCAATCAAGCTCTTTGTCATTTATAACATTTACATTCAATTACTTTCACACTTTCCATTTATTCTTTTCAATATGCCCCTAATGCAATATGACATGACTCTCAAAAAGGATATACGGAACATGGACCCAAAGGTCCCACTAAACAGATAGAGAAATGATCTCGAAAGATCAAGTCTCACAGAGCAGAAAATAGATGCACTTTCACTTTCACTTTACACTGAAGCTATGGATATCAAAGATCCTACCCATAGCTAAGCAAGTCGCCATGACTTGCACCGCGGTACAGAGGTGTCCCTATGGCTAGCCAATTATATCCTGAATAAGAATATCACTACCTGACTATTGCTAAGGGCAAAAACAGTCAAGACCTTTCTGAATGATTTTCAAACATTAAAAATTTTAATTTCTTTTATTTTGCTTAAAATAGTGCATTTTGTCAATCGCACTCTTTTTAGTGCTATCGACTATGCAATAACTTTTTTGTTTCCTTTTCTTTTTCTTTCCGATAAAATAATTCACTATAATTAATTATTATTCTTTCGATTTTTAATTAATTATTTTCTCGATATATTTTTTTCTCATATTTTGTGAATTATGTCAGGATAATTCACTCTTTACTTTCTTGACACTTATTGAATTATTGCTTGATAATTCAAAAATATACTTTTACAGTCATTTTATTCACTTTTTGACTCTTAGTCAATCTCTTGCTCTTTCGGTATGAATTTGCAATTATTTGAAAATTGCAATACTTAATACTGGTTGTGAATTATTTATAATAATTCACCATTTTATTCGAATTATGAATTATTTTATAATTCGATTTTTCCTTTGAGTACTGTTCATTTATACGATTACTATTCACTTATATAGTTACTATTCACTCATACGATTACTATGGTTAATTTATTTATTATACTTTTTATTTTCTGAAAATTTATCATTTAATCCCTTCCTTTTCCTTATACGAAATGTACATTAAATTATCTTAAATTATCGCTTTTAATTGTTTATTGAATTATTTCTCAATAATTCAATATTTCAATTATGTATATTCCATATTTATTTTCGAAATTAATCCATACATCACATAAAATTCGTAAAAATTTATGTGAACATTGTTTTTTTTAATTATTATCGTATTTTCTTATTTCATGAATTATTTTAACATAATTCATCATATACCATACACTTAACAATTTTCTAAATTTTCATAAATTTCATTAAAAATTCATGGCAATTTATTTTATGCTTATTATCATTATATAACATAGTCAACAAAAATTCTCTACTTTATCAATTACATTATTCAATACATATTCCAAAATAATCATATAAATTTCTATAAATTCCATAACAATTTATGGATATATATATTATTTCATCTTCTATCAATTAAGATATACAATAATTCATTTCTTTAACAAGGAAATTTTTGATTCACAAAGGGAATTTCTTAATAAATTTCCTTAACCCAATTTATACACTATATTAGGCTTAATTAAAATTTAATTGAACAATAATAACATTAATTTCAATATTAATCAATAATTTAATATTTTTCCTTAATAAATTTAAAGGAAAAATTCAACAAATTAAGGAAAATTAAAAGATTTCGTAGTCACATACCTTAACGGTCGAATTCGCTTCAATTTACTTAATAATTTCCTCATCGGACCGGTCGTCGGAGCATCGCCGGAATCTCGCCGGTGACAATCCGACACTATCACCTCGTAGGGCGGGATCCCCTCTTTCATTTTTCGGTGGTCACGTGTCCAAATTCTTTTTTGGTTGGCCGGAATCTTAACTTGAATCACCCGCCAAACCCATTTTCGATCTACCGATCACCGGCGTTTGAGGAGTGATAGAATACACCGGAAGACTCGCCTCGTCGCCGGGAGTTGATCGGTGGTGGCGGTGTCCTCGTCCGATGCCTTGATTCACCGGAACGAATAAAAAACTCATTTAAACTAAAACTAGAAAAACTTGACGATTGGACCACCACAACGGAGGCCGGACGCCGATGAGAGGGAGAGGGCACGCTGCTCGTTGCCGTCGCGGTGGTGGCCGGCGTGAGGGGTGGCCGGCGGTGTCCCTTGTTCCCTTCTTTCCCTTTCTCTTTTCTTTCTCTTTCCTTTTTTCTTTCTTTCTCTGGTGGTCAACGACCACTGCACTCTTTTCTTTTTCTTCTTTTTTTTTTCTCTTTCTTTGGCCCACGTTTGTTGTTCTCTTTATTTGTTTCTTTGTTGCCTTTATTTTATGAGGCCACAATCAATTGCCGACTCTTTTTTTTTTCTTTTCATATATTTATTTATATATATATATTTATCCATAATTTTACTATTTTGGTCCCTAAAACTTTTGCTATTACTTTTAAAGCTCATATTCACATTAAAATCGATTCCATAATTTTTATCACATCAAAAATAGGTGGGACATAAATTTTCAACTCAATCGGAGTTCGTTATCGGTCCGATTTAAATTTATTAGTCCAATCCAAAAATATCGATATTATAGAAAATTTTACTTTTTGTAGCCAAAATAATCTATATATTATTTTAGGCTTAACTGCAATTTTTTGTAATTTTTGGAGTTCGTTTACTATTTTTAAATATTTATATAATATTGAGTCCATTCCCCGATAATAAAAATTGACTCGCTACCTTTTTCATATTTTTGACTTTTCGAGATCCATTTGCCCTCAGTTTCACTTCAAATTTTAACCCCGGACACATCATGACCAATATTTTTCGATGGTCTAATAAAATATTTTTCACTTTCGGGTGCACTTTTCGGCCCGAAAAATACTATTCACTGTCGGAAAATACTGTTCACGGCTAACCCGGTATTGAGGCCGTTACAAACAAGATAGGGAGAAAGCAAAGATAGAGAGGATGAAGGAGAAAGATAAGGAAGAGAGAGAGATTGGTAGAGCTTGTTAAGGTATGAGAACTTATCCTTTCTTCTGTGTGTGTTTGATGTGTATATGATGCAAAAATATTAATATGTGATGTTATAGTAAGTGAATATCACGAACAATTGAGGTTATACTTGACTAGAAACCGAAATGGGAAGTTTTGTTGAAGATTGGGAAAAACTATTTTAAGGTTCACTTGACCAGTCATCAGTTATTTTCTGATATCTTGAGTTCCCGTGACTCAATTTGAGAAATTCAAGTTTTATATGAAAATGGACTCATATATATTCATTTTATATGAGAACACAAAGCTTGAAACAATTTGTAGGATAGAGAAAATTAGGCTTGAATTCGGGTTAGGACTGCTGCCCTATCATTGGGAGCAGTCAGTGGTTTTTATGAGATATATTTAGATTTATAGGTCTAATTTGAGTTATTTTTGATGTTTTGGAAACTAGACACACATATCTACAACTTTGTAGAAGGAAGTTTTCCATAAAAATGATGTTTTATAGGTAACAAAATGGCATATTATCGAGACAAAAATTCTATCTCTGGGCAATTTGGGCTCACGGTTACTAGGTTTTTCATAGTAATCGTGAGGTACCCCTGTTTTCAGTCCAGAATCTAAATATGACCTATCTCACGGTTACTAAGCTTTTCATAGTAACCGTGACCCCTTTAGAAAGTATAGAACACGGTTATTACTCATCCGATAATAACTGTGAGGTAGTATGGCGTAGTTCAGACCCAAAAGATAACCTAGGTTACAGTTACCGTGAATTTGGTAGTAACCGTGACCCCTATATCATGTCTTTGGCCACGGTTACCATGAATTGGTAGTAATCATGACCCTCCTTTATAAGTTAAAACTTAAAACTATAAGATGTCTTATGAGGCCTAAAGCTACTTTAACTCTTCCTAAGCCTTATAAATTATATTGAACATATAGATATGATAAGATAATGTACACCATTCACTATACTAATTGTACAAGAAATGCAAAGGCAATGTTTATGTTATCAAAGTATATGGTAATGTATAACAATAAGCATATGAAATGTATAAGTAATATAAGGATAAAGTTATAGTAATTGATGCATGAAAATATATACTTGAATATGATTGTATTATATTGATTATCTATATATATTTGATTATGTTTACCAACAATATTGTATCATTGAGCTAACCTATTATGCGATGAGTTGAATTGTATAAATTAAATAACATATGAATACGATTGGTTACCTACACATAGAACTTGGTTGTGGATAGATAGGTATGCCTATAAGGTTACAGTTGTAGCTGCTATATGTTCGACCCCATTTGGGTCCCCATGATTCGACCTTATATAGGTCCTCATGATTCAGCCTCTAGTAGGTCCCCATGATTCGACCTCTTGTAGGTTCCCATGATTTAGCCCATTTGGGTCCCTATGATTGATACCTTTGGGTATCCTTTCGTACCTTCGGGTACTACAGTACAGTATCACCCAATATCCACACTCACATGACTTTAGCAGACATTTCACAGTATATAATTTACAGTATACAATAAACAGTATATGAATACATGTGTAACGATGATAGAGACTTGATTATTCATTATATATGATTGTTATAAATTAAGTATGTTATGTGGATTTAGATTGTAATCCTTGCATATTGATTACCATATCTGACATTAGTGCCATTTATCGTGTGCTTGGTAACAACCATTGTGAGTGGTTGTTCATATATGTATTGTTCCCCCACTAAGCTTTATAGCTTAGCATGGGTGTTTATCCGTGTAGGTTCAAGATATGTCTTTGCTTCAAGAACAAGGCCAACACCAGCTAGGAAGAGAAGTTATGATGTCTAAAATGTACTATTTTATCTTTTTTGATTTATGTAAATTCTATAAAAAAAAATAATGTAATGAACATGTTTTGTAATTATTAACTCAAAATATGATTATGATGTAACAAAGTATATGTTTATGTAACTTTTTCTAATGTATGAATTACAAAGTCTAAGTATAACTAATGGAATGACAAATGAACACCTCATTAGTATTATATGTATTGTTTATTAAAAATATTAAAATAAGTAACAGTAATTCGGATAATCTAGTATGTTCCTTACACCATAAGCCAATTTGTTCCTTGCTCTTGGCGAATTCCTCCTCCTTCTATGGTCGTTTCTCCCTGGGAGCTAATTTCTTCTACATGAATAGGCTATTTTTTCGATCTTTTAATCCAGTTTAGCACCTGGTTCTGGAATTCATCTTTTTGCTTCTTTTCAGCTTGATAATGACACTCGAAAGTTGCCAAACGAGCTTGGATCTCAATGACAGATTTGGTTAATTTATTCACATCGGTGGTTAATTCCCCAACCTTGTTCTTTATTTCTTCCAAACCAATATTCACACACGTAGTTAACTCTCCTACCTGATTTTCTGTTTCATCTAATCAGACATTTACGAATTGCAAACGGGTCTCCATTGCAGTTTTTTTTTCTTTTCGTGTTGTATCCGGCAGGTCAAACCAATGGTAACAATATTTATATTCAACAAGCCAAACACAATATTAAAACTCAACAAGCCAAACACAACTAGAATGAGAATCTGAAAAACTGTATATTGATGAATTAAAAAATCATTTACAGTATAGTTGGTATGTTTTTTATTTCAAATTAAAGAAGAACAAATAAATGAAAATAACCGTGAGGCCTCAGCTTCAAGGAAGAACAGCCAAACAATTTTGTTCTCTCCTTTCCCCACTCTCCTCACACTACTAACAACTCAACATCCCCACTCCCACACCCCGGCCTTCATTTTATTATATTTCCCTCCAAGCTAACTTCTTGCAAACTCAGCTGCCACCTCCTCTTCTCTTTTCTGCTTCTTGGGCTACCTAGCATAAACTCTCCATACTATGGGCTTGTGGCCTAGGATCCCTTCATGAGTAGCATTTCCTTCATCATATAGTGATACTTGAAGTAAAAATACGAATGCTTGTTTGAAAAGCAAGTACATTAGAGACCCGATAAAACAAATCTTAATATGGATACTCAATCTATATCAGTTAAAATCTCTACACATCAATGGTGCAAGTATTCTAAAACTTAAGGTCATTATAGTAATCTCAACTGGATATTACGGTACTTTGATACCTGTGCTTTTAACTCCTTTCAAGAGGTATGCATAACTTGATCATTGGATATAGTATGAACTATTCGGTGGTAATTAAATGATTAACATAAGATTCACCACCCCAGATAAGAGGGGAAAATATGTCACGATTCTAATACAATTAATATTTAGAAAGCTTTGGCCAAAGTAGAATACAAGGTAAATTAGACTTATAAGAGCATATTGGCAATAAAGATAAATGTATTAGAATGGACATATTTAGATTTAAGGAGTTGACATTAATCCATACTTTATCCTAAATGAGATATAAGAATGGTAAAATGAGTAATTGTACGGTAATCGCTTATTGCACGGTAATTGCTTATGGAAGAGAATAGCCATAACCACCAACTTTCTATTACTTAGATAGCCATGATACTTGACTAGAAACCTCCCATGATGTACATATTAAATTTACAATGATATCAATTAACAATTGACAAAACGATTTAAATGAATTTAGATCACATAATCCAATATAACTAGGATTGTAAGTTACATTTTGTACTGCCAAATTGTACAGAAATCCCATAAGATCACACACATAACAAGATTTATGTCTAAGGTTAAAGGAGTGTAATTATGGCATAAGATGTTATAAAAAGTTAATACACATAGGAATAACTTTTGAATGGTTATTGGGCTTAAAAGCCCAAGAGAGATTCACAAGGTATTCTTTGCATAGAGCATACGAGAGTTGGAGAGATTTTCTCTCTAGCCTATATAGGTTTTAGGTCCACACCATAAGTATTATAGGGGTCCAACTTAAGTCCAAGTGGCTATTCATGAGCACATTTGGGCTTAAAACCCAAAATATAAAAGAGAAAAAGCCTCCCCCTCAAATGTGCAGAAGGGGTTACTGGGCAGGAGAAATTTTCTCTCAAGTATAGATGGATAATTTAACGAGTCATATTGAATGTCAATAGGACCATTATAAGTTTTTTTTGCTGGACTTAAAAGGTTTTGGCTTATAGGCCAAAAACCATGCGCAGAATGCCAGTTAAGGGGCCCATGCCGAAAACACATACACTAGACCAATTGAGATACACCCTAAAGTTGAAATTAGGGTATCCAAGTTCATTCAGGAAGAAAAAACAAGTTATAGCCTCCAAACGAGATAAATTCCTTCTAGCTGACCTTGCTTACTAGTGTCAAGCATGGATTTTTGGCTTCCTCTTCCCTCTTGAAGGTTCTTGGACACCATCTTGGTGTAGATACCCAAGAGTTCCCTAAATAAAAGGATAATGGTTGTTAACTACAACCTGGTGCAAATGAAATTAACAATTGATCAAAACAAGCTAAGGTAATTCACTAAACTTAGTTAGGGTTTGCAATCTAATTCGGCAAGATCAAATGTAAATTTATGAAATTTTGAATTTTTTGCCTTGTATAAGATACATGTTCACATGGATCAATCCAACATCTTGATCTTCCAATTGTCCTCCGAAAAGCCAAACACTAGTGTACCTTATCATATTGGTAACTTTTTCCTTATTATCATTTATCTCATTCTACTTTTTCTTTTATTGCCTCTCAACTCTTTATCTCGATTCCTCGAATTGTTAAAAAAGCCTTGTCTCATCCCGACTAGTGTAATTCAATGATAAAAGAGATAAATACTTTGGATGAAAATCACACTTAGGATTTGATTGATTTTCCTAAAGGGGAAAAAAGGCTGTGGAATGCAAATTAATTTTTGTAGTAAAAGTCAATCTAGATGGTTTCGTGGTTAGACTTAAAACCAAATTTGTTGCAAAAGAATATACTCAAACATATGGTGTGGGTTATTCAGATATCTTCCCTCCAATGGCTAAATTTACTTGTTTGATGTTTATTGGGATAATCCATAAAATCCCCCTCAAACTATCACTCATTATTAGCTTTCCACCCTGAAGTAATCGCGAGTCATTTTACCCCCTCGAACTTGGTAAAACTATACCAAACTCCCCCCTGAATGGCTATGGCCGAACTCAAATAAATGCGTGTAATGCATGCATCTAACATGTCAATTAAAACATATTAAAATATACAAATACAATTAATGATGCAAAAAAATTACCAAATATAGAATTAAATTTATTTCTTCCACCTAAAAGTCATTATCTCGGTCAACTGCCCATTTATTTCCCAACTTGATCTTCCATCTCCCATCTTAAATGCTGCCAACTTATTAAAAAAAAACAAAAAAGCTTTTGAAACAAAAGTTGTAGGAAATCGTCATTTGCTTAAGCCATGGAATCAAAAGGATTTCAAAGGTTTAAATCCCACATTTTTAAACTTGACAACTAAAAAGAAGAAAAAGAGTCCCTGATTAGTAGCTATTCATCTTCCTGAAGACAAAGAAGCGTAATTTTATTGCCAGTTTTAGTGTCAAAAGAATATAGAAGATAAAATAAGAAGGTTGAATAGTTGAATAGTTAGGTTTTGTTGCTAAAATAACAAAACGATAAATATAACTTAAATGATATTACATTATCTTCTACCAGGTTAATGTTAATAATGGTATCAATCCTTTAACGGGTTAATATATACATTCGAGTAATATTTTTTAATACTTTTACCCATCAGCAGGTTAATGTTAATAATGGTAGCAATCATTTGGCGGTTTGATATATACATTTCAGTAATATTTTTTAATACATTAACCCACCAGCGAGATAATAGATAGTATAGGATAATGATGATTGTTTACCAACCAATTTACTGGAAATAGAGGAAGGGAATAGTAATAGATAGTATAGGATAATATTAAGTGGGCTTAGTTAGCAAATTTATTTACGAGGAATCATATGTTGTTGAAATTAGCTATTGAAAAATAACATAAGGGTATAAATGTCAATATATATATATATATATATATATATATATAAGTTACTCTCATCCACTCTTTCTTTATTTTAAACCTACCAAACAAAAGAGAGTAGATGAGAGTAAACTCTACTCTACCCTTACTTACTCCCATCTACTCTCATCCAAACAGAGGCTTAGGGAAGAAGACGATGGTTGTAATGGAGAAGAAACAAATAACTGTTGTGGGTTTTTTTCTATGCTTTTTTTTTCATTAACTCAAAAAGTAACTTTTTTGTGATAAAAATGCAACATGTCATATTATTCTTCAGATTCACGTGCTTTCAGCACGTATAATGCACACTCCATGCTATATTGGCCGTCAGGGGGGTATTTCGTATAATTTTACCACGTTCAATAGGGTAAAATGACTCGCGATTAATTTAGGATGGAAAGTTGATAATGAGTGATAGTTTGAGGGGCATTTTATGTATTATCTCATGTTCATTTTCATAGTTGCTTCAGCATACTAGTTGGACATCAAAAAGTGTACGTAGAGCAACCACTTAGGTTTTTTGCTCAAATGAGCATGAAAAGGTTTGCCATTTGACGAAATCTTTATAATGTTTGAAGCAAAGTCCTTGCACTTAGTTTGGCAAGTTAGCAAGGTAATTTTGGAATTTGGACTGAAAAAAGTACATGTGATCACCTAGTCTTCTACAGACAATCAAAGGCTGGCATTATTCTCCTTGTTGTTTATGTTGATGACATTGTCAATCCAAGAAATGCTTATATAGGGATCTCATCTATTAAGTCTCTCACATACCAGGTTTCAGACCAAAGACTTGGTTCACTTGAAATACTTCTTGCAAGTAGAAGTTTCAAGAAGGAAACTTTTCTATCTCAAAGAAAGTATGTTCTTGAGCTTGCAAAACTAGGAAGATGGGTGTTAAGCCATGTAACACACCAATGGTTCCTAATGTACATCTCATAAAAGATGACGGTGACCTATTTGTTGATCTAGAAAGATGCAAAAAATTAGTTGGGAAATTAAACTACCTTACATGGATGACTTGGCCATATATTGGTTTTGCAATAACTATTGTTAACAAGTTTACATCTGTACGTACAATCAAACAACGGAGACTCCTAGACTTGGAATACTATATAGAGATCATGAGCACATTCATATTGAGTATTTTTCAAATGCTAATTAAGCTGGATCTAAAAATGATAAAAGGCCCACAACAAGCTATTGCATTTTTGTTGGAGGAAATCTAATGTAATGGATGAGTAAGAAGCAAAGTCTTGTGTCTCATAACCTATGTAGAATCTACATATAGAGTTATGGCACAATCCACTTGTGAAATTTTGGTTTAGATCATTTGTTACTAACAAATTTTTTGTGTGATAATCAGGCTAGCCTCTATATTGCCTCAAATTTAGTATATCATGATCGAGCCAAACATATGAAAGTTGATTATCATTTTATCCGTGAAAAATTTAATAAAATATAATTTCTACAATATATGTGAAGATGAGAGCAATTAGGAGATCTACTCAAAAGCATTAAATGGAACTTAAGTGGGATATCTTTGTAATGCTGGACATGATTAATATCTATGTTCCAATTTTAGGGAGAATGTTACAGATATTGTATAATTGAATTGATTTAGTTTCCTTGTATAGCATAGCAATATTATAGGAGCAGAATCATAGGCTAACAGATACTAGTTTCCTTAGTTAGCTTTTTTATTTTTGAATAAATACCTGTATTTTCTTGAATACAATTATCAGAAATTACTCTCTCCTTTTGCTCTTTGTTTACAAAGGTAAAGATAATTCACCACAAGTTTCTTCAAGGAATGAGGATGATTCTTGACATGAAGTAAACTGCACAACGGCTTTATCCATCTTCTTCTTTTTTGAGTACCCTTTTAAATCTAATCTATCCAGTCACCCAACATATTTTTAAGACAATCTCCCTTTACTCCCCCCCCCCCTTACTAAGATCAATCCCTAATTGCTCAAGGAACACAGGTATAGATCCATATATCACCTCTTCTTTCTCATGCTCCCCTTGAAGAGGTGATGGGGATGAACTAAAATATGGTTCAAAGACTATGAAAGTAACATCCATATTTACAAAGTATCTCCTGGTGGGTGATAATACTTATATCCTTTTTTGTGTTGAAGAATATCTCATGATAACTATGAATTAAATGTCGTTTTTAGTATAATTTTAGGTATTTAATTGAGTTAATTTAGTTAAATTATAGTTTAGTTGGTTGAATTTATATTCTAATAGTTAATTTTAAGTTTTGGTATTTTTCAGGATCAATTAAAAGAAAAAATGACTAAATTGAAAGAAAGGAAAAATTTTGGGCCAATTTCGTAATTTTAGGAAATTATAGCAAACAACTGTGGCATTTAGTCCAATAGCATTTCACTTGGCTATGCATGACCCTTCATTATTTTGTGCTTGGCCGTGCGTGCCATATTTCCTCAGTTGCTTAGCCATGCATCACCATGCTTAAATCCTCACTTGGTCGTGCATCACTCTTCTCCATTCCATGCACTGTAGTGCACAATTTTTCTTCTTCAATTACTTGGCTATGCATAAGAGGCAGTGTTTGACATAACTTCCTATTTAGCTAGAATTCTGTTCCGATTTTGATTTGGAAGCAACAAAAGGCTAAACTTCTTATTTGGGCAAAAGATTTCAACTATAAATAGGCGTTCATAAACACCAGAAAATGAATCAATCAGAGAAGCTTCAATTATGATTTTTTAGTTTTTTTTCTTTAGTTAGTTTTGTACAATAGTTTTTTCTCCGTTTTCTTAGTTTGCTATTCTTTTTTATTTTAGTTGTTTATTTTATTTTAGTTATTCTTTTATTTTTATCATGTTTAGTCAATAGTTTTCTTTGCCTTTGCTAATGGATACTTGAACCCTTATTTTTATTGTGATGACTTAAGTTGAGCTTTATATTCAAATATTAGTTGGTTATTTCTTAGTTTTGAGCGTATTCTTATCATTAATTGTGTTAAGATTGATTGTTAATTTATTGGTTCAATAACTAAAAATTGATTTAAACATAGTTGATTTGCATGTTCTTGGATTAACTTTTTAGTGTCAACGAATGATTGTTTTTTAATTTTGAGATAATTGTGTATTGAAATTATTGATTAATACTAAGAGATAAGGAACTAAGAATACATTAAAGTTGAATTTACTTGCAAAAGAGTTCAATGAATGCTTAGGAAGTTAAAACTATATTTTTATGCTAAGTATTAGATTTGTCTATGAGTTTAATACTACGAATGATATTTTTTTTCATAAAGATATATGACTTTATTACTAATTTTTTCATAATCACTGATATTTCAATTGAAATTAAATCATTACAATAAAAGTTAAGGTGGATAGTTCTTTTAGCAAATGTATTTTAGTTATTGTTTTTTCTTAATTAATTGATGTTGATTTAATTTTAGTTTTTGTTTTATTTAATTGTTTATTTTGTTAAATTTTTACCTTTAAATCGAAAATATTTGAAAAATAATTTCAAATTAATTTAATTCACACATAAATATTATACTTAGCAATCCATGATTCCTTGATTACGATATTTGAAATCTTAATCTATATTTTTCTATATTACTATACGATTTAGTACACTTGCTAGACACCGATCATCTTACAAACACACATTTAAGAGTATGTTGTTCCAGCTTTCCAGTGTTTTCTATGTGAACAAAATAGACACAACCAAAAACCACTGCAGCAACGATATAAGAAGTTTTACCTTGCAAAATCTCTACAGGATTTCTAAATTTAAAAGCTTTAAAAGGCATTCTGTTGATGAGATAAGTAACCACAAGAATAGTATCTCCCCAATAAGTTTTTGGAATGTTCACAATAAACATCAAAGAACAAGCAACTTTCAATAAATGTCTATTCTTTTGCTTCTGTAAATGAAAACAAGAAAACACCTCACTCTTTGTTTTCATCAAATAAACCCATATTAATCTAGTACACCAATCTAGACTATTTGAAGCAAAATCTTATAACTTTAAATGAGAAAAAGAAGCAGAAAGAGTACTCGGAACATTACAGGTTGTGTAAAACAAGTTAGAGACATGGGATTGATAATATACTCAAAGTACAAATTAAGTTTTACAGACTCCAATATTTCACCCATTTCAAGATATTATCTATTATCCAAAATTATTCTACAGCATAAACAACCTTAGTAGGTGTAGCAAAACTTCTTACCTTGATCTCAATACTTGTCATATTTTCTGTTGTTGCACTTGATGCTACTTAAGGCCTAGTCTACCAATCTCCTTTTAAAAAAATTGTCAGTGAATGATTCTGCCAAGGCTCCCCTGGAACTAGCTTCTATCCTTTTGTTTTTGGCAGCTTGGATCTGTTCTGCAAGTGAAACTTTTCTTCTAGCTTCTTCTCTCTTCATAATCTCTAAATCCAATTTCTTCCAAGCTGGACTGTGAGCAATTGATGCCTTCCCTTCGGTAATCACCTGACTATTCATAGATCTCTTGCGAATCTAAAGAGGAGTCATGGCATTGTCACAACAAAATGGTGCTGGAAAAGGATCTAAGAATGACATTTAAATGAAACAAGCCCAATCCATTAAGAATAATTTCATGGTGCAGACCATAACCCTTCATTCATGCCCAAGGTACTACGAAAGAAAAAAAAATTGGGTCTTTGGATAATATCCAGCCAGTTGTTTCCTGCAGTGTACACCAGAGGTTTAAGTGCATACAGATTAATACAGTTATGATTATTTAATATGAAGGTGGCCTGGGCTAACTCCAAGATAAGAACTCATTCCACATGGTCTGTTTTGGACCAAACTTGTGCAGACAGCAGAATAATTGATCCAAGATTGAATAAGATTAATCAACAACAAAAAAATGCCTGGATTACTATAGAACAAAAGAGCATCAAAGGTTTGGAATTTTCATTTCTTCACTCTTGCATAATAAACTTAACTTCCTTTCAACAATAAGATCGATCACCTGCTCGTTAATTCCACAATTCCTGGTATCTAACATTATTATTACATGTGAACCTTTAAATATCACCAGAGAATTCGTAAAATCATGGTCTTCGCATATAATTACATAGTAGATAGCTATTAGCTAGCAGCAGTCTCAGTTTCTCTTAGTTATATATGTTCACAGTATTCACCAAAAAATATCAATGGTCTAGAGAATTCATGAAACAATGGGACCAGAATTCAGGTTATTCTCTTAATTACCTTTGTTAATCTGTGCTTTAGTGTCAATTCCTGGATGTCTGACAGCTTATCTGCATTTGTCTTAGATTTTTTGTTTGCCTGTCTCTTTGCTCCTCTTATTTTTGCTTTCTCTTCCTGCACTTTTTTCTTTTGAGCAAGTTTTGTCAGCTTTTCTGCTTTTGCCTGCGCTGCTTTTTCAGCTGTAATCTCAGCCAGCTTCATTGCCTTTGCCTTGTCTATGGCACCCTGAAGTATCTCTTGAATTATTTCTTCTTTCATTTTATCATAGCTATCCCAGTCTAGCTCTTGTTGGTCAATGCCTCCTTTTCGAGCTAATTCTGCTATGCTTTTAGTCCATGAAAGGAAGAATTTCTCTCTTAGCTTTTTCCATTGCAAACGCTTGTCCCAAAGTTGTCTAAGTGAAGAACCAATTTTTTTCTTGATCTCATCACTGCAATAGATATAATTTTGAATTGAGATTTTCAAAATACAATAAACCTTTTTGACTCATCAATCTCCCTCCAGCAACTCAAATATTCATGCTAAAATGCCTTTTACTTTTTAAAAATTTGAGCCTCTATTGGCTGCAAGAAATTATGTGTTATAAGATGGTGCTAAATTCCTAATTAGGATAACAGAATGTGCTTATCAATCACGGAAGCAGGTTACATAAATTATTTACTACAGTTATCTGTTGTAGTCAATCTAATAATTTCTAATGCCAAGTGAACAACTATCATCCAAAACTTATCAACCAAGAATCCTTCATAAGACAGGTTCTCCCCATTTCCTTTTAGCATATATCGTCGCAAAAGGGGTTATATCCTAAAATAATCCTTTATGCTCCGTGGTAAAGCTACTTCATGACTTTTGACTGTTGAATGACAAAGCAATGAGTCTCATTATGCCATTTTCCCTTCCAAAATATTAATAACAATCTGTTAGATATAACTCTGAAGGGAGACCCAATCTAAAAAGATTACCTATGAGTACGGGGATGTTCTGCCATCTTCTTTCTAACCTGAAAGTGAATGTTGAAAAGTAAAGAAACAAAGAATATTTTAGAGGAAAGGTTAGTATAGAAAGGGTAACACTTTCTGAATATGCCTAGCAAACAAATATTAAAGCATAAAAACTATAAAAAAAGTTTAAAAAACAGAAAAACGGATTTGATTTCTCCAGCAAGTTCATAAACTATTTTACCAGCTATGCACCTTCAATTAGAATTCCAAGGGCTGCTACAAATTTAAGGGACCGCATACTTCCTAAAGACTTGAATTCAGAAAAAGGGCCAATGACAAGTGTGCAAGTGCACAAAGTCAAAACCTTAGCGTGACTTTCCAGTTTTAGCTAATTCTTCTTTATCAATTTTTCTGAGAACTCACTTTGACATTAATTTTAACCAATACGTAAAATATAAGTTTACTATCATAGAGAGACATATTATTAATTTCTCACATATGCATCACTGCAATTTTAATCACATTTAATAATATTATTATATTTAAAAAGTGATCTCACTTTTATAGTGAAGTAAAAAGTGCTGCTGAGATGAAAGTTACAAGTTCTAGTTCATAAAATTTTGCTTTATATATATATATATATATATATATATATATATATATATATATATATATATATATATATATATATATTTCCAGATAGCAACTGGTACAACTAAAAGAATTGAGCAACTGAAAAACCTGCATACATGTTTGGAAATTTTTAGCCATTTGGCCTTCAGAAAACAGATTGTCTAGTTATGCCAGATGTACAACACCATTCAAAAGAACCTATGCAGAACCTCACTATGTCAAAACTATCAATTTCTTACATGAAATCACCTGAGGATCTCTCAAGGACTCTAATGTTCTCTGCTTGATAAGTGCACGAGTCTCTGCAAAATTTTGGAAATTTATATCACATAATCCACTCACCAAATATTAAAACTATAGAATATATCAACTACAAAGTGAAAAAGGTGAATTATTGATTAATTATCATTTATAAGAGAGATACCAGGAGTATGTTTTCTGCCTTTGTTCCATGGCTCCCTCCCCTTATTACCATGCACTTTCTTTCTTCTTTGTCTGTGTATATTATGGTCACTGGTACAGTCAGAAGAGCCACTCTCTGGCATAATCTTATTCAAAGTACAATTAAGGGAAACACGACGAGGTGTTGCCTGGAACTGCTCGCCAAAATGCAGTGACTCTCGTACATTGACATTGATTTGCAAGGCACCAGCAAGGTGAAGACTTGGGAAGGTACTGAAAGAAGAATTAGACGGGTATATGCTCTTCATAACAAACGTATGATGACTGAACCATGGATGCTTGAAAATTTGTGTATTCCCCCAATAACATGGTGTATGGAACATGGTTGCTTCGAGGATATGTGATAGAAAATCGCCTGACAAATGGCAAAAACTTTGATCATACATTTTAAGCAAATGCTATATTCTGAGTTTTATATTGGAAAGCTTTGCATCAGGTAACTTGTTGCAAGCATGTAAAAGCATATCCTTAATACAAAGTGATGAAAAAAAAACTGTATTTTCCTTCCGTAATCTACTACTCACCAAAATGCTGATTGGGTGAAATCCTTAAAACAGCTTTGTAAAAGAACCGAGCAAACTGGATAGACCATCAGCTGAACCGTTCTTTGAATACAGATTATACTGCCAAATCCACAGTTTTCAGTACCTGAGAGGGTGAAAGAACCCAATAAACCAAAGAGAACAGCAAATTGAAAGGAAAATTACAAACAATATATACTTTTATACGCTAAGAATCCTATAAAGCCTACTCAAGGTCCATTTTGGTAGGCATGATAGCTACACAGGGCTAAGCTCAATCAAGCTCAGTTAAAGCTTGTTCCACAAAGAGCTAAGCTGTATCAAAGCTAAGGTCAATAGCTCAAGCTTTTCCTTGAATTTGTTTTGGTCCCATGAAATTATGCTGAATTTGAGCTAACGCTCGAAATTATGCTGAATTTGAACTAGTGAGCAAGACGAGAACGAAAACAATCCAACAGAGTTTGAATTCAATGAACATATAAATAAGCCAAAACTGAGTTCCATAATTGAAGCTCAGCTAAATTCAAGCTTAAGCTCCTCCAAAGCAAAAGGAAAAAAGGAGAAGGTAAAATTAATTTAGCGTAAAATATTGTAAACCAGAAAAATATATATTGAGAGAGAAAGAGAGAGGACAGAGAAGGATAAGAAGAAACCTTTCAGTTGACCGAGAACCAAGGAGGCCGGAGCGGTGGCTCCGTTGCCGGTGAATGGGAAACGTTAAACGATGCCGCGTCAGCAAGATCAGGGACAGGAAGAGCAGATGGAATCCGTTTCGATGAGGGGACCAAAACTTAAATTTTGAAGCATTATTTATTCTTTTTTAGAAGTAATTCAATAACTGCATCTAGCAATTATACGGTTGGATGCCAAGAGTTCATTTATTAAAAATGCAATGCATATTATATAGGCGCCGTATCTCATTTTTAGTTTTTGTCTTTATTTTTGCTTCGACTATATATATTTGAATACAAAATGAGGCAAAACTTTGGGACTTTTTTAAATTTGGTATTCTTTTAATATATATTTGGAAAAAATTGGGTTTTTTTTTACTATTTGGACAAATGGAATCTGTCAATTCATTCCCGCAATCATTCATTACGGAAATAAAATGGTGGAGTCGACAAGATAACTGGAACTGCTTATGGTGGGGCCCGCATTAATTCTTGCAACACAGTGTTACGGAAATGAAAATATAAAATTTGGTTGTCCTTTACCCTTAATTATACCCTCTCCATTTGATTCCCCTTTCAGTTCCATTACCCATTTCCGTTCTTGACACCTACACCACTTTCACATCAAAGCACTAAAAATATAACGAAATTTAGTTGAGTGAAAAAGTAGTATATATCTTAGCTAAAGCCAGGGTCCATTGACTCCACTGAATTAGTTGAAATAAACATTTGTTAGCATTGCGTAATTCAGTTACATAGCAAAGTTGTACCCTAGAGCTCCATCGGGCATTGCCGGTTATCATAGGATGAGATTGAACATAAAAAATAAAAAAATAGTAAAAATAAAAAAAAAAAAATAATAATAATAATAGATTGTGAGTTCAGTCTTAGGCCGATAATTAACAAGTCTATTTTCAACTTGCAGTTTAGTTTCCCTCATTAAGCCATGCTGCAATCTTTTTACTTATTTATTGACTTCATTAATATAGTTTTGTATGGAGAGGGCATATAATTAAGGGTGCAAAATATTATATTCTAAAAATTTGAAAAATGTTCAATATTCATAGTTGGAGTTTAAAATATTTGGTTGAAGAAAAATATTAATAGTTACTTTCTCCTTTTCCTTTCAAATAGTGGCTTATTTTATTTTATTTTATGATATTTTAAATATTATTTTATAAAATTTTTAAAAAAATTATATATTTATCCTATTTATTATGTACCACTAAATTAATAGAGTGATAAATTTAGTTTAATCATATGAAAATTAGATTATATACTTGAAATTAGAAAAAAGGTAAATTAGTCAATTTATAATATTTTTAATAAAATAAAAGTTATATAATTATTTTTTTTGATTTTTGCGTTAATGTGAAAATAATAACTTAAAGTAGAACGGAAAAAATATTAAATACTACAATTAATTGGATCCCTTAAAAAGTAAAAAAAATTATATATATATATATATATATATATATATATATATATATATATATATATATTATTCAAGTCGCGTAAATCAAAAAAATAATTATATAACTTTTATTTTATTAAAAATATTATAACTTGACTAATTTACCATTTTTTCTAATTTCAAGTATATAATCTAATTTTTATATGATTAAACTAAATTTATCACTCTATTAATTTAGTGGTACATAATAAATAGGATAAATATATAATTTTTTAAAAAAAATTATAAAATAATATTTAAAATATGATAAAATAAAATAAAATAAGCCACTATTTGAAAGGAAAAGGAGAAAGTAACTATTAATATTTTTCTTCAACCAAATATTTTAAACTCCAACTATGAATATTGAACATTTTTCAAATTTTTAGAATATAATATTTTGCACCCTTAATTATATGCCCTCTCCATACAAAACTATATTAATGAAGTCAATAAATAAATAAAAAGATTGCAGCATGGCTTAATGAGGGAAACTAAACTGCAAGTTGAAAATAGACTTGTTAATTATCGGCCTAAGACTGAACTCACAATCTATTATTATTATTATTATTATTATTTTTTATTTTTACTATTTTATTATTTTTTATGTTCAACCTCATCCTATGATAACCGGCAGTGCCCGGTGGAGCTCTAGGGTACAACTTTGCTATGTAACTAAATTACGCAATGCTAACAAATGTTTATTTCAACTAATTCAGTGGAGTCAATGGACCCTAGCTTTAGCTAAGATATATACTACTTTTTCACTCAACTAAATTTCGTTATATTTTTAGTGCTTTGATGTGAAAGTGGTGTAGGTGTCAAGAATGGGAATGGGTAATGGAACTGAAAGGAAAACCAAACGGAGAGGGTATAATTAAGGGTAAAGGGAAACCAAATTTTATATTTTCATTCCCACAATACTGTGTTGCAGGAATTGATGCGGACCCCACCATAAGCAATTCATGTTATCTTGTCGGCCCCACCATTCCTTTTCGCAATGGATAGTTGTGGGAATGGATTGACATATCCCATTTTTCCAAATAGTGAAAAAAAACAACCCCATTTTTCTAAATATATATTAAAAGAACACCAAATTTAAAAAAGTCCCCAAAACTTTTTGGACCAAATTAATCTTTTTTTTTAATTATTAATATTTATAATCTTAAACTTATTTTATTAATTTTAGAAGTTTCCGATTTTTTTGCTTTATGGAAATGTAAGAATCTTACTACTTCAATTCACGTTTTTAATTTTTATTATTTATTTATAATTATCAATGTTAAAAAAATGTAAGAATTTTACTACAGTAAGAGTTTTTAATTTCAATTCACGTTTTTTCAATGCTTCTATATATATATATATATAACTCTTGTAGTGCAAATCCTTTGAATTCGTGGTCGCGCATATTTGCATCACCGACCTAACTCTCACCCATTTCTCGTAAGTCCCGTAGTGAAAGTTATGAACCAGAAACTCAAAGCCTCATCGAAAAGAAGAAAAAATAAGCACAGAATAAAATCAACAGAGTTTCGGTATGAGATAATTTTTTGCAGCCCTTGAGCAGAATTTTTGGCCCTATCTATAAAGCTTCAATTAAGATAACATAAATTTTCTTAATTGGTATTAATTCAAAATTGGTAGTTACAATAAAATTAATAAGGAAAGAATTTCCTAATTAAAGGAAATCTTAATATAGAACTAATTTCATATAAATTATTTTCTGTTGCGATATACTTACTTTTATATTGGGATTAATTTATTATATCAGGAGTCATGTGCAAATCCCAAACTCTTTCAGCTTCAATTCACGTTATATTTATTTATTAATTGAAAATAATTTTTTAAAATATTGAGATCAAGATATATTTTTAAATATTATCTTTAAATTGTTATTACTAAAAAATAAAACAAAATTTTATAATTAATTATAATTCTTAATTGATAAGAAGATTTTTCTTATAGAAGTAATTACTTTTACAAATAGAGTTTATAAAAGTAATTAGTAAGATTAATGCATAAACCAAAGTATATAGGTTTACAAAATCACTATAGGTGAGCAAAAAAACTGAAAAAATAGTTAACTGCAAAATCAATCCGAAATTAAATTTATTTTTTTGTTAACCGATCCGATTTTTAATATTTTAGAGTATATATTTTAACATTTAATATTATTCATAATTTTATATAACTTAAAATCAAGTATGTTAATTTCCAACAAATATCAAATTTATTTTATAATATTAGCTATTAGTTTGTTGAACATGAATTTTGGCTACTAAATTATATTTATTTTCTGATTTTTTTTGAATTACATCACACATTTGAATTTAAATTGAACCTTAGCTATTTTTTTTTATATAATTTTATGTTATAAATTTCAATGGTAAACAAAAAAATTGATTAACCAAACCAAAAAGATCAAAACCGATGGACTGGTTAATTGAATTTAATGATCCGGTTAATGGATAGTAATTTTAAAAAACTGATATTAATGGACTGATTAATTTATTTTTTCTCTTGAACTGGTTAATCGGTCCCTGCTCATCCCCAAAAATCATCATCGATTTTTCATGTTATTTGCTTTTTTTCTTTTCCTTTTTTAATTGCATCAAATGTGAGTCAAATGCTACAATAAAAATTTTGGAAGCCTTAGAGCATTAATTATTTAAGTTATTTTCCTCAAGTTTTTAGTTGTTAGCTATTGTTCAAATTTAGTACCTTTTTTTGTTATTATTATTACCATTAAAGATGAAAAAAAGTAATAATGGTTATTAATTTCCGTTTATTAATCTTGAGCTTTTATTATTTTATCATATGAAAATATTTTCTTATTATTCATTCATTTATTTATTTATTTATTTATTTATTATTATTATTATTATTATTATTATTATTATTATTATTATTATTATTATTATTATTATTATTATGTAGTTTTCTTTCGTTTCATATATTTATTATTTTTGGTTCATTCTATTCTTTTTTATTCTTAGTCTTTTATTATTTTATGTTGGATTTCATCATGCATAACAAACATGAAATCAGATATAATTTATTATATTGATAAAGAGAAAATGATATTTACCTCTTGTAATGCAGTGAGCTATAACAACCAAAGCAAGAATTTGGTTTATGTCACTGCCAAAACTCTTATCCATTGGCAACCGATGCGAGCTAACAATAATTCTTTCTCAGTCTAAAAATTTCTTGGAGATATGGAATATTTGAAAGGGAAAAGACAATTCTTAAGTTCTCTTCAGTGAATACCCATCCTCTAATCTATTTTTTATCCCCTATTTATTGTATCCTTAAAAATAGAAAGCTAATTAAATAAAGATACACACATTTTTTCGAAATAGAAAGCCAATAAAAAAGGTACGTATATATTTTCTAAATAAAAATCTAATCAAATCAGATTTGATATAGAACCATTTCCATATCTAGTCAAATTTGATTTGATATGAATCTTTTTCCATATCTAGAGTTATAAACATATCCAAACTCTAGCATCTCGACAAAATGATGTCCAATCATAATCTCTAGTCATACAAGCAGATAATTGTACGACCAACATACTTCAAGAGCATCAGTGCTATATACCGGTTAAGGATATATAACATCTTGAAAACAAGGTCCACTTTTCCATAAATGCCTAACCTTAGATTGCATTCTCACATTAACTATTTTAACTCGTGATCTCATAAAATAATTTTTGTATTTACTATTATGTCTTTACTTGTGGAAACTATAACAGGTATACTGGTGAACCACGAACCCATTGAATGTGATCAAAAGGCTATCTTTCAATCTTATTATATGTCATCCATCATGATCCAACTTGCTTTTCTAGCTAGATGCTCTAAGCCAAATCTTTCTCATGGCCTCTTGGAAACTAACTAAGCTAACCACACTGAATCACACTTCAATGATAAGTTAAAGGTCCTAAGGGTCGATTTTTAAATAGGGCTCACACGAGCGAAAGTTGAGATGGATTACATAAATTCTCATCCCTTAGTCAACTTAAACACATATGGTATGAAATATGTGTTATGGTGTTCTCTCATCCTTTAAGGGAGCGTATATCTCACCAAATATATAACACTATACAAAAACAGAAGGCTGCGAAGTACTGAAGCATCCAACTTTAGTCTGCTTAATTAAAGACTACTTTTAGTTCCTAAACAAAACATGATAATTACATTTAACTTACTATGGGATTACACTTAATCATGTTTTAAATCTTAATCCAAAGTGTAAAGCCCTAACATATACCCCAGATTGATATATGCATGTTTAAATGATATTACGATCAATGCATATTTGGTTAGCTAATGCATTGTAAATGGGACTTAAAGGGAATTGTTTTAATAGAGTAGGGACAATATGGTCCTTTAAAAATAAGTTATACATGTGTTTATGATGGAATATGACATGGTATGTACATGATAATCACGCAGCGGAAAAATAATAAAATCGATCATACATACCACGCAATCCATAAACAAGAATCGAAAACATGCAATTTTAGGGTTTTAAAACTTATAACTTTAGATGCACTTCAAGATTTGATTTTGATGATGACTAGCAACTAAGAAGGACTTATTCACCTTAGATCTTCACTACCAATGCCAAAGGAACAACCTTTATGCCACTCCTCTCTATGTTCACACACACAATTGCAAGCAAGGCTTAAAATCAAGATTGCTAGCTCTATATTTAAATATTGTGTAATGGTAATGGATTGAAGCTACAAGATTTGATCTGTAGTTCCTTTTAATTGCTATTTCTGCCCAAGAACACAAGAAAAACAAGGAAGAATCCCTTCTCCTTGTGAAATTCGGCCAAGAGTGTGTGAGAGAGAGAGAGAATTCACGCCTAGGGTTTTTTTATTTTATTCATTCACAATACATCACTTATCTTGTTAATTGATAATGCCAAGATTTACTATCCTTTTTAGGTAGTAAATTCATTCTCTATCACTTCCTTAAAATAAGTAGCATATATTGATTCAAACTCTTTTGAATTAATTTGAAATAAATATAAGACATTTAATCAAAATAATATCACTTAATAAGGATATTTGCATGTGCCGAAATTCACAAGGAATTTGTCTTTGAATTTCGGCCACTCCATTTCCTATTTAAGTGCTTTACTTTGATTCAAATTCTTTTAGGCTTTAATACTCAATTAACTTAATTAATACAAGATAATTAATTAATTGAAATTAAACCTTGTGGGCCGAATCTCTCTCTCTAATGGACCAAAGTCCATTTAGCAATTTTAATACCCATTACATACATTAATTTGACTTTAATTAAAAGCCCAAATTAATGCCCAATATTTAATTTAAATATTTTAAGCCCAATGCTTTGTGTGCAATCCTATAGGTCTATTTAATATTGGTAATGAATTAATGAATTAATTCAAATATATATATTCTCTAGCAAGATATTATAGCATTCCAAATTAAATGAAAATACAAATGAAATTTAGTGACCTAATGCAATTTTGCATAGTCCCTTACCCTTAAATATCAGAATTAATATAAGGCATGGAACAAGTCATCCTTATATATACTAATTCCTTTCTTGATATTCCAGTGACACTAAACTCTCAGATAAATAATGATTACTCATTATTTCATCTCGGTATGGCCATACACTTCTTAGTTCACTAATCAAGTGGCCGATAATATTTTCTCTCTTATCGTGAGGGGTAATCCCTTCACTTCTCTCATGCTCTCTAACATAGATTAATGCATATCCAAACATACCCATACTTGTCACCCTTTTACGAGCACGTTAGGTGTATGTCAAACTATACAGTAATTCATAAAGAGTTTCATAGAGATTTTAGGTCTAAGAACTCTGATGCAAAACTTGCACATGAGAAACACTTATGACTTATACCATGTAGTGTTTTCATGAACGGATAAAATCCAGATACCATGTTCTAAACATGTATCTATGATCTCTGATTGACACTCTTAACCTTATGATCTGTATGACAGAACTCATCTTATCAGAGAGAGCATACTAGTCTTAATTCATTTGTTATTTCCATAACAATGATGGACTAGGGATATTTAGAATGAAGTCTCATTTGTTTCAAGGTCTTACAACCATGTGCCTCACACATGATAACTTAAACTAAAACAAAAGTCTTGGATAGTTCTATCAATTGATATGCATAGAAATACAATAGATAAAACAAATGTCTCATTTATTAACTAAAGTGTTATTACAATGCATTGGGGCTAGGGCTTACACTAACAATCTCCCACTAGCACTAGCCCCAATTAGGCATAGTCCTAAGATCGAATGCTCTCAAATGAGCTTCGTGCAGATTTGGACGCAACTGTTACGTCAAAGGATCTGTTACATTGTCTTCACTTGCTATCTTACTAATCTTGACATCCCCACGATCAATGATCTCTCTGATTAGGTGGTACCTCTTGAGTATGTGTTTGGATTTCTGATGTGATCAGGACTTCTTTGCCCGTGCGATGGCCCCATTGTTGTCACAGAAAATTTCTAATGGATCTAGGATGCTTAGGACCACTCCTAATCCTGAAATGAAATTTCTAATCCAAACAGCCTCTATTGCAGCCTTGCTTGCTGTAATATACTCAGATTCTGTAGTTGAGTTAGCAACGGTCTCTTGCTTCGAGCTTCTCCAGCTGACAGAACACCGTTCAAAACAAAAATAAACCCAGATTGTGATCTTTAATCCTGATCGTTGGTCTGAAAAGCAGCATTGGCATAACCTTGTATGATGAGCTCTTCTTAACCACCATACACCAAGAAGTGATCCTTAGTCCTTCGCAGGTACTTTAGAATCCCCTTTACAGCAAACTAGTGCTTCTCACCAGGGTTTTACTTAAACCTACTGGTTATTCTCAGTGCATGAGCAACATCCATCCTAGTACATAACATAGCATACATGATAGATCCAATAGCAGATGCATATGGGATTCTACTCATGTTGTCCCTTTCTTCTTTGGTATTAGGGCACTGTTCTTTAGTTAAAGAAACTCCCAAAGCCAAAGGTATGTACCCTTTCTTTGAGTCTCCCATACTAAAATGCTTTAGTACTTTGTTTATGTACTTTTCTTGACTTAGTCCCAAAAGCCGATTCGATCTATCTCTATAGATCCGAATACCAAGTATTGTCTCAGCTTCGCCTAAGTCTTTCATTGAGAAGCATTTCCCCAACCATTGCTTAACCTTTTGCAATGTTGGAATGTCATTCCCAATGAGAAGGATGTTGTCCACATATAGGACCAGAAATACTATTATACTCCCAATAACCTTCTTGTACACACAAAGCTCATCTTCATTCTTGATGAAGTCAAATTCTTTAACTGCCTCATCAAAATGAAGATTCCAACTTCAGGATGCTTGCTTTAATCCATAAATGGATTTTTGAAGCTTACAAACCTTCTTAGGATGCTTGAGATTGACAAAACCCTTAGGCTGTGTCATATACACATCCTCAAGTAAATTTCCGTTGAGAAAAGCAGTTTTGACATCCATTTGCCATATCTCATAATCATGATGCAGCTATGGCAAGCAATATCCTAATGGACTTAAGCATAACTACAGGTGAAAAGGACTCATCATAGTTTACACCATGAGTTTGTCGAAAACCTTTTGCTACTAGTCTACCTTTGTAGGTCTTATTAGCTTTGAGTTTAAATAGCCACTTGTATTCAATTACTTTAGCACCTTCTGGTGGATCAACCAAGGTCCAAACCTAGTTATCGTACATTGATTGAATCTCAGATTTCATGGCTTCAAGCCAATTTTTCGAGTCTGGGCTCTCAATAGCTTCTCGGTAGGTAGTGGGATCCTCATGATCTACTAACTCAATAGTGTCACTGTCAGTGATTAGAAATTTGTATCTCTCAATCTCCTGATGTACCCTACCGGACCTTCTAGGTTCTTGTGTAATGGGTTCTTGTTCCACAACTGGTTGTGAACTTGATCCCATTTCTAACTCATCCTCTATAGGAGTTTGTGGTGCTTGAATTTCTCCAAGTTCTACTTTACTCCCACTGTCTTTCTTGAGAAGGAACTCCTTTTCCAAGAAAATAGCCTTGCAAGCAACAAATACTTTGTTCTCAGTTTTGAGTAAAAGTAGTATCCCTTTGTTTCTTTAGGATAACCCATAAATAAGCAGACAGTGAATTTGGACTCTAGTTTATCAGATATTAATTTCTTAACATGTGCTTCATAACCCCAAATCCTGAGAAATGACATATTGGGTTCTTTTCCAGTCCATACTTTTTATGGTATCTTCTCAACTACTTTAGTTGGAGTACGATTTAATAGAAACGCAGCAATTTCTAATGTATAATCCTAAAAAGAAACAGGAAGATTTGCTTGACTCATCATTGATCGAACTATGTCCAACAGAGTTCAATTTCTCCTTTCGGATACACCATTCCATTGTGGTGTTCCAGGAGGAGTGAGCTGTGAAATAATACCACACTCCTTCAGATGACTGTCAAACTCTTGGCTTAAGTATTCGCCACCTCGATCTGATCGAATGGCTTTTATACTTTTGCCAAGTTGGTTTTCTACTTCGTTATTAAACTCTTTGAATTTCTCAAAAGTTTCAGACTTGTACTTCATTAGATAGATGTAGCCATATCTACTGAAGTCATATGTGAATGTCATGAAGTAGCTAAAACCACCTCTAGCTTGTGTACTTAATAGTTCACATACATCGGTATGTATTAGTTCCAATAAGTCATTTGTCCTCTCATCTTTCTTGTTAAAAGGATTCTTTGTCATTTTTCCATGCAAACATGGCTCGTATGTGTCATAAGACTCTAAGTCGAATGACCCAAGTACTCCAGATTTGTTGAGTCTTGAAACGTGTTTTTCATTTGCATGCCCTAAACGACAATGCCAAAAGTAAGTAGGGTTTAATTCGTTTGATTTAACCCTCTTTGTATTAATGTTGTATATGGA
Source organism: Excoecaria agallocha (assembly GCA_037975025.1). Classification (NCBI taxonomy): domain Eukaryota; kingdom Viridiplantae; phylum Streptophyta; class Magnoliopsida; order Malpighiales; family Euphorbiaceae; genus Excoecaria; species Excoecaria agallocha. Next base: position 56,046,588 of record CM075811.1, on the reverse strand, counting down.
CTCTTTATTTTGTAGATCAAGGATATAAAGGCCATTTTGCAACATGGCATTGCCATATGAAATGCCTTGGCGATGAATATGAGCATTCTCATTTTTAATAACAAAATCAAATTCATCCAAATCAAAACAAGAAACTGAAATAATGTTTCTGCTCATAGCAGGCACATAATAACAATTTTTCAAAATAAAACAAAGTCCAGAAGGTAAAGTGAGTTGATAGTCGCCTATCTCCATAGCAGCAACTCGTGCTCCATTCCCCACACGGAGGTCCACTTCATTCTTCCCAAGTAATCGCCTATTTCTTAGCCACTGCACATTTGAACAAATGTGAGAACCACAACCGGTATCCAATACCCAAGTGGTAGAAATAGAAAGGTTAATTTCAACAACAAAAATACTAGAACTGGACGCCTTTGCTCCATTCTTCTTTTGTTCTTCCTTGAAGAGAGCGCAATTCTTCCTCCAATGCCCTATCTTGTTGCAATGGAAGCATGTGCTCTTGCTCTCCTTAAGCTTTTACGCCTTGGGCTTAGATTAGGCCTGAGGTGCACTCCCATTTGACTTGAACCGAGCCAGGTCATTCTTGGGTTTTGCCTTTCCCTTTCCTTTTCCCTTAGTGGGTCCTTTCTTAATGCCCCTTTGAACTATCAGTACAGGATTGGTATTTTGAATGTTCTCTTCAGCATTCTTAAGCATCCCATGAAGCTCGGCAACTGTCTTATTCATTGCATGCATGTTATAATTCATAACAAATGGATCATAATCATCAGTCAATGAACCTAAGATCAAGTCAGTGGCTAATTCCTTCAGGACTTATACCTCAAGCTTCTTAAGAGTATCAAGATACCCTTTCATCTTGAGTACATGGGTACTAATAGGAGTACCTGCAGCCATCTTACAAGAAATTAAGGCATTTTTTGTCACGAACCTCTCGTGACGAGCTTACTTTTAGAACATCTCCTTAAGGTGCACCATAATCGCATAGGCCTCTTGGTCCATGAATTGCTTTTGCAAGTCAGGCACCATAGTGGCCATCATCAAACAAATCATATAATTGGAGTCGCTCTTCTTGGTCTCAAAAGTTTCCTTTTGAACCGCAGAGGCATTCCTTCCAGGTTCTTCAGGCAAGGGCACATCCAAAACATACAACTTTTTCTCTTGCTTAAAAACTATTCTTAAGTTTTGAGACCAGTCTATGAAATTGGTGCCATTCAGTTTGTCCTTTTCCAGGACCAATCGTAATGAAAAGTTGTTGTTTGAAGAAGCCATTTTCAATCTACAATAAAACTTAGCAAGATTAAATGAGGTCTTATTTATAATCCCACAAACCGAATTAATATCCCTTTAAATAATTCGCGTTAGTGATTTAATGTGGGCAAAGATCCACTTTTCACAACAACTTATTAGTCAAGCTGAGCTTGTACACCTAACAAGTTAAGTTACTTAGGTAGGAAAACTCCAATCATGTCTCGTGCATGACTCTTAGATCAAATGGGCTAACATTTTAAGATGTTATAGCACAAACCCATTTATTAGTTGCCTAGGTCCGGACATCCCTTTCCATGTTAAGTCCAACCTACATTCACAGCCCATGCCTCACAAAGATAATCGGGCGCATCTAGGACTCCTAGTCTATGTGACCGATGATCGATGCCTTGACATGTTTCGAATTAGGAAGGTAATTTTGTGACTTAATATTTTAGGGATTCATTTTATTAGGACTTACATGGCATACGCTTTGTCATCCATTCATAGCATGCATATATATATAATTTCATAAAGTAAAGCATGACAAACATGGGCCCAAAAACCTACAACTAAGATTCTATACTATTACATCAGAATCTTCAAGTTGGGCTTCTCCACTCTGGTGGGCTTCATCTTGATTTACACAGTCTTCAAATAAATTCTATTCTAAGAAATAAATAAAACTTTTACAATAATACATAATGGCTCGCATGCCATATTTAATTATAAAAACCCAGGGCCCATGAATGCACCATGCATATCCATTCATCACACAAAACAAGCAAATAAATATACATAACATTCATGGATAAAACAAAGTTTAATTTTAATTAATTTAGCCAAGCCCATTAATGGAAATTATGTACTTGAACTTTTAAGAGAGGACCCTATGATGGGCCTGGGCCGAAGCCCAATGGACTAAATCCTCTTATTGAATAAGTTCTCTTAAAAGCCTAAAATACAAACTAGTTAGATTTGTGCCATAAATCAACTCTAATGTAATTTTCAATTTTGCCATTTTTAATTTTATGTCATACAGCCCATAAATATTAAAAATACATATAATATGTATCAACATGAATTAAAACATAAAATCATTAAGAACACATATATCATACACAACATTCATATTAAAACAAACAAACAACAATGAAACTAGTTGTTTAATGCTCATATAATGCCACAAAAATGCACAAACACTTAAAACAATTTTATGAGTCATTTAATAATTTAAATAAGGTCATAAATATTTAGTTAATTTTATGTACTGATCTGATCTAAATGTGTTTTTACCATTTTAATCAAAACAAAAAAAACAATGTTGATTAAACATGTAACAAACACAAACTACTCATAGTTTTAAGTGATTTTAAAATTAATCAATTAAGTTGTCATGGACCAAAATTAAAATAAAATTTAAAATATGTCCAGACTTGATATTTAATCCTTAAAAATCACTTACAAACATGCCAAAATAGTTTTCACATTTAATTTTGAAAACTGGTTGTTATACAATCACTTAACATGCCAACTAGCACCTAGTTTCAAGATTAACATGTACCATCAGGTATTTACAATTAAATCCAACCATGAATAGGTCTAAGAACATCTTAGGATAGTATATTAACATGTCATATTAATTATAATACCTATATAATCATTTAAAATCATTTTTACACCAAAACAATGCAAAAAACTCAAAACAGAAAATTTCAGCATTGCATGTTTTTAAACGAACGATTTTTGATTAAATATTTAATGAATATAAAGCACCAAAATAAGCATGTTTATGATTTGATACCACTGATGGAATATGACATGGTATGTACATGATAATCACGCAGCGAAAAAATAATAAAATCGATCATACATACCACGCAATCCATAAACAAGAATAAAAAACATGCAATTTTAGGGTTTTAAAACTTACAACTTTAGATGCACTTCAAGATTTTATTTTGATGATGACCAACAACTAAGGACTTATTCACCTTATATCTTCACCACCAATGCCAAAGGAACAGCCTTTATGCCACTCCTCTCTATGTTCACACACACAATTCCAAGAAAAACTTAAAATCAAGATTGCTAGCTCTATATTTAAATATTGTGTAATGGTAATGGATTGAAGCTACAAGATTTGATATGTACTTCCTTTTAATTGCTATTTCTGCCCAAGAACACAAGAAAAATAAGGAAGAATCCTTTCTCCTTGTGAAATTCGGCCAAGAGTGAGAGAGAGAGAGAGTTTACGCCTAGGGTTTTTTTTATTTTATTCATTCACAATATATCACTTATCTTGTTAAGTGATAATGCTGAGATTTGCTATCCTTTTTAGGTAGTAAATTCATTCTCTATCACTTCATTAAAATAAGTAGCATATATTGATTCAAACTCTTTTGAATTATTTTGAAATAAATATAAGACAGTTAATCAAAATAATATCACTTAATAAGGATATTTGCATGTGCCGAAATTCACAAGGAATTTGTCTTTGAATTTCGGCCACTCCATTTCCTATTTAAGTGTTTTACTTTGATTCAAATTCTTTTAGGCTTTAATACTCAATTAACTTAATTAATACAAGATAATTAATTAATTGAAATTAAACCTTGTGGGCCAAATCTCTCTCTCTCTCTTATGGACCAAAGTCCACTTAGCAATTTTAATACCCATTACATACATTAATTTGACTTTAATTAAAAGCCCAAATTAATGCCCAATATTTAATTTAAATATTTTAAGCCCAATGCTTTGTGTACGATCCTATAAGTCCATTTAATATTGGTAATGAATTAATGAATTAATTCAAAGGCTATATATATTCTCTAGCAAGATATTATAGCATTCCAAATTAAATGAAAATGCAAATGGCATTTAGTGACCTAATGCAATTTTGCATAGTCCCTTACCCTTAAATATCAAAATTAATATAAGGCATAGAACCAATCATCCTTATATATACTAATTCCTTTCTTGATATTCCAGTGACACTAAACTCTTAGATAAATAATGATTACTCATTATTTCATCTCGGTATGGCCATACACTTCTTAGTTCACTGATCAAGTGGCCGATGATATTTTCTCTCTTATCGAGAGGGGTAATCCCTTCACTTTTCTCATGCTCTTTAACATGGATTAGTGCATACCCATACTTGTCACCCTGTTACGAGCACGTTAGGTGTATGTCAAAGTATACAGTAATTCATAAAGAGTTTCATAGAGATTTTAGGTCTAAGAACTCCGATGCAAAACTTGCACATGAGAAACACTTATGACTTATACCATGTAGTGTTCTCATGAACGGATCAAATCCATATACCATGTTCTAAACATATATCTATGATCTCTAATTGACACTCTTGTCCTTATGATCCGTAAGACAGAACTCATCTTATGAGAAAGAGCATACTTGTCTTAATTCATTTATTATTCCCATAACAATGACTGACTAGGGATATTTAGAATGAAGTCTCATTTGTTTCAAGGTCTTACAACCATGTGCTTCATACATGATAACTTAAGCTGAAATAACAATCTTGGATAGCTCTATCAATTGATATGCACAAGAATACAATAGATAAAACAAATGCCTCATTTATTAACTAAAGTTTTTTATTACAATGCATTAGGGCTAGGGCTTACACTAACAGTTTAATTAGAGGAAAATGTTAATAAGAGGTTTAATTCAAATGTAAGAGAGAAAGTTTAGGGGAAGATATGACAAATTGAAGAGAATTATGGAGCTAAGTTAAGTTATCCTTGGCCTACAAAGTGGACCAATGTGAAGACAACACTTTGTCTCCCTAGATTATTCTTGAAAGATAGAGAGATTTAAAGGGATATGTTTTGAAGGGATGGCCGGACACTTTAAGAGTTGAAGGCAGCCATTCTTCTTTCTCATTTTCCCCTAAATAAATCCCAAATAACCCTTAAAAAGTTAACCAAGCAATTGAAGGAAAAAGAAACTAGTTGTTAAGCAAATTATAAGGTAAAAACTCTCTTTCTCTCCTTACTTTTAATTCAAGAGAGAGAAGAAAAAACTATTTAGATTGAGAGAGTAAATGATTATTTACATGCATGAATTTATACTATATTGAATAAGAACCAAACAAGGGTATAGAGAAAGAAGAAGAAGAAACTTGAGAAAAAGGGTGTGAAGCTTGTTAAAGGTTTGGGAGTTTTTCTTCCCCATGCTATATGTTTATTTGATTCAAGTAGATTTATATGCTATAATTTCTTTGTGATTGATGATAGAAATAATTGTAGCTATTATTGTTGAAAGAGAGATGAATTGTGCCTTAGAAAGTGAACTAGTGAAATCTGTTTAAGGTTTACTTGAACCAATTTTGGTATAAAGTGTATAAATCCTTCCATAGATGTCTGATTGATATGATTCTAGTTGGAAATGAAAGATAGGACATATATCTACAACATTGTAGAAGAAACCAAGACTTGATTCTATCTTTAAGGCCTTTGAAATTTATTTTAAAGTTGAGTGATGTTTGTTGCCCTACTAATGGGAGTAGTCTATAATTTTTAGTGATATATTGTGATTTAGAGGTCATAATTAAGTGATTTTTGATGTTTTTGAAACTAATGATATTATTGAACAACTTTGTAGAAGACCACTTTCCCTAAAAATATCGTTTACTAGGTCAAAAATGGCATACCAGTTAAAATTGAGAATCTATCTTTAAGAATTTTTAGACCTCACCATCATCAGGTTTGAGCTACTGACCGTGACATAGTTTAAATTTAGTCTAGAACTAAAAAAAACCTATGTCATGGTTAGCAGGTATGTCCTAATGACCACGACCCCTTCCTATAAACATAGTTCACGATCAATGCCCTTTGGTAGTGACAGTGAGGTAGTCTTGACTTAATCTAGAACTGAAGTGCATCTTATGTCAAGGTTAATAGGTATATGCTAATGACCGTGACCCTCCTCTATTTATTCTAATCTTGATTTTTAGATCTCAAATGGTTACCAAATTATGCCTAAACACTTTTAGAGTGTTTTAAGTGTAAAAAGAAGAGTAATAAGTGATATAAAGTAAGTGTAAAGCACAATGATTTAGTGAAGTAAAGTTAAATATTAAGCCTTAATGTATATGAATTTATACATCTAATAAAAATGAATGAACATAAAAATGAATGACATGATATAGTGAAATGATTTCATGATCTATTGAGTGTATTGATGTCATATTTCTAAAAGTATGCATTAAAATGTACAATTAATGAATGAGGTGAACATGGTACATGATATGCATGGTATTACATGATAATCATGTTAGAGTGTGGTTTAAATATATTTGAAGTGTAAGTGAGTGTGCATTGCATAGTGATCCCATTGCAAGCTTTTATTGAATGTGTAAAATCTATTATTCTAAATGTAACAAGTATGATATCCTTGAGTGACTAGTGACTTGTTGAGACCTAAATTTCATATAGTAGTGGATAGATAGGCATGCCTATAAAGGGAATAGTGATCACAACTGCAAGTGTTGTCACCAAAAGTTGACTAGTGTAGTGTTTCGATACCTTTTGATTTCTAGTGATCCAAGACTATTATGTCTCACCCGTATAATATTGCTTGTCAATGTCAAGTGTTTGTACCCGTATCCATTATTAATTGGAATTTAGGCAATAATAGTGATTTGATTAATGAATAATGATAAGTGATCAACAATTTAAGTGTTTTAATGGTTCATGGTAGTATTAGTATTCTTCATTGAATAATGAAGTGTAATTAAAGAATTGTATTGAAGTGTTACATAGTGCATTATTAAGAAATTGTATTGTGAATTTTCTTTAATGCATGGATTGTTGTTATAAGTGTATGCATTTTATAATATGAAAAGGCATGCTATTATGTTATTTATATGTGATACTTCGATAAGAAGTCAATTGTTTTTTTTACTCTCCACTGAGCCATTGTTCAACATGGGTATTCTTCCTGTGTAGGTACACAGGTGTAAAGAAAAAGTGTCATTCCTGAGTCAACATCTGTAGGCCACTAGAAGGGTAGTGAGTGAAGGCTAATTTTGATAATGCATTATTTTTTTTTGTAAATTTATAATGTAAAAGATTTGAAATACATGTAATGAGCTAAGTTGTAATTATACTTTAAGTGTATTATATGTTATATGTATACGGGTATTTGTACAAGTAGATTGATAAGAAAATTATGTAAACAAAAAGTTAATAAGAGCGAGCATTACACAAAGTACACAACCCTATCTATATTCTTATCTTGTACTTTAACAAGAATAATCTTGAAATTTGTATAAGATGGCAATTTTATTTTGAATAGGCTCTCGAACTTTATCATATATTTAAAATTCATCTCATCTTAGACTTTGTCAACTTATTGACAAAACTAAGGTAAACACCCATGTAAGTGGATTACTTCTCTGTCTGACATGCTCAATTTCATAATTAATAATAGTAAATGTTCACACATTAAACATTCACACTCAAATATTGTCAACAATGAACTTAACTACGATCCATAAATAATAATGTTAAGGGATTACAGAAAATAAATGATACAAATCAAATCATAAGCAAGCCCTTAGATCTAATCTATCTCTCAAACACATCACTCGTTACAGGTTTTATCAATGTTTCTGCAATCATATCATCATGAAAATGTACTATAAATTTATTTCTCCTCATGTAATAATATCTTTGGTGTATTGATACTTAATATTGATATGCTTAGTTCTACTATGAAATTTTGGAATTTTAATGTAAGCTACCGGTGACTAACTGTCACTATAAACTGTCACCAATTCCTCTAAGGTAGTTACTCTTAAATGGTCTATAAACCGATTTCGCCAAACTGCATTTTATATTGCAGCTAAGGAAGTGATAAATTTAGCTTCCATTGTTGATAGGGCTACACAGGTTTGTTTCTTATCACTCCATAAGATGGCACCCTTATTAAGCAAGAGTATAAAACCTAAAGTGGATTTCCTCTTCTCAACATCTCTTCCTTAATTAGCATATGTTTATCCTTTTAATTGCAAATTCTTGCCTAGTAATAGAGAGAATAGTTTTCTATACCTTTAAGGTATCTAATTATACTTTTGATTGCTTTCTAATATACTTTGCTTAGGTTAGACTGATATCTACTTATCATGCCCACTGTATAGTATATATTGTGTCTTATAAACAATAATACATACATTAGACTATCCACAGCACTGGCATATGGAATGTTCCTCATATATTCCATTTCTTTTGGCATCTTAGGACGCACACTTTTGCTAAGAAACTAATGTTTGGCAATGAGGTTGTCTATAAGTTTGTTGTTTGCATAGTAAATCATTCAAAGACTTTGTTGATATATGCCTCTTATGAAAGAGACAACAACCTTCTCGAATGATCTTTTAAAATCATAACTTTAATGATATAATATGCTTGACCTATATATTTAATCTCAAAGTTGTACGATAGCCAATCTTTGATTTCATTTACATGCCCTTTGTCATTTCTAGCTATGAGGATGTCATCTATGTACAATGTCAAAATGAAAAATTTACTTTCAAAGCTTTTATAATAACCACAATGATTTTCATCAATCATGTTGAACCCATTCGACATGATTGTAACATGAAATCTTAAATACTATTGTCTTAAAGACTATTTAAGGCCATTGATTGATCTTATCAATTGGCAAACCTTATATTCGCTGCCTTTTTTTATGAAACCTATAGGTTATTCCATATAGATATCTTCTTATAATTCTCCATTAAGAAAAAAAGTCTTTACATCCATTTAATGTAGCTCTAGGTCCAAACTAGCCATTATGGCTAGAGTCATCCTTATGGATGTAAATCTTACAGCAGGCGAGAAAGTCTCCTCATAGTTAATTATTTCCTATTATATGAACCATGTAGTGACTAACTGAGCCTTATATCTTTCGATACTTCCATTAAACTTTCACTTCACTTTAAGAATCCTTATTCCTAATTGGTTTGTATCCTTCCGATAGATCAATCAATTTTGAAACATGATTTGATCTCATGGATGCCATTTCTTCTCCCATTACTTTAATCCATTTTTCCTTTGCTCGGTAATAGAGAGTCTCTTGGACATTTTTGGGCATTTTTTCATCCTGTAGAGTAACCAAAAGGACCTTTTTCAAGCCTTCAATCTCAAATCATCAGCATATAACACTTATCCTTTTAAAATTTTTATAGTTTCGGCTCTTAACAAACATGTATCATATATTTATCGTAATTTAAAATGCTTCCATCGGGGGTTAAGCTTTATACTCCTATTGTAGCTAGGAATACTCCCACTAAAGTAAGGAACTCAAACATTTGAATCGTTTGGTGGAGGAAGGTCTCGACCTTTTTCATCTAACTTCCTCCCATTTAGATGGAGTGACCCATATGGTTCCTCCTTCTGAGTCTTACAAAAAATAAAATCTTGATTCACTTTGCCTAACTTTAGAAATTGATTCTTTAATAATATGATATCTCGTGATTCAAATTCTATTACTGTGCTATTTTCATGCTTACCCATGAAAACATATCCTTTTGATTCTCCAGAATGTAACACCCTCATGCCCTCCAGATGGAATATGTGAGCTTTACATGATCTAATCACTTCCATATCATGCCTAACTTTGTTAAATTAAGTTAGTTAAAATTAAATATTAATCAGGAAGACTTTACATTACTTTTAGTCATGCCATTATGTTATTGCATTTCTCACATAAAACATAACAAGATATGTGTGTGTGTGTGTGTGTGTGTGTGTATCAACTATATTCTAAAAAGCCCATAAAAACAAAATAACTTCTTATATATGGTGAGCCCAGCACATAAAAAAAACCTCACTAATAAACTATTTGGTGAAGGTAGTAAAAGTTTACTTTATCGAAAAATTTTTATTGAAGTTTCACCCCCCCTCTTTCCTTAAGAACACTTTTATTTTTAGTGGCCACATCACAAAATCGTCCCCTTTCCCCTTATGAAAAAATAAAATGATTTTCCATAAGGAATTGTCTTCTTTTTCCTTCTAGGAAAAATAAAATCTTCAAAAGAAGAAGACGATTCTCCACAAAATCCCTCTGTATGTACACACACACATACACACACACACACACACACACACACACATATATTATATTTACAATATTTCTACATTAATACATATTATTGGTTCATTATACACCTTCATATTCTTTATAATACACTACAAAAACATAACTATACCAAAATCAAAACTTCAAGCTTATCTCTATTTGTGGCCTACAAATGATGAACTTGAAATCCTTGACCCTTCTACATCGATGAACTTATAATAGAAAATACTCGTACTGAGCAATGGCTTTGTAAGGAGGTAAGCCATGCCAATGACTTTGGAATGAAGTCACAGATATAAATGATGCAATATGCAAACATAAATGTCACAATATAACATTTAATAGCTTAACATACAATAACATGCAATTCACTTAATGATCATATGTATACTAATTAAACATGCCAAATTCTAGTATCAATCACATTAACATACACTAACATTTTAGTGAATCATTAAATAATGTACTATAATAGGAATAAATCCTTTATCACTATTAATTAATTAGAGATTCAACGCCTGTATTTCCATTAATTATGGATAATGGGAATAATTACTAGATACTAGCAAGCAGTATCAAACACTATAGCCATAAGTCTTGAATCACTATATACTAAAAGATATCAAATACTAGACACCAGGATCACTATCCCTTATAGGTATGTCTATTTATCCATGACTATGTGAAATTCAAGCTCTTAATGAGACTTTAATCATTCACTAGTATTGCATTCAATACACTTATATTCATATAGTCAACATACATTTTAAAACATGCCATTATATAACCATTTATGTATAATTGGATTTAAACACTTGAAACATGATTCCAATCATACTTTCAATAAACCTATCACTAGCAAAAACATATAAATAAATTTTATGTGCTTACAATCCATTTGCATGTATGTTATTAAGGTACACATTTTATTGTTTACTTACTTATATCATGTTAATTACATTTCATTTTAACCTTAAACATGTGTTTGTACAATTTAATGAACATTCGAGGATGTTAGGTTCAATTTCGGGAACATTAGGATGCATATCACTTGATATCATACTTAAATAATACCTTATGTAAATAATTTTTTAAATTAATGTTTATCACAAATTCTAAATTTCAATGTAGAATCATACATTTCATGTATAATATGTCATATTATATCCCTATACATGTGCTTATAAGGTTCTAAAAATGTTCAAGAAACTTCGGATGAGTTTTAGTAACTTTTCGATATCTAAAACTCACTATAATGTTAGAATAAAGGGGGTACCCAATTGGATTGAAGTCAATTCAGTCAGGCATGTTGCATTTTATCTAGTACAAAATGCATCAACATAATTGGAATGGTTTTAGATTAACTTAAATGTCCAGTTTTTTAGCAAATAGCTTTTTTAGATCAACTTGTACAAAGATTTAGGTAAATAAAATGAATTGTTCCTCCATGTATTTAGTTTTTATAAAACCAAAAATTAATTCAAGTAGACATCTTTAGCCCAAAATATCATTAAAAGAGTGTAGACTGCTTTATTTTATAGGTTCACTACCATCAGTCAGTTTCAAGCCCATTTTCACTAGTATTAAGGGCAAAACCATAATATGATCTCTTCATACAAAATTTAGGTATAGATCCATAGTTTAAGCTTCCTTTGGAATTACTCTAATTGGAATTCTCTAACTCAAGTTATAGATAAACTATTGTCTGCAGATCATATGATTTCTATATTATATTTCACCCTATTATTCATTTCTCTACACTAACCTCATTTTTGTACACTTCATTATTAAATTCACATTATTACAACACTTTCAGTAGCTAAAGCACAACATACACACAAAGGAGCATAGGGCTATGCAGAAATGAATGGATTTTGCTTTGTTTGATTCGGTATTTTGGTTTTCAATTTTTTTTGATTGTGAATCAAAATAAAATTTCAATTAATTTGATTCTATTCTTAAAATTAGAAAACCTTAAAAATTGAATCGATCAAAATTATTAAAACTCACCGTTTTGCTTTTCTCTCTCTCTCTCTCTCTCTCTCTCTATATATATATATATATATATATATTCATGTTTAATACTCAATCATATTTTCAAAGTTACAATCCCTAACCCTAATAGCTGCCTCCTCTTTCTTTCTTCCTCATTTTTCGATTCTTTTTTGCTTATATGATTTTTTTCTGCAAATATGCAACGATGGTTAGTATCTTCCTACTTTTTTTTGTTTTATCTTTGTCTGATTTGTTTTCATTTGGTTTATATTCTCTTCTCTTTATTCTTCTTAGTTTTTTTATTTAAGCTTGATTTTTTACCCTTACCAAAACTATTCTTCTCCGTTTTAGTAAGTACATTTTTTTATTCATTGAAATATGGGTTTTGTGCTCTATTTCTTTGTCATCTCTCTTTTTATTTTAGCTTTTTACTGAATCTAGAATTTTGTTGCTTTATTGCTTCAATTTTATGCTTATTTTCCTCTATTACTAACATTTTCATGCCACTAAATTCAGTTAATGTTTACTATATTTTTCTTACTTTTGAATTTTTGTTATGATGTCCTCTATTTTTGTGTTTAAAAATCAATTTCTTTAATTTTTTTCTTGTTGTTTTTGATAATAGAACTTAATCTAGAATAGTGGATTTTTCTTTATGTTTGTGAACACCTCTTCTTCTTTGGATTATAAACCTTTCTAACTCAGAATGATTTTATATTTTTATGTCATAAATTGGTTATGGGTTGAATTAGTTCCTTCAATTGGTAAAGTGAAAATCTTAATGATTTCCTTTCTTAACTTTGTCAGCATGAAATCTCCAATACTAGGTTAATTATAATTTATTATGGCAGAGGGATCATTTATGTCTATCTCAATTGTTGCTTTACATTGTATGATTGAGTACTTTTTCTAGTCTATATAGTTCATTATACCATGATGGCCCATTTTAGTAATGGAGATTTACGTGGTATGTATTTCAAATGTTATATTTATAAGACTTCAGAGACCAGATTAAAGCTTAGGAGCTATAATGTATTTTTAGTGGTCTATATGATGCACTACTAAAAAGTTTTAAGCCATGAAGATTCAAAGATATTGGATCCACTCTTAATAGGACTAGTTATTGTATCTTAAGGTTTAGAAGCCAATGCGTAAGAATTTTTCTATCATTGCAGCTTATTCAGCTTTGTCATTGGTAACAGTAGTATCAAGAAGCTAAATGAATATTTGGAATTTGATCTAGTGCTGTAGTTGAAGTGGGAAACAAAAGATTAGAATAAATAAAAAGTTTCAACTTTGATAATTCAGATGTGGCTTATTGAATTAAATGAACTATAATTGTCTTGTTCAGAGAATCTCTGGCTAGAGTAATATGCCAAGATGGATAAGGATCCATGAAGGGCATTTTGGGAACAATGGTTAAATTAATAGAACATACATAATTAGATTTATATGAGTTGACAGAAATCCATACTTAGAATCTAATTGAGATAAGAGTGGTGAAAGGAGTAATTGCACGGTAACTATTTCTATGGAAGGGTATAGTCAAACCACTTGAATTTCCTGACATTTGGGTAGTCACGATGCCTAGCTAGAGGCCGCTCATGATTTGTATAATAGTGTATCATAAATATCTTTAGGGATTGATAAAATTATTTAAAGAAGTTTAAATCATATGAGTTTTGAATAGAACTAACAATTACATATTATACTGCCAATAAGGACAAAAACCCAATAGGTCACACACATATAGAGAAAAGAATAAAATGGTAAAATAACAAGGATAATAATATTTGATATTATTATGGGAATAGAGAAGTGAATAAGAGAATAATTAATTAATGAGTTTAATTAATTATGATCAAGTAAAATTGTTCGCAAAACTTTTTAGAAATGTTCTGTAAAATGGACCTAATTGAAATATTATATTTCATAATTAATTATTATTGGACTATAAGTGTTATAGGGCTGATATAACAATTAATAGATCCATTGGAGAAATTAAAAGAGGCCCAGAAGATTGGTTTTGGCGCAGAAATCCTCCAGAGGAAGGGCTACACACCAAACCCTGGCAGAAGGCCTTAGAGGCCTAATTCTTTGACCAAAATAAATTAAATATATTTCATAAGTGTTATGGAGCCTATATATTTAATTTGGATAGATATGAAATTCATTGGGTGATTAAATCCAAGTGTATGCATGAAGGGCCTAGTTTGTGGGTTTTATGCATAGTCTTTTATGAAAGGATTTAAATTAGATTTAATTGAGCCCAAATAAATTATTAATAATTTCAGAAGCCCATTTAATGCTTTTCCAGCAATTTTAAAGAGCCCAATCCCATTATGAAGTTGGATTTTTAACCTAACTATAAAAATCCAAGTGATAGGGATTTTAGGGTTAAGTGAACAATTAAGAGAAAAGAAACTCTCTCACTCTCTCAACCCTAGCTGCCACCCCCCCTTGCTAGCATCAAGGGATTTCGGCTAGCCCTTATATTCCTCCATTGTTGGTTCATTCAATCATTCTCTAGTGTGAATTACTAATTGGAGGTGTTCAATTTTGGACACTGTGGTTTGCGACAACCCGGTGAAAAGGAAAATCAACTGTTCAATAAAAATCAAAGGTGATTTTTCTTATTCTCATTAATATGTATATTGTAAATTCATAGCAAGATTAGATCTATTGGTTAAAAAATTTTAAATTCCGCTTATGTATAATATGCATGTAACAGATAATCCCTAACATGGTACCAGAGCCTCGGTTTTTTCATGAATCTACAATTCTATAATTTACGAAATAGTTATTATTTTTGAGTTATTTATTTCATGAACTTTAAAATATCAGATTTGATTGTTCATGAAGAAGAAATATTGATTTCTGGATGTATGTGATCAAATATATAAAACGAAAAATAAAAATGATTTTTTTGAGAAAAGAATCATTGTGTTTGGCGTGAATGGCTTTTATTTTTCAATAAAGTTTAGGGGCTGTTTTAAATTAAATTTTTATTGATTCACTCTAAAATTATTTTGATGATAATTTATGTTTTTAATATGTGATATTAAGCCATAGGATCAAACAAAATTAAAATCGAATAAGTTTTGCATGAAAACTAGTTTAGTCGAAAAGTTCGATAAATTAGTGTTCTTGGTGTATTCTTGTTTAGAACAATTTTTAATATTCTAAATCTGATATATCTGATATATTAATGTGTTTTTAATTAATTAGATTAATTAAAATGGACCTTGAATTAATTGGATTAATTTTAATTCATTAAAACCACTTAATGAGATTAATTATGTTTACGGACTTGGATTAAATTAATGGATGACTTGGTGGGCCCAAGGAGCTGATTTAAATTAAATATTATAAACTATAATTAAGTTTATTAATGTGTTTTAAGGGCTAGAGTGGGCTTGGCTTATTCCAAGAATTTCAAGATTATCTTAGAGATAATGGGATTTTATCTCAATGGACTCCACCATATACACCACAACATAATGGTGTATCTAAAAGAAGAAATCGAACACTATTAGATATGGTTCGATCCATGATGAGCCGAGCAGACTTGCCTAAGTCCTTTTGGAAATATGCACTAGAAACTGCTGTTTATGTGTTAAACATAGTTCCTAGTAAATTGGTTGATGTTACTCCATATGAGATATGGAATAACAAGAAATCCACACTTTCGCATATGAAGGTATGGGGTAGTCCTGCTTATGTGAAGAGAAAAATGTCAAAAAAACTAGATGTTAAGTCTGACAAATGTTTATTTGTGGGATATCTAAAAGAAACGTTTGGATATTATTTCTACCATCCCTTAAAACAGAAGGTGTTTGTTTGAAGGCTTGCTATCTTCTTGAAAAGAGAATTTCTCCTACGAGAGGACAGTGGGAGTAAAATTGAACTTGGTGAAGTTCAAGACCCACAAATAGAAGTAGATCAATCGATCGAACCCGAGACTGAATTTCATAATGATGAGATTACAGTTGAACCTGATTATACACAAAATCCTAGAAGATCTACTAAGATGCGTTCTATACCTGTGAGATATGGATTTCACATTGATTCAAATAGAAGCATAACTATAGTAGAGGACAATGAGCCTACAAGCTATCAAGAAGTTTTGAACAGTTCAGAACGTGATTTATAGCTTAAGGCTATGCAGTCTAAAATGGACTCCATGTATGAGAATAAAGTATGGACTTTAACTCAACCACCTGAAGGGATAAAACCCATAGGGTGCAAATGGGTCTTCAAAAAGAAGACCGACATGAAAGGTAATATAGTTACCTATAAAGCTCGCTTAGTAGCAAAAGGCTATCGTAAAAAAGAAGGTATTGACTATGATGAAACTTTTTCTCCTGTAGCGATGCTTAAGTCTATAAGAATACTTTTAGCCATTGCAGCTCATTATGATTATGAGATTTGGCAAATGGATGTGAAGATAGCTTTCCTAAATGGAAATCTGACTGAGGATGTATATATGACAAAACTAGAAGGGTTCACATCAGGAAATGGCAAAAAAGTATGCAAGCTTCAAAGATCCATTTATGGATTGAAGCAAGTCTCTAGGAGTTGGAACATACGATTCAATGAGACAATCAAAGAGTTTGGTTTCTCACAGAATGAAGATGAACCTTGTGTGTATAAAAGGGTCAGTGGAAGTGCAATTGTCTTCCTAGTTCTATACGTGGATGACATATTGATCATGGGAAATGACAGTTCTCTTCTCCAATCTGTTAAAATATGGTTATCCAAGCAATTCCCCATGAAAAACCTTGGAGAAGCATCCTATATTCTGGGAATAAGGATCTATAGAGATAGATCCAATAGGTTGCTAGGTCTTTCTCAAAATACATATATAGATAAAATATTGAAGAGGTTCGATATGGATCTCTCTAAGAAAGGGTTTATACCCATGGTGCATGGGAAACACCTTTCTAAGTCTATGTATCCGCAGACACTAGAGGATAGAGAGAACATGAATAGAATACCATATGCATATGCAATTGGTTCTATCATGTATGTTATGCTATGTACATGTCCAGATGTAGCATTTGCTTTAAGTGTCACAAGCAGATTCTAATCCAATTTTGGAGAGGAACATTGGGCAGCTGTCAAGAATATCCTTAAGTACTTGAGAATGACTAAGGATATATTCTTGGTATATGGGGAGGGCAGTTTGGAAGTAAATGGGTATACAGATGCCAGTTTCCAATCTGACAAAGATGATTGTAAATCACAGTCAGGTTTTGTGTTCATAATGCTAAGAGGGGCTGTTAGTTGGAAGAGTTCCAAACAAGAAACAACTGCTGATTCCACGACAGAAGCTGAGTATATTGCTACTTTGGAAGTAGCCAAAGAAGCAGTCTGGATCAAAAAGTTCATAACTGAACTAGGAGTGGTGCCTAGCATTGTTGATCCGATTCCTATATATTGTGACAATAATGGAGCCATTGCGCAAGCAAAGGAAACATGGTCTCATCAGAAATCCAAGCATGTTCTTAGATGCTACCATCTCATAAGGGAAATAATAGCTAGAAATGATGTGAAAATAGAAAGGGTCCCCACATATGATAATGTGGCGGATCCCCTCACTAAAGCACTTTCCCAGATAAAGCACGATCACCATATAAATAGCATAGGTCTAAGACATATAAGTGATTAACTCTAGTGCAAGTAGGAGATTGTTAGAGAGTATGCCCTAGAGCCTATGTAATAGGAATGTATTTCATATGTATGAACTCATATTCTTAATAAAAGGCATCATTCATTTATTAATGCTATGTTTAAATACATGAGTTTGTAAATCTTAAATTAATAAATGAAAATCCTAGATATTATAAACACAGTGCAAAGGCAATCATGAAAGTGTTCATAATGTGAGATGTCTATTGCATGCAAATGTGTTAATATCTAAATATCCCTAGTCATAGAATTAACAAGATAGGACATTGCTAATTCAGATAGACTATCACATGTTATACTTCTTGAATGGTTCAAATAGTGGTTCTCATAATTATGATTATGAAAGATAATCAAAGCTAACATGTGGATGCTTGTTAGAAAAAAAAGTTCATTAAAGACCTGCAAAGAGAATCCTCACATGGATATTAAATCTATGTCAGTGAAGAATCTCTACATAGCGGTTGTGCAAGTATTCTTAGACTTGAGATCACCAAAGTTATCTTAAGTAGCAAGTGGTATACTTTGACTCTATAGCTAATTACTTCCAACTGGGGGTTAACATAGTTAGGATGTTGGGTATATCATGACTTACTTGAAGTTAGTTGAGTGATCGATAAAGGATTCACCATCCCAGATTTATTAAAGGAAGTTATCTCGTATGATTCTATAATTATCTTGTTCAGAGAATCTCTGGCCAGAGTAATATGTCAAGATGGATATGGATCCATAAAAGGGTATTTTGGGAACAATAGTTAAATTAATAGAACATACATAATTAGATTTATATGAGTTGACAGAAATCCATACTCAAAATCTAATTGAGATAAGAGTGGTGAAAGGAGTAATTGCACAGTAACTATTTCTATGGAAGGCTGTAGTCAAACCACTTGACTTTCCTGACATTTGGGTAGTCATGATGCCTAGCTAGAGGCTGCTCATGATTTCTATAATAGTGTATCATAAATATCAATAAAGATTGATAAAATGATTTAAAGAATTTTAAATCATGTGAGTTTTAAATAAAACTCACAATTACATATTATACTGCCAATATGGACAGGAACCCAATAAGTCATACACATATAGAGAAAATAATAAAATGGTAAAATGACAAGGATAATAATATTTGATATTATTATGGGAATAGAGAAGTGAATAAGAGAATAATTAATTAAAGAGTTTAATTAATTATGATAACGTAAAATTGTTCGCAGAACTTTTTAGAAATATTCTATAAAATGGACCTAATTGAAATATTGTATATCATAATTAATTATTATTGGACTATAAGTGATGTAGATCTGATATAATAATTAATAGATCCATTGGATAAATTAAAAGTGGCCCAGAAGATTGGTTTCGGCACAGAAACCCCCCAGAGGAAGGGTTACACGCCAAACCCTGGTAGAAGGCCTTAGAGTTCTAATTCTTGGACCAAAATAAATTAAATATATTTCATAAGTGTTATGGAGTCTACATATTTAATTTGGATGGATATGGAATTCATTTGGGTGATTAAATCCAAGTGTATGCATGAAGGGCCTAGTTTGTGGGTTTTGTGCATAGTCTTTTATAAAAGGATTTAAATTGGATTTAATTGAACCTAAATAAATTATTAATAATTTTAGAAGCCCATTTAATGTTTCTACAACAATTTTGAAGAGCACAATCCCATTATGAAGTTGGATTTTTAACCTAGCTATAAAAATCCAAGTGATAGGGATTTTAGGGTTAAGTGAACAATTAAGAGAAAAGAAACTTTCTCACTCTCTCAACCCTAGCCGCCACCCCCCTTGCTAGCATCAAGGGATTTCGGTCAGCCTTTGTATTCCTCTATTGTTGGTTCATTCAATTCTTCTCTAGTGTGCATTACTAATTAGAGGTATTCAATTTTGGACACTGTGGTTTGCGATAACTCGGTGAGAAGGAAAATCAACTGTTTAACAAAAATTAAAGGTGATTTTTCTTATTCTCACTAATATGTATATTGTAAATTCATGGCAAGATAAGATCTATTGGTTAAAAATTTTAAATTCGGCCTATGTATGAGATGCATGTAATTGATAATTCCGAACATTATTTAGCTCAGTGTTTGTTGATGCGCTCTGGTGATCCCATGACTAGAGATTATGAGTTATTCAACATTATACACGATGTGTTCCAGAAAGGCAATCCATATCCCCTGGTTATGGCAAAGACTATCATTGGTTTGGATGTCATTCATCATAACTCTCGCTTTAGGTTCACCGGTAATCCCATGCTACTTTAAGTACATCCATATCCCCTGGTTCTGGCAAAGATTAATTCCAGATTTGCTGCAATACTCCTTAAAACATTTATTTTTAAATTATCCTCCATGATCACTTCTTATATTTAATATCATATACCCTTTCTCATTTTGTATCTTCTTGCTCAATTTTTCAAATGCCTTGAATGCTTCACTTTTATGAGCAAGAAGTAGAGTCCAAGTGAATCTTGTATAATCATCCACTATTCCAAATACATAAGCCTTTTTGCAAATACTTGTAGGACTGATGGATCCAAATAAATCTAAGTGCAAAAGCTCCAATACTTTCTTAGAGGAGATTTCACCTTTCAATTTGTGTGATGTTCTGATTTGTTTTCCAAGTTGGCAAGCCTTGCAAAAATAATCTCTTTCAAAATTCATTTTTGGCAATCCTTTAACAAGATTTTTCCTAGCAAGATTCTCCATTGTATGTATGCTTGCATGTCCAAGTTTCTTATGCCAAAGTATACTTAGATTTTCTTAAGTTATCAAGCATTTCATATCACTTTTCTATAGCTTATCCATATTGACTTGATAAATATTTCCATATCTGTCCAATTAGAACAGTTTGATCTATTCCAACTTCCTCTACTATGCAATGATCTATTTCAAAAATTATTCTGTTGTTTTTGTCACATATTTGGCTGATGCTTAACAGGTTGAACTTTAATCCATCAACAAGTGAAACATCTTCTATTTTTAGATCTGAACTGATTGTCCCGATTCCAATTATTTTTCCTTTTTTGTTATCACCAAAACTAACTTTTTCACCATCTCTCATGGCTAATTTTGAAAACATTGATTTGTTCCCTGTCTTATGCCTAAAACATCCACTCTCCAAGTACTATTTATCTGATCTGGAGCTCCTGAGGCAGATCTGCAAGTGAATTATACAAATTTAGGTACCCAATTTTTCTTGGATAATTGGGGGTCAGTTACAGCATGCATACTACTTTTCACAATCCATTTTTATTTTTCATAACTAACATTTTATTATAATAATAGAATTTAAACACGTGTCCTTTTCTGTTGCAGTAAAAGTAATTTACAGAATTGCTATAGTAAGAATTAGCATAATAAGCATTTTTATAGTCCTTTTTTCGGTTGTAATTCTTTTTGAATTTATCATACATTTTTTATGTGCTTGCATGCAATATTTGATTTTCTTTTCCATTACATTTGATAAATTTTTTAACCTTTATCATTGCATTTTTGTTGCAATGCAACAAATTTCTTTTCAGATATAAATATTCATTTTTTGCATTAATTTCTCTTTGTTTTATCACTTAAATTTTTCTCTTAAAATATCATGTTCTTTCCTTAATGTAATATGATTTATTTTAACACACGATATTTATAATGTATTTCTTTAAAATAAATAAGCATATTTTCAATTTCATTTTCATTTGCATCAGATTCAGAACACGTTACCTCATCTGGTTCTTCTTCGTTGTTTGTTTGACCTCTAGTCTGTTGAGTAGAGCAGTGATTTTTCTGATCTATTTCAATAGAAGCATTTTATTCTTCATAATCAGAAATTGCCATTATACCAGCTTCTTCTGAATCTCCTTCTGATTCCTCAACACTGATGCTGGAGTCTTCACTATTGCTCCACGTTGCTTTCATGGCTTTCTTTTTGTATCTTTTTCTCCTTTTTCTTCAGATTTGGATATTTTGATTTGATATGTCCAGATTTTTTGCATTCATAAAACATTATTTCTCCAGAAAAATTGAAGAGATTTTCCAATTTCTATTGTGTGTATTTTTGTTGTTGTCATTTGTTGAATTTCTTAACTCTTTTGTATATCTTCTTGAATTTCTTTGTGATAAGTGACATCTCATCATCTCCAGTTAAATAATCACTTTCGAATTCAACTTTGAAAGCGATTGCCTTTAATTTTCTCTCATTTTCTCTCTCAACATCTTGAGATTTAATATATAGTTTATGAGAAATAAGAGAGCTATAAGCATTATCAAAGTTAAGAGATTCAAGATCTTTATCTAATAAAGTTAAAGTTTTAGCCTCCCACCTTGGAGTGAGACCTCTAACTAATTTTGCAATTTTATCTTCTTCATCTAATTTCTTACCTAAAGCTTTAATTTCATTAGTTAACTTGACGTACCTATTGATTACCTTAGAGGTTGTTTCATCTTGTTTCATTTTGAAGGCGTCATAATCAACCATAAGAACATGTTATCTAGATCTTTTAACTTGATGAGTTCCTTCATATGTTGCAGCTAGCTTATCCCATATTTCCTTTGCCATGTTGTAACCAGAAACTTTATTAAATTCGTTGGTGTGTAGTGAGCAGAACAGAATACTCATAGCCTTTGAATTTAATTGTATGCTTTTCTTTTCTTCTTCTGTTAGCTCTTTTCAGGTCTTCAAAACTATAACATATGGATTTTCAGTTTGTACGATCATCTTTGTTGGTGGCTGATATCCATCTTTTATGATGTCCCAAAAATCCATGTCTTATGATTGTATGAAGTATCTCATAATGACTTTCCATAATGAATAGTTGTCACCGTTGAGCATAGGTGATCTATGAACAGAGTGGCTTTATTTGAATGAAGTAGCAACAGGATGATTTCCAGAACTAGATGCCATGTTACGGATCACTTAAGGTGGTTAAACGTTAGGAGACTGAGAACCGCTCTGATAGTAATTGTTAGTCCCAAAGACATACAAGAGAGGAGTGAATTGGATGTCACTCGATTTTTCAAAATAAGTTCTGGTGAAGCAGAACGAAAAATATTTTGGTGAAGTAGATCTGGTTAAGAATATAATGAACGACAAAGATTAATTTTTCAAAACTTTTTTCAAAGTAAATTCAATTTGTAGAGAACAGAATATGTTCAAAATATATTTTTAACAGAAATCTTTTTGCAAAGCAATTTTCTCAACAAATCAGTTCTGTCAAAATAATTTTAGAAACACGACAAAGAAGAGAGGAGAAGTAGAGATAGAGCAACACAAAGATTTATCATGGTTCGGCCTCTATGCCTACATCCACTTTCTAAGATACCGTCTTGAGATTTTTTCTCCACTAACAAGTCTTTTAATGAGTAAGGGTCAAAGCTAATATACAATCCTAGTATATTCAACCCATAACTTTTTTTTTCCAAGAAAAAGATGTAAAAACTTACTAGAATTTCTAAGGTTCTAGCCAACCCTTTCTCACAACCTATTACAAATATTTCTCACAAAAGAATCGCAATAGAAATACTATAATCTAGTTGAGGAGGATGATAATGTATGAAGTGCAAGCTATGAAAAGTTGATTAGAAAAAGTATAAGTTTTGTATCTCAAAAGATAAAATGAATTTTCCAGCTTCTCTTCTTCTTAAGGACTCAAAATAACTTGTATTTATAGCCAAAATTCAATTATAACCGTTAGAAAATAAAATCTAGCCGTTGGAGTGAAGATAGACTGCTGAAAATCTGAAATTAGTCATGGTTCGGCCTCTATGCCTACATCTCTAAGATACCGTCTTGAGATTTCTTCTCCACTAACAAGTCTTTTAATGAGTAAGGTTCAAAGCTAATATACAATCCTAGTATATTCAATCCATAACTTTTTTTTCTAAGAAAAAGATGTAAAAACTTACTAGAATTTCTAAGGTTCTAGCCAACCCTTTCTCACAACCTATTACAAATATTTCTCACAAAAGAATCGCAATAGAAATACTATAATCTAGTTGAGGAGGATGATAATGTATGAAGTGCAAGCTGTGAAAAGTTGATTAGAAAAAGTATAAGTTTTGTATCTCAAAAGATAAAATGATTTTTCCAGCTTCTCTTCTTCTTAAGGACTTAAAATAACTTGTATTTATAGCCAAAATTCAATTATAACCGTTAGAAAATAAAATCTAGCCGTTAGAGTGAAGACAGACTGCTGAAAATCTGAAATTAGTCATTATTTTATCTTTTAGTGAAAAGTAGAACTGGCAGTTTTGGCAAACTTTTTTGGTGCACTAGATCAGGAAAATATTTTCTGGAATCAGTTCTAGTAAAACACTTCTAGTGACTTTTAAAAGCAATTTTTGACTAAATTAATTTTAAAACCAATTTTAATACTTTAGAGAACTTTTATAATGCATAATTATGAGTATGAAGCTCCTCAAAAGATTTTACATAAATAGTACCCTAATTCCTTGAACTTTTTATAGAGTAGAACAGCTTGAAGTTTCTTCATGCATTAGGCTAAAATTATTTTCCATACTAAATGGAGATAATCTGAAACAAAACACATTTAAATAAAATTTTGACAAAATTTATTTAAGATTTGATTATCATCAAAATTGAGATATAGTCTTGAGCCAATAGCCACTTGTTTCTTCCCTGTTAGTTTCAACAGTCTTCTTGTGGGGGCAATGCTCCTCAAAGTGTCCAAAACGACCATAATGAAAGCATATATGCAGCAAGTTCTCATATTTTACCTTTTGAACTTCACCTTCAATCTCAATCATACGAACCAGAGGCTGGCTAAGGTTGGTAGACATTGCTACACGAATAAACTTCCCTTTGTGAAGCTCACTAGTATTATAATAAATTTTGATAACTAGACCAATCACCTCAGCAATGGCAGTTAAAACATTACACGAATAATACTGCAAAGGCAGTTCCATTTGAAACTCTAAATTTCAAACTCCATTTTTGCACTAACAGGTAGGCACCATTAACCACCCAGGGTCCCTTATATAAAGCCTTCCTGTATTCATGTTCATTAGAGAATTACCCTATAAAGAATCCCTTTCCTATATCAAGGATCTTAGCATCCATCAATTTTCAAAGAGACCGAATTCTAGTGCTCAACGCCTTGTAACCAACAGATCTACCCAAAAGACTAACTACAACCGCTTTCCCACGAATATTTGAGAGTTTGTTCTTCAACCTCTCTGAAAATTGCACTACATGAAAGAAACCCGACCTATCAACATTAACGTCTCCTGCTTCAATATTCACTTCCATTAAGTCAAACACCTCCTCCATTGAGGATTCCATAACACTCATGCAACAAGGCTATTGTGATAAGCATAAGGATTGAAAAAATCTGACTTTCTCTTAACTTTCTTCGTGGCTCTGTCCATATCCGTAAGAGGGAGAGAGCGTTTATACCCTGCGAGATCCATCTAATTTATTCATTTTAATCTAGAAAGTCACTTTATCCTAATAACTGATCAAAATATCACCCAATATATAGTTGGCATACCAACTCATCAATACACATCCAAGAAATTGACACATCATTATGCAAACAAAATAATTGCAAGTTTGTCCAATGACATGTACATCGTATGCTTCATATGATATGTTAATTTCTTGGAATTGACTTTTTAAGTGAAAATGTATAAATTAACGTATTTTTATATCAATTTTTTTCTATGATTTTATAAATATAACTATTGATAACATTAATCTTCTTCTTTGTTATTCAATTTTTAAATTTTTATCGAGTCATATTGAATTCTTAAATTTTTATTTTCATATGCATTAAGTAAACAATTACCAAATTTAAATAAAATAACAGCAAGTTTTAGTACACATTTAATTTTTAAATTCCCATTCTTATTTTATTAAATTTTTATTTGAACATAATGAATATTATAATAAAAATTTAAAAATTCTATGTGGCTAAATAAAAATTTAAAAATCCAATAAAAAAATTGTAAGTTAAAGCATGAAAATGCGTTTTTTTTAAATAAAAGAACAAATAAAATATAATCACATTATTCATTAATTTAAAATTTTAAGGAATGAAAGGGTTAAAGCTTTTACACTCCACCAAAGATTTCTGGGCACCACCAACACAGAAAAAGAAAGCAACCGGACACCGATACAAGCAGTTATCATTTAATCTTACATCAACAGAACCAGGTTTCAGCTCCATTAATGCCATCGGTATTGGTCCGTACAAGTAGTTCCCCCCCAGTAGCAGCCGCACAAACGGCGAGGCTCCGCCGTTGGATTCCGGCAAGGCAGCTTTAATGGCAAATTGGGTTGGTATAATTCCTGTGAACTTATTATTCTCTAGTGATAAAGCTGACAACTTTGGCATTAGTGCGAGAAAAGAAGGTAAAAACCCTTGAAGCTCATTGTTGCTTAAATCCATGGCTATTAGTTCACTTTGAATTGTAATTGAAGAATAAAAGTTCGGTAGTGGTGATTTTACGGAGGTGAAGGAATTGAATGAGAGAGTGAGTTGCTGAAGAGATGGGTGTATGAAGAGAAGTGAAGGGACCGACTCACTGAGTTGGTTGTGACTCAGATCAAGTACTTGTAAATATTTTAGATTTTTGAAACTTTCAGGGATCGTGCCTTTTAAGGAGTTGTTTCTCATAGAGATTTGAACAAGAGACGACGGTAGCGAAGATGGGACTTTACCGGAAATTGAATTGTCACTTGCATCTAAAAAGTGAAGATTTTGAAGAGAACCCAACTCGGGGAATTCACCATATAGCTTATTAGATTGAATTTCGAACCTTTTTAAGCTAATTAAGCCATTAAAACATGCAGGGATTTCACCTTGGAAATTGTTGTTATCGAGGTACAGTTCTTCAAGATTTGTGAGCGAACCAATGGATGCAGGAATCTCACCAGCA
Organism: Excoecaria agallocha; assembly: GCA_037975025.1. NCBI lineage: Eukaryota > Viridiplantae > Streptophyta > Magnoliopsida > Malpighiales > Euphorbiaceae > Excoecaria > Excoecaria agallocha. The sequence goes on along the minus strand of CM075811.1, from coordinate 56,019,653 downwards.
AACCAGTTTCTTGAAAGCCCGAGTCGAGCTAGCCGAGTCAAGTTTAAAAAGGACGAGTCAGGAATTTGGCCATAGAAATTGTTACTTGACAAGTCAAGAATCTGCAAATAAGGAAGATTCCAAGAAATAGAAGAAAGTGAAGCAGAGTAACCAGCCTGGTCAAGAGTGAGTTCAGTGAGTCGACTCGTGCCTGAAACAACAACATCACACCTAAACCCGCAAGTGAATTTCTCGCTGAATAAGTTATCACATGGATCAAAAGAGAAATCCCATGAACTCAAGCAAGATCCTGGGCTTATTGAGCTTCGTTCAACTTCATTTTTAAGGTCTTCTAGAACTTGTACATCTTCCCAGTATGTCTTTGATTCTATTTCCAGCAAAAAGCTCATCACCATTATAGCCAGAAACAAGGAAAATTGAGAAAATCTGAGGGTACCCATGAGGTGATTTGAAGAGCGAAATTGAGAGGAGAAAGATAAAAATTCAAGAGAAGGATTGGATAAAAGAAAAAGTTAAACTGATGAGTTTTTATTGGGTTGATGTAAATGTTCACGGGGTCGGTGTCAGAGTGGCTTTCTGCAGATATCTAAGCATGCGGAGAGAGAGAGAGAGAGAGAGAGAGAATATGGGTTTATAAGGTTAATAATGTGGGGGGACCAGAGAAATAGATTACGAGACTGTATATTGAAGAGAGATGGCTATCCATACATAGCAAATTGATAATGACTTTTGAGTCATTGAGATAACTAGAAATTGGGCCCAATGTTTCCTATAGTAAAACGCATTTTAAGATCTATGAACTAACAGATTTTTCTGAATTCGATTTCTGAATTTTAAAGAGTGCATATTGAGTTTTTAAACTACATAATTTTATGTATATTGAATCCAAAATAAATGGATCTAAAAAATGTAATGCACATGCATTATCAAAGTTGCGTCTGATTAACTTATAATTTTTATAGGGTCCACCAACAAATTAGAAATTGCTAATTTTTGTCGGATTATATTAATAAAAATTATTAATTATTTAATTATTAATAATTTTAATTCGATATCATAAATCAATGAATGAAAAGAGAAAAAAAAAAAGAAAATTGAAACACAAACGCACCATATGTAGGGATGCTCACGGGGCGGGGATTCCCCGACCCTGGTGGGGATCTGCTCCGTTCGGAGCGGAAAATCTTCGAATTTTCCCTCTGCGAGGACGAAAACGGGAAAAAAAATTTCCGTTATAGAATCAGGGGTTGGGACGGAGAATGAGGTATCCGTCCCGCAGGGATCCCCGTCCCGCAAAAATAATTATTTTTAATTTTAAAATATAATATTTTATAAATAATTAAAATTAAAATATAACTTAATTTTATAATTATTAAGTTTTAAATTATATTTAATTTTAAATTTATAATATGGTTAGAATTTATATTAATTTAAATTATGATTGATTTTAAAATTTTTATTTATTAAATGTTATATTTTAATTTTAATTATTTATAAAATATTATATTTTAAAATTAAAAAAAAAATTTCGGGGGACGAGGATCCCCACAGGGGATAGGAATCCCCGCGGGGCGGGGGACAGATGGAATTTTCTTCTATTTATAAAATTGGGGGCGGGGACGAGAAATCTCCGACCCTGGCAGGGCAGTGAGTGGGCATGCAATTTCCGGCCCCGTCCCGTCTCGTGAGCATCCCTAACCATATGAACCCTAAACCCCCAAATTAGAAAACCCCCAAAACTCATTGCTCATAGAGCAAATCTCCTCGCTAACTCAACACATGCAATGGCTAGCTCAAGCAATTCTTCTGTCAATTTGAACAATTTGGGCTAAATGACATGAAGCCAGGTTGCTTTTGTCATTTCAAGGAAGCACTCCATATATCCAAAAGCGATATGAATCTAGGCAAGCTCTATTGGAAGTGTGGACATTAGTTAACAAAAACCGTATGTAAAACAAATTATGCAATAATTATTGCTCCTCCCATTTTTTTCTTCAACCAGACTGTAAGATGTTGATTATTCATGTGGCAACAAATATGGATGCTTCAGTTGAACGAATGTATAATTGAATGTCTAACTAGGTTGGGAGATGTTATGGCCGAAAGTACAAAGAAGAGGCCGATGGTTTTAGAGACTACAGAATGCATTCTCGATAGTTGGAATTTGCAACTCAACATGAACGAAAGTTTGGTATTGAATTGAGTGATGATTTCCCTTAATGCCATTAGAAGTCTGTCTAATTTTTTTTCCTTTTCCTATCTTTTGTTGTGTGAGATATTCAATAATCAAGTTGTAAAATCACTACTAATTTCCTAAAAATTTCAGCAACGTAACGCTTGCCATTGATCCTAACCTTCCTGCACAATTTAAAAATTTACACACCTAATAGTCATGTAACCCAAATAATCCTTCAATATCATCCCATCTCAACATAAATATCCAAAAATAGCATTCATACACAACAATCCAAGCAATGTTAATCATCAACCATATTCATAACACCACTATCATCCATTTACAATAATATGCATACCATAGTATCTTTAATACCCAATTCTATTATTTCATACACTCTACTTTCACTTTATACAAATGATTTTTCCTTATACATATGCAACATATACATGCCATAATTATCAACAAATGTTATTCTCTTCCACATTATAGCTCTAGTATGCACATCCTCAACTTGTCTATTCCCTAACACGGCTACCTTGCTTAAATAAATCGACCTACAGTAACCACTATGTGCCAAACAAAAATTGCTTAGTGTTGGATACCTAACTAATGTATTTAAAAGTATGCACACCATTAGGCAACATTTATTTAATCATGGTCAAATAAATTTTACTTATTAATCTCCAAAGATAATTTTCTTAGCTTGTGATACTATTTTTCATTTATATACTTATATTATCTTTTTTTTTCTTAATTATTTTTTGTTATTATTAATATTTTCCACTATTTTCTTTTTATTATTCCATTTACGCTATTATTTTTCATTTACTATTATATTTTACTCTTTTTCAAAAAATTACGATATAGTCATTAACCCTTTTTTATCAAAATTACATTTTTACCCCTGAAAGTCTCACCTTAACATCAAAATTACCTTTTGACCAAGAAAATTTCAGTTTGCCACTAATTGTAATCTTTTCCCATGAAATTTCCATTGTACACTTTTAATTCACCAATTTGAACAAAATTACCATTTTGTCCGTAAAATTTCATCTTTGTTCCAAAATTACACTTTTGCCACTAATACGACAATTTTATTTTGTCCTTAATATGTAAATTTTATAACATATCTATTACTTTATTCCTGGTATGTAAATTTTATCAAGTAATTACTATTTTGCCACTATAATGACAATATTATCTCATTTTTACTATTTTGACAATATTATCTCATTTTTACATTTCCAAACATGAAACTTGCAGTGATTTCCATCAGGTCAGCTAGCACCACCTCAATGTTTTCTCTTTCTTTTGGTATCTCTGCTTGTGCGATTCTTTAGGCCTAAAGCTGATTATGAAGCAACTATTTTTACTGAGATATCAGAACTCCAAAAGGCTCTTTCCACATCTGATGGCATAAAAAAGTCCACATTTGAACTTAATTCCTGATTTTATTTACATGAAAAAAAGATAAACAATGTTTAACATAACATAATGAGAACAACTTAAATTACTTATACTGTTCATACAAAGCAAAGAAAATTAAATCGCAAACTTGCAAGTCTAGATATTCTATATGGTATTGTTAAGATGTTATAGAAAATAATATACTTCTTCAATATAGCAACCAAGCTATAGTTCATCCATCATCTCTAACACTTTAGTCACTGAAACTTCAAAAGAAAAAACTTGCTTTGCACAGGTTTTCTTAGATAAACTACATCTTATACATTTCAAGTAGTCAAGGTTAGAACCTTGACATGTATGTTACACAGTAGCAAAGCTTTTGCTTTATAGTAGCTTTTCATCAAATATCAACAATTGTAAGGGAAAGAGAAGGACACCAACTAAATAATTAGAGCTACAAGTTTATCATGTTATGTTGATTTAAGCAATTAAATTATTTTCCATAATGTTTCTATCTACAGAGAAGTGACTAAGTTCCATCTCATACATATAAAAAAGCACCCTCAAGCAGAATTTACAAAGGCACCTAATAAACCACCTTTAGCTTACTAGGGCATCAGGAAACTTCAATGATCCCTTTAAAAACAAAATTGGCATCTTTGTTCAAATCTCTTATATGTTAAATGATTGATTATTCCCCAGTTTCTGTAAAGAACTTGAAAGCACAACAGCTATGGCTTATTTTTTAATCACATACAATCAAAAAGATAATGCTCAATTGTCATTTTCTAAGTTTTGTATTTACTGTTCTTTACTTTTTTGATTTTCAAATGAGTTATACTATGTCATATGACAACCTATTACCTCATCAACACAGGATTCCTAGCAATCTCCATATATATAAACAATTATTCTTTAGGGGACCAACCTAACTTACCCTAGAATATTAAGCATAAAATGAAAGAATTTGGACGAAACTTACCATTATAATACATTTTTTTTAAATCTTTAAGATAAATTATTAACTAACTAAAAGTTCTCTTTTTCACTAAATATGCATATTATTTTTTCCTTATATGATCATCATACAAAACTTTAGTTATTAAGTATGGCATTTAATAAAAGATGAGTATTACTATTAACAATTGGTCATTTGACAACATCATTCTAGATTATGGCCACAAATAAAAATTATCAATAATGAAAGTTAAAAATTGATCATTTTCACATAAGCATCTCAAATGATAATCTAGCATATATGTGTAAACACTAGGTCATGAGACGGCTCTTGATCAGGGTTATCTAATGAGAAAGGTGTTTCTCATAAATAGACAAGGAACGAAAATGTTAGGCTTTCTCCTGGATTTTATATTCTCAAAATGCTTTTTGGACTCTCCTATAGGGTTTAAAACATTTAAAAATCACTTTTGGGTTTTTTTTTCACCTTTTCCTTTTGTCAGCGAGATTAAAATGTGTTTTAAGGTTAGCAAAAAAAAAGTCAAAGTTAAAGGTGACTCATAGGTCAACTCTGTGACTCACATCTCTGACTCATTTCCTAAAAACTATTCTATGTGGCAAAATAAGGGGAAAAAATAGGAGATTTTATTTTTATCCTCATCCAAAATATTTATTTTTAAAAAATAATAATTTTTGAAAATATTTTATCTCAAAAGAAGATAGATTAGAAAGGGGAGGGCTCTCCCTCTCTCTTTCTCTTTTAATAAAAAAAATGTTCCTTGTATCTTAGGAAAAAAGAATAGAGAAACAAAATAGGGAGAAAACCCACAAAAGCATAGGGATTCTTTAGTGTAGACACTGTGACTTATGGTAGCCCAGATCAAGGTTACTCGATGATGAGAAAATATATATTACTGATAGCATATTTGGATCTCGAAGCTCTAATTGTTAATTTCTCACAATTGCCTCAAAATTCATTTGATTTTCAAAAATGATTTTTCGAGTGTTTTAACAAAAGTGCATGAAAAACATTGATTTAAACTTACAGAGGTGATAGACAACCATATGTCACATGTGGGATGCCCGTCTATGGCTCCCTCTCTCATACAAAGGTCAAATTAAGAGCATTTTGGAAACTCTAGGATTCTAGACTGAGAGACAATCGCCTCTCAATGAGGGACGCCCATTCATGACTCGAACTCTAGAATTTTCACATTTTTTGAGTTCAAAAAAGGCAGTTAGAGGTTTGAAAGGATTTTATTCGGATTTCATGGGGATTTTATCTCCAGATTTGGGAAGTTGGAGTTGGAATCCAACTCTAACTCTAACCTAGGTATAAAACCTAAAAATCTAGGATTTTGATAAAAAAAAGAGGAATCACTTTTTATAGAGCCACCTTAGGGAAGAAGAAAAAATTAATTTTCTTTCTTTCTCTAAGTTTTTGCTATAGTAATCTTTTAATCAAACATATGCACACAAATAAATTTCATTGCATTTCTTTTTGAGAAACAACAATCACAAAAACGGAGTAGAGATCTAGACTATAAGAGTTTCAGAGTCAGAATATCTTTTAAGAGTAATATTCTAGGCTCATTTATACTTTCTCTCTCTACAAATTATCTTGCATAATTATGTGATTGTTTGGTGCAATTATAGCATGTTTAAATGCTGTGTTTGTATAATTAGCACGATTAAATTTGGTTGATATGCAAATTTGGATCGTAGAGCATGTTAGAGGCGTAATTAGGTGGTGGATTCCTCAACTGGTGTAAAATGTGAAGCTTGTATTTTATTCTTTTATTTCAGTTAATTTATGGTTTAATATGTTTTATGCATGATTTGATGTCATAACTTTATCTTAGCGTGATTTAGAGCTTAGTAATTACATGTTTAGGATTAAATCATATTTTTTATGATTTTTCAATATTTTTGACATGGGAATTCTGCAACTTGTTCTATCCATAGGCAATGGATGGGAAAATGACTTGGCAGATTTCTGTCTTTCAGTTGACTGACAAGATGTTGCGAGCTCATCTTTTCATCCCGTCCCTTGCTTTATTGTGGTTGTCCCTCACCTAATTTTGGGCATCTATGGCTATATTTGTTGGTATTTTTAGTGTATTTCATGCATCTTATGTAATTTTATGCTATTTATTCGATCTTCATGATATTTATGCATTATTTGATATTATTTTAATCCTATATGATGTGGTTCTGCGCTCAATTTCATTTTATTTGTATAGTTAAATTTGTAATTATTTTTATTGTATTATTTTTAATACTAATTCATTTATTTCTTTTCTATTTTTTTGCATTTAATATCTTTAACTTTGGAGGATTTTGTGTGGTTTTTTGCATGGAAAATCATGTTCTCGAGTTAATCAGTATCCTCATCTCGTCCAATTACCTCGATTAACCACTTCCTTTTCTCATTTATTTATTTTTATTGTTTTAGTTTTATTTAGTTATTATTTATTTTGTGTTTATTTATTTATTTGGTTTTTTTGATGCATTATTATTTTAGGGATGTAATAGTTTATAAAAAAAGGATTTTTTATGCACATGAAGAGAAAAAGGTATTTAAAATATTTTTATTAAATTAATTGAATTTTTCTTCAAAGTTTTGACCATTGTCCAATTTTTGTTAGCCCAAATCCATACAATATAAGAAAATGAATTTTGTAAAATATGCATGAGGGAACCAATGTTCCCAACCTAAATTGATATCTTGATTTATGTATGTACATTTTTCTATTATTGCTATTGGATGATTTGCTTCTGTAATAGCTTAAGTAGGCTTATCTTATTATTTTTACCATTTTATTTATTTGAATGGGATGTTTACTAATTAATTTTTATCGTAAAATGCATTGTATGAGAGAGGAGAGAGGATTAAGTGTAAAACTCAATTATAAATAAATAGCTAACCAAGATGCCTAATAAGAGTGGTGTCCCAAACACCAATCTTTATTTGGGCATCAAAAGATCAAGATTTATTTCCTGATGTTTTGTTGGGTGGTGACTCCATGAAACCTACCTCTTTTGGGGCCCTTACTAGATGCCTTCATAGGTTGACTATTAATAATAATTTGGACTTGATGCATTTTTATTGTGAAGTAGCTAATTTATGAGTTAAGTGAGCCTAATCCGAACTTGAATCCTAAAAGCAGGCCTTCGAGAGTGAACTCAAATAACAAGCATGACTCTGGCATGTATCATAGTGGTAACTCCATTGGGAACTAAAGAGACATTGATCCTAAAAATATCTTAGTTAAGTTTTTTATAATTAGGTTTTACTAATTAATTATGCCTCCTTTCTAAGACTAAATTCTTTACATTCATCTTAGAGACTTAGAATTAAGTTAGGCATCCTTTTTTAGCCCTGGTGCTATCCTAAAGCATGCCCTACATTTACTCAATATAGGGAGGTGCTAAGGAGATCTATCAGCCTAAGTTTAGTATTAAATGGTATATAAAATGGTGACCCATTGGTCATCATAGTTGTGATGCGCTAGACCTATTGGTAGGGATCATTCTTGGGTAGCCCTAAAGTTTCATCCCCCTTAACTAAAGCATATGTAATGACAATAACAACTTTTCCTAGGTTTTATAACCATAACAACCTTTTGCTTGCTATATGGACCTTTATGTATTGACCAAACTCAAACAAATTAGGAGGGTACTAGTCAAAGGCTACCATGCTTGGATGGACCCAACCAAATCTATATGAATTGGTCAAAATACATAATGGTCAAAACCTATATACTTGTGCTTTCAATTAGAGAGGTTATGCTGTTGGTTTTTCACTATGAATCGTATGCATCCATTGGGTACCCTGTTGACCCATAGGCTAAGTCCACTTAAGAAAGAGATCCTATGACCTTTTGTATGGGAGCAATAAGGCTGGAAGGCTATTGTTGTACTTATGTGTGTTTATGACTGACCTTTAACAAAATCATTCATTGCATTAATGTAACTTGTATATACCATGCTCATGCATCATTCATCAAGCATCACTCCTAACATCTAATTCTTGCAGCCATCATAGACTTATCTAAATGGTCCAAAGGGTTGAATGAGAACCTAGTATGAAGATTTACATCCAGTCTATTAAGATCAAGTTCGAGTTTAAATTTAGGTTCAGAGGTCAATTTTGCGTTAGGTACAAGTCAGTTGTCAGAAAGTAGTCAGGAAATAAGCTTAGACAAAGCAAATGAAGGATTGATTGAGATCAAAAGGGGAAATGAGATTGGGAGAGTGGCTGATGACATAAAGGTTTCCATTCATAAAGGAAAGGCTAAATGTTATCCCTACTAGGCCTTTGATAGTGTGGGATAACTTAGATCGGAGATTAGATAAGAGGTTTCAGGATTTTAAAGAAAGGCTTATGGCTATGAATGGTGGGATGGTGGCTTCTGTAGCACCTAATGTTAGCCTGCACACCACTTATGGGACAGCAGAGCCAACTTATGTTGGGAATGTTGCTATAGCCAATGCTACTATGCTTTGAAACCTACCTAGGTGAGAAAGGAGGAATGATCCTGAAGATGACTTTAGAGAAGAGAAGGATGAAGACTATATCCATATAGTAATGAACAAAGGATTAGGGGTCCTAGTGATGAGGATCCAATTTTCAAGAAGATGAAGGAAAAGATTAAGGCTATGTCTAGGTTAATGTCAGCTGGTAGGGGAATGAACCCTAAAGATAAGGATTTGGATGAAGATGAGCCATTGCCCTAAAGATTTAAGATGCTTGATTTGCCAAGATTTGATGGTACCTTAGATCCATCAGTGCACATCAAATAGTATACGCTGATCATGAAGGGGACTATCTTGTCCAAAAAATAGATGGTAGAGTACTTTTGCCTGAGTTTGACTAGACCTATAATAGATTGGTACCATAGGCTAGATGGGCATACCAAGGAGGACTGGGATCTATTGATTAAGGAATTTCTTAAGCAACATAATTTTAACACTAAGATATAGTTTACTTTGAAGGACCTTGAGCTACTCCAGTAGAAATATGATGAATCTTTCCCTGAATACCTCACCAAGTTGAGAAATAGGGTGATGGAGATAAAGAGAAAGCCAAATATAGCTGATCAAATTAGGTTATTCATTAGGAATGCAAACCTATATCTAAGGCATAATTTAAAGATGAAGGGGCTCAAAGATGGGGAATCTCTCAAGGACATTGCCATTGAAGCTGAGTATTTATTTAGGAGGGTGAATAGTAAAAATGTAAGGAGAAACTTCAGTAATAATAAGACAATAGAGAACAATAATGGTTTGAATAGAACTGGGAAGACCTTAGAGGTATCCACAATTGAGACCAGTCAGAGGTATCCCCATCATAGTAAAGATTAGTATTATGCATACCATCAACCTACTGGACATTTGATCGATCACTGCCTTCCCAAAGGAATAAGATTTAGGATTTAATAGATAGCAAGCAAAATTTAGATCCTGAAAAGGGAGATAAGAAGAAGAAATGAGGTTACAATGATGTGCCACCTTCGGTGTTTATGATTGGGTCTAGTCAACCTAAGTGGTACATCATGAAAGACCTGTATAGGAATGATTATGTAGCTATTACTCATTCCACCCCTAAAGTAATAGAGCTAGGTTAAGAAAATCAACTAGTTTCTATGATTAATTGTTGGGACACTCCTATAGAAAGTGAAGATGAAGGGGCTTTAGTACCCATTGATATTTAGAGTTTAGCTAGTGAATTCAGTGAAAACAAGAAGAAAGTAGGAGAAGAGAAAATTATTAAGGTAGTAACAAAGAATGGGAAAGTTGTCGTAAAGGTTGAAAGGTTGCCAACTCCCACTGTAGTGCTAATAGAAAGATAAGTTAAGGAAGATCAAATAATCTTGCAGTTGAAGAAAACAAATGCATAAATTTCCATCTAGGACTTGCTAAGGCAATCCCCCTCACATGGGCAAAAGCTAGTTGAAATTTTGAATGAGTCCATTATTGCCACTACCATCTTGCCTTATAAATTGTTGGATTTGGTTAAAAGAGGAATAGGAGAGAATGTTGTGTATTTTGATGCTGACCTACTTTCTAAAGGAAGGAACAATAATAACGCCTAGGTGAATGGCAAGCAAATGACGTGTGTAAAGATAAACGACAATTCTTCCATCAATGTGTGCCTCTTGGTGGTGATTCTGGCTTTTAGGTTAAATCAGAACATATTGAGTAAGTCGGACTCAACCATTTATGCATATGACAATTCCAAAACGTAAGCTACTGGGACCTTTAAGGCTTTAGTGAAGATAGGGGCCATTGAGACAGGAGCAGAGTTTGTGATACTGCCTATTCTAGCCAATTTCTCCATATTATTAGGAAGACCATGGTTTCACAAGTTAGGCGGGGTGCCCTTTACATTACACCAAATGATCAAGATCTTCCATGATGGTCAGGTAGTCACCATTAAAGCTATAAGGGAGAATCAAGTGTTTATACTTGAGATAGCTAAACAACTTTTTAGTGGATTCCATGTATCTACCATTAGTGATGAAGAAGGTGAGAGTAGCTTTATAATTCCATGCAATTATAATTCTAACCCTTAATCTCATTAATGAATTAGAGTGTTATATTCGCATATTTCAAGAATAGTCATCAACCTATAGCAATCATCCTAACATCCCGATCTCTCCAGCGATGTTTTGATAATGAACTTCTAATAGATTTAAGAAAGAATATATATCTCAAACTATACTCTCACTTATAATGAACATTCAACTTCTTAAATGCATATAATACTATTAGAAAATTCTACAACAAAAGATTACTTGAATTTGAATGAATAATTAAAAATGAACATAATGAATCAAGTTTCTAAAATATCATTCAAATTAAAAAGAAGAATGAATAGGTGAAAGTTGGTAAAAAGGTGATCTCTCAACCCTTATGCTATTTACAAAGACTTTCTTCTTCTTTTCTACTCCTAACTTTACAGAAAATTACTAATAAAAAATTGTTCTCTAAGCAATATTCCATTCACTCAAACCAACTACATGTATAAAGAAACATAACTTAAAAAGAACCTATACCAAAACACTTTGCCTAAACATAACCCTTCATAAGTACACATAGCATACCAAAACAAGTAATCCAACAATATTCCCAAGAAATTTCATTAACTAAACCATTGGTCCAAAAATGCTAGCAATTCCATAACCATGCCACTAACTAATCATCAAATATTTAAGCCCCACAAACACACAAAATAAGCATACAACCTAAACAAATATAACAACCTAGCTTCTCCACACTTAAAGGACACAATGTCCTCATTGTGTAAGGAACAAACACAAACTAAAACGCAACCAAACAAAAATATAAAAAACAAGTCAAACACAAATATAAATAATGCATAAATCAAAAATGAAAAGGAGTAAAAGTGAGAAAACTGCCTCTTATAAAGTTCCATTTACGACAAAAGGCATATTTTTTTCTTTATCTGTGTATGGTTGTGCCTGCGACTATAGTCACGCTCATGATAGAGACCAAATTCCTCTTTCTCCTTGGACTGTTGTGCTCACGATAGGAATAAAAATTTGAAGAATAATTTTTAACAAAGTTGAAAATTCAACAACATTTAAACATAGTAATAAACCTAAATTGTGTTAGTAACAATATAAACTAAATAAAATTAGAAAACAACATAGATAAATATAGAAATAGAAAGATTATTTAAATAAAATTCAAACCTGTGTTCATCAACCACACCAACAGTGACTAGGGGAACCTCTCTCCCATGGCAAGTACCGTACATAGCTGGAACACCCATTTGATCACTTGGATTATCTTTCATATTGATCAGAAGACATCCTTGAGCCCTTAAAGATAATGCATTTGTAAGTTATCCTAATTAAACCTCCATGTTATGAATCGATGATGCATGACTCTTTGATTTTTGATTGAATTTTTATTCAAGCCTCTTATGATTGACATCTTGAGAATTCATCTCCAAGTTGATTTCCTCAATAAATCGATCCATCTTTGATTCTAATGCTCCAAACCTATCTTGTGGTTGTGAAAATCCCAATGCTCTATTATTTTGATTGTTACCCCACGAAACATTTAGATGTTTGTGCTAACCAGGTTTGTAAGTGTTTGAATAGGATCACCATGTCCTTAGCCTTGTATAAAACTTGCTCTTCTATGCTAGCCAATCCCAAATTACATCCTTCACTAAGGTGGCTTTGTTGACCACTTATGGTACAAGCATTTGGTGGGGTCTCTTCTATGTTTAAGTTGTGAATCTTATGCATTGAGGTTGCAACTTGAGCATGCAAAGCAACAACTATATCAATTAAATATACACCTTTAATAGTGGAAAAAGATGCCTTTGCTCTTTCCATCGACCACATGCAATTATTTATTGATATCTTTTCGTGCAATTCAAATGCAGCATTCGTAGTCTTTCTCATGGGAGAACCACCTATAGTAGCATCAATAGTCCCTTTAGTAGTAGGGTTCACTCCATTATAAAAAGTTTGCATTAGTAACTCCCTCAAAAGATTATGATGTAGATACCTCTGCTATAATTCTTTAAATCTCTCCCACACTTCATACAAAGATTTGTTATTATTTTTTACATTAGTTATATCCTTAATAATCTTTGCAGTTTTGGCTAAGGGAAAATACTTAGAGAGAAAAGCTTAAGCCAATTGGTCCGAAGTAGTGATAGAATCTCATGCAAGGGAATTCAACCAAGCTTTGGCCTTATCCTTTAATGTAAAAGGGAAAAGCCTTAGTTTGATTGCATCCATTGATACTCCATTTATTTTGAAGTTATCACATATCTTTAAAAAAATTGCTATATAAGAATTTGGATCCACATTTGGCAACCTATAAAATTGAGTACAATTTTGCACCATTTGTAATAGGGAAGGCTTAAGTTGAAACTAGTTTGCATTTACTGTTGGATGAACTACCCCTTGTTGAGCCCAACTCAATGCTAGTGTAGCAAAATCCATCAATCTATAAGGTTTTTATTCTGCTATGATAGGTCTTTTATTCTTTTTTTTTTCATTGGCTTTTTGTTGCTTAAAATAAATCTTTCTATCTTTGGATTTAAACGTTCAAGTTCTTCTTGAGAACTCCTTATCCTAGGCATAAACTTGAACTATTTAATCCTATAATAACAAAGCAAGCAAACAAATTAGATATTGTAATCCAAAATCTTTAATCAAGAATTATAATGGAAATAAACATAAATCGTGTCCCTGGTAATGAGGCCAAAAATTTATTGCGCTAAATCTGCAAGCGCATGGTTTATCTGTTAGTACTTAAGATATTGTTCCCACGAGTACAAGATTGGTTATTACACACTACTACTTGATTTTAATCTTATTTACAATGTTAAATAATTTGGATAAAAAATAAACTACTAGTGATACATTAATTCTAAATTATTAATTAAACCTACTATATTAATAATCAAAGAAGACAAGTAGGATAAATGACTTAAGTTAAAAAACATTAAACTTGATTTATTCTCTTGATTTAAAATGCAACCTTTATAATGTAAGCTAAGTTGACATAAATTTCTAAATCACTCTCGTGACATGAAATAGAATGCCTGAAACATGCAATTATAATCTAACCCTTAACTCTCATTAATGAATTAGGGTTTTATATTTACATATTTCAAGAATAGTAATCAACCTATAATAATCATCCTAATATCTTGATCTCTCCAATAATGTTTTGATAATGAACTTATAATAGATTTAAAAAGGAATATATCTCTCGAACTATGCTCTCACTTATAATAAACATTCAACTTCTTAAATGTATATAATACTATTAGAAAATTTTGCAACAAAAGATCACTTGAATTAGAATAAATAATTAAACATGAATATAATGATTCAAGTTTCTAAAATATCATTCAAATTTCAAAGAAGAAGGAATAGATAAAACTTGGTAAAAAGGTGATCTCTTAACCCTTTTGCTCTTTACAAATATTTTCTTCTTTTTTGCTATTATATCCTTTTCAAAGCATAATCTACTTCTAACATTATAGAAAATTGCTAGTAAAAATTGTTCTATAAAACTTTAATATTCAGAAATTGAATTTTTTTCTTTTGAAATCTTTATTTTCTTTTATATTCCTCTTGCTAAGATTTATGTTCTTTAAAATGTCTCCATAGCGGTATATGAATCTTGGTAGAAGTCATGCCTCTTAAGGTAGCTTTATAAAATTAACTTCTCCAATGGCACTCTCTATCGCGCCTGTGACCACTGTTATGCTCATGATAGAACATGCTTCTTAAATGTTGACTTTTCTTTGCTTTAACCTCCTCTTCTGTTATCTTGCTTAGTTATGCTCGTGACCATCACCATGCCCGCGATAGGAACTCCTCTACTTGGCCTTTTTTTTGCCTTATTCTCCTTATTTTTCTCCTCTTTACTCCTACAGACATACAAAACACACAAAACATAAAAGATACCACATTTCACCTATAAAATAACTCAGACTAATGATTCACATAACAAATATGCATATAAAATACTAAATAAACATGAACATTATTACACACATCAAACATCGATTTCTCTTTTGATTATGTTAAAAAGATGAACAATTTTACTTACTTGTGTAATATTTCTTTTGAGTTCGATATGAATAATCATGATCATAAACCATTCATATTTGACATTAACTCAACAAACACATGTTTATTTAATATCAAAACTAAACAAAATCCAAAAGAAATTTTATTAGCGTTAGACATAACTCCTAAAGAGAGAAAAAATTTGGGAGAATATTGAAAAAATATTAAAAAATCTTTATCTAGACCTATGTAGGCATGTTAGGAATAAGTCGAGAAATCATTAAACATGCCATTCCAATGTACCTAGGGTATAAGCCAGTCAAGTAGAAGCCTAAGAGACTTAGACCAAAGTGGGTTGAAAATATTAAAAATGAGGTTAGGAAATAGTTAGAGGTTAAGTTCCTAGTGGAAGTTTAATATCCTACATGGTTAGCGAATGTAGTTCCCATAGCAAAGAAGGATGAAAGAGTCAGGGTCAATGTGGATTATAGGGATTTGAACATAGCCTATCCTAAAGAGGATTTCCCTCTACCTCATATATGTGTCCTGGTTGAAAGTACAATAGCTTGTGCCATGTAAAATTTTGTGGAAGGATATATAGGGTATAATTAAATTCTCAACAAGATAGTCGATCAGATTAAAATAGCCTTTATAATTGAATGGGATATGTATGCTTATCGAATCATACCTTTTAAGTTAAAAAATACAGGTGCTACCTATCGAATGATGGCAACTATGATATTGAATGTCTTGATTCATAAGGAAGTGGGGGTATATGTGGATTACATGATGATCAAGTCAATTACTTATAAATGTTATTTTGAGGTAGTAGAGAAGTTATTCCAAAGGATTGATAAGTACAATCTTCATCTTAACTTGAAGAAGTGTATCTTTGGAGGTACATCAGGTAAGCTTTTAAAGTATGTAGTAAGCCAGAAAGGTATAAAGGTGTAGACCTTGATAAGGTAAGAGCCATCAGGGAAATACCAATGCCCCAAAAGGAAAAGGAAGTTAGAGGGTTCATAAGGAGAATTTAGTGCATAAATAGGTTCATAGCCAAGTTGATTTCAATCTACGAGTTAATATTCAAGTTTCTTAAGAAGGATCAGCTAATGGTCTGGAATGAGGATTGTAAAAAAGCAATTGATATCATCAGGGAATATTTGCTACATCCATCAGTGTTGAGATTGGCTCAGGTAGGTAAACCTCTAATTTTGTGTATAGCCATAAAAGATAGTTGAGTAGGAGCAATGATGGCTTAAGAAGATGACTTCGAGATTGAGTATATGGTATACTATCTCAGTAAGAAGTTTCTCCCTTATGAGGCAGAGTATATAGAAGTTGAGAAGATATGCTTAGCAATCATATGGGTATCAAAGAAGCTGAGACACTATTGCTACTCCTATAGGATACAAGCAGTTGCTAAAGAGAATCCCTTTGTATACCTATGGGAAATGCCTTCGCTCTTAGGAAAGATGGGAACATGGTTAATCCTCTTATAAGAGTTTGATATAAAATACATCACTAGGAAAACCATTAAAGGGAGAGCAGTGGCGAAAGTCTTAGTTGATCAGCCTATAGAAGGAGAGGAAATGACTTATGAATTTCTTAATGAGCATATTATGGCTACAATAATGCAGAGTTGGCAGATGTATTTTGATGGGATTATGAATAACAAAGAAGCAGGAGTAGGAGTGATCTTGGTGACACCAGAAGGAGAGAGAATGCCACTAGCTAAGAAGTTGAGGTATAAAACCACTAACAATGAAGCTGAATATAAAGCTTACATTTTTAGATTAGAAGCCTTGTTACTTGTTTTTGCAAAATCCATGGAGGTATTCGAGGATTCATCCTTGGTAATTTATGAAATGAGGGGTGAATGGTCGGTTAAAGAAGAGCGATTATTACTTTATCTTAAATGCTTTAAAATTCTGAGTAACCAATTTAAAGTTTGTACTTTTGGATATTTGCCTAGAGAGGAAAATTAACTAGCAATACTTTAATGTCAATGTGGAATAAAACAAAAGGGGTGAGGTTGAAGCCCGTGCTAATTTTGAGTTTCAAAAGACCAAGTTTTCAATATGAGCAGATTATGGATATTGAGGTGGATGATAGGAAGCCTTGGTATTATGAAATTTAGAATTACTTAGAGAAGTCAATGTTTCTTGAGGAAGACACTAAAAAGGATCAGAGAATGATTCATAAGCTATCAACCCAATTCATCACCATAAGAGGGGTGTTCTATAAAAGATAGCCTAATGGAATCCAATTGAGATATTTGGATGAAAAAAAAGAGGGGAAGGTTATAGAAGAAGTACATATAGGAGTGTGTGAAGCCCATATGAAAGGTTTAGCTTTAGCAAAGAAGATTATGAGTTAAGGATTCTTTTGGCTTATAATAGATTCTGACTATTCCAAGTATTTTAAAGAGTGCCAACTATGCCAACATTATGTTAATCTAAGGCATTTGCCCATTTCTAAAATATAAAATCTTACGCCACCATGGTTGTTTGCTTTATGGGGTATAAATATCATGTGTATAATTCATCCACCCGCCTCGAATGGGCATAGGTTCATTATAGTGGCCATTGACTACTTCACCAAGTGGGCAGAGGTAGAATTGTTGAAAAAGATAAATACGAGAGGCATGGCCAAATTCATTGAAAATAGTTTGAGATGTAGATACAATTTGCCTTATCATGTTGTGTCTAATAATGGGTTACAGTTCTCTAGTGAAACTAGATAAATGGTCATTAGGAATGGGGTCCAACACCATAAATCCTCTCCTTATAGATCTCATGCAAACGAAGTAGTTAAAGTAGCTAATATGAATATAAAAAGGATTCTAGCCAAGATGGTTTAAACTTATAAAGATTGGGCTAATAAACAACCCTTTGCATTATAGGGTTACATGACCATAACTAGAATGTCAATAGGGGTTACTCCATTTTCTTTAGTCTATAAGATAGAAGTAGTATTGCTAGTAGAAATTGAGCATCAATCTTTGAGGGTAGTTTTGGAAGCCGAGATACCAAAGACAAAATAGGCTAGATAGAGACTATCATAGCTTAACCTATTAAATAGGGATAAAATTAGTGCATATCATTAGAATCGGGTTTATCAAAAGAACAGGCTTCCTCATTTAGGAAAAAAAGTCAAGAAGCATCCACTAAAAGAGGGCGATATAATGTTTAAACAAATTTTAGATCTTTTATACTCAAGAAGTTGTTATCCAAAGAAGCTGTTATTTTGTCAGATAGTAATGGCAACGAGTTTAAAGAATTAGTGAACATAGACAGATCGAAAAGGTTCCATGGTTAAGACAAAAAAGAAAAAAAATGAATAAATGCCCCGTGGGTAAAAAATCAAAAAGATGATGGCCTTACTAAAATTAGGCACCTCGCTAGGGTGCAAATTAAAGAAAGGCATCCTAGGCAAAAATTAAAGGCTGAGTGAAAATAATCAATCAAGAAAACCTAAGAGGGTTGATTGATGATAGAAGTTATGATACTTGTAAGGTTTTAATTAGAGATTAAATAATATGTGTTATTGGGATAATATCAAATGCTAATCATGTGTGTTGAAATCAAAAAGGGATATCATACATGTATGCATAACATCATCAATGTAATGGAAAGTAGTAATAGTCTTCTCATATGTTTAGGTTCTAAAAGTTTAATAAAAGCAAAAACTTAGTCTATAATAGTATTTAATCTAGTCTATCTCTATCACCTCTCTCTCCTCGTCTAGGTGCCTAAGGTGAGAAAGCCTATTGTTGACAACTAGACTAGTGACCCATTACTTATGTGAGTTAGAGTGCTGAAGTTGCAAGCATCAATTTAAGGAATAGAGGTCCTCATAGGAAGTTGGTTCCAAATCCTATGATAATACTTTATCAGGGAATGAGTAGTAAGAATGCCACTTCAAAAGCCTAATGAACACCTAACAATGTCCCGGCGATCCCCAAACTAGCATACATAATAAGCAGCGACATGAAAGGTGGCTCGATGCAATCTACCTAGAGTAATACATCTAGATATTCCATTTCGAACTGTAAAGGTGATAGGCAACCATGTATACTTAAACATGATTTCTTTATCTATTAAGCTGCCTAGCCAGTAAACTCTATCCTAGACTATTAGAAACTCACATTGTAGATGTTGTATTATGACATATCTCATAGGATAAACATCTGTGGCCTTAATTAGAGGAGGAGGCTTTGATAACAGCTTTAAATTCTCATAAAGCCACACCTAAAAAAGCCACTAGGTTGAGTGGATTTATCTCAGGAAAAAATAAGGCAAGAAAACACATGAAAATCTAAAAAGGATATGTATTTCAACAATAAAAGCTAGTATAAAAACCCACAAAGGGCATACTAACTTTGATATTAAGATATACCTGAAGAAGCATAGGGTTGCCTATAAAGAAAGAAGAAGAGTCATGAAGAATGACATCCAAGCCAATAATGGTCTCTATTAGGATTAGAGGAAATGGGTTTCATCCCCAGAATACAACATTTACAACATTAAACAACCTAAATCTCCAATTATGGTAACACCGGTATATATCAATGGACATCGATCCAGATAGCAAAGCAATACCATACTGAAATAGAAGGTGGGTATGTCATTGAAATCAGCCAGTACATTGATCAAAAGTTCTAGTAAAAATGTGCTCCCCTAAGGTATCAAGCCTTTGGCTTCAGAAGAAAGAATGCCTAGGGCACAGGCTACCTCTTAGGATAGTTAGAAATAAGATAAGGTAGGCACGGTCGGCTACCAGGCTCAGATAAGGTAGGCACGGTCGGCTACCAGGCTCGAACCTAACATCAAATATAGCAAGAAACTCCTCTGATAGGGGATATAACTCCTGATGTGTAAATCTGAACACATGGAACCTTGGGTCCCAATATCAAGCGACAGCAAGTAATAAAGTCCTATCTAAAGACACCCTCTTCAGAAAGCTTAAACTCGAGCATAAAGCTAATAAAGAGTCATCCTAAGTTTTTAGGTCATCCAATAGTCGATGTAATTTTATAAGTCCAGAAGCCATGATAAAGGTAATATCTAAGTAGTCTATGTGCAGAAATAGTGGGGCAACAAAATAAATAATTGAAAGGAAAATGAACATTAAAAGGAAGAAAGGAAAAAGGAAGAAAGAGAGGAAATACCTGGTAGAAGCTTCCTTGGAAAGTGAGAGGTCAATGGTACAAAGAACATGAAATTTAAACCACTATTTATAGAAAGTGGTGAGCCATGCCCGTCCCTAAAAAGAAGTATGCCATGGGTAGCTCATTTATCACTTTTGGAAGGTTAAAAGTAATCTTTATGCATATCCCATACATCGCATGTACATATATTGTATTTTCTCTTATTTCCATTTTTGCAGAGAATCCAAAAGTTTGATGGTCCAGATAAATGACTGGAAAGATTCCAAAGTCAAAAGATCATGAAGTTCACAGGACACGATGCATTTCAGGGGGTTATTTAAGATTTTTGGATACATATAACAAAAAAAACATATGTAAATAATATGAATAATGTAAATATGTAATGAAGATGTAAATTAATTTTCTTAAATAATTTTTGGGCGAAAAGAGGTTGAAAAATAAAGAAAAAGGTTTAAAAATAGAAGAAAAAAGGGTTAAAATTGAGTTAAGAAGCAAAACAGTCATTTGGCTATAAGGAACGGGAAATTCCTCGGTCACATCTATCACTAGTGATGGATAGGCTTCTTGTCTCTTGCTCGAAAAATGCTATAAAAGGGCCTTTTTCCACATTTTTCCAGCAAACCACCATTTTTTTTTCGATTTCAAGCTTTCTCTTTTGGTTATTTAGGCAGTTTTTCTCTATTTTTCATCCTTTCTTCGAGCTGTCTATGCCTAGGATTCCTCGGAGCGAGATGCACTTCAGGGGGTAATTTATTTTTGCTAGTTTTTGTTGTTTTCTTCTTTCATCTCTTACAAGTAAGTGTCCTCATTCTACTTATTTATTTTCTTTTTCTCTAGGTTTATTTATTTAGTTTAACTTCTTAGAACTTTTTCATATCTTTAGACTTTAGAAATAGTATAGTTTGCTTATATTCTGCCTTGTAGCTTAAAGATATATAATACCTTTTAGATTTTTAGTGTAATTTGTAGAACTATTTAACATGACACTATAGTTAGGAATAAACCTTATATATGAGCACATAAGCCTTGTATATAAATGCATGAACTTTTAACTCTATTTTTTTAGTAAATGGTATACTTTGCACCTTCACACACATGTTGTAACTGCACCCAAATTATTTTCTTATTATGTTGTTTGGGCGCTATGATGGCCTGTGTGTATTATTTAAATTGTCTTTTTATACAGAAGGTAGTCACATTCCTATCCAGAATGCTGTCGAAATTTTGTTAAATTCTCATAAAGGGTAAAATGTACATTATATAAATAGCATGAACTATGTTGTTTGGTAGCCATGATGGCTTGTGTGTATTGTTTAAATTATCTTTGCGTAAGAGGTAGTATTATTCCTAGCTAGAATGCTACCGAAGTTTTGTTAAAATTCTCATTAAACATAAAATAAGGATTATATATTGTTGTCATGTAGGCTTGCTAGAATGCCTAATAATAGGCTTAAGATGTTATTTGTTATGTTGTGGTGCCTAGTGCATTTTTGTGTAGGTTAGTTGACTGTTTATTACCAAAAATACTATCAAAATTCTTTTAAATTTTAATGTATTAGCTCACTTGTAAACCAAGACAAACCCAAAAACTAACATGTAACCTTTCTTCTTGCAGGATGCCTCGTAGGACCATATATGCATAGCCACTTCAGCTGGTGCTAGCCTATATAACACCTCAAGAGGCCATTAGGTATAAAGCCCTGTTACAAGTGTAATACATATCCATCCGGTTCATGTTTAGGCAGTTTGTAGGAATTTGGGTTATTAAAGGAGCCTAATATGCTCTTGACCAAGGTAATTGGATGGAGTTATTTGCTCCAACTCATAGGACTTACTTTGATATGACTCAAGAGGTCCTAACTACACTGCAATATAAGGTTTATCAGAGTTCAGATACGTAGGAAGGGGTAGTCCAATTTCGAGTGTTGAGCATACACTATAGTATCACATGCTACTGGTTCATATAGGCCATGGCTCTACCAATTGGTCCTGATGTGGTCACAGCCCCTAGGCTTATGGATTGAGATAGATGGAGAGCAGTGACATTATCGAGAGTTATATATCGATTATATACTGCAAAGAGTACCATGTTGACCACCTAGATCTACCGGTATATTCAGAAGGTGCTATCAGGTTCCTACTTAGTATGTACAAATATCCCAAGATTGATAAATTTAGTCGACATTACCAACTTATAAGGGATAAAGGAGGGCAAGCATGTGGATATCACATATAAGATTATTGTATCGCTGGTCAAAGTGGCCACTCAACCCACTACCCAGATATGTATAGGAGGTGTCATCACTCAACTGCTACAGCTACTAAGGGTAGATGAGAATGAGTTTGGCGACCCCATTCCAGAGGGCATCCATATTGACTTACCGGCAGTAGTCATCATGAAGATGCTAGAACCCATCGAGGAGTGAGAGGAAGAGTACATGTTACTGACTATATTGAAGACTAAAAAGAGGTGTGGTCTCAACCCTATAGTATTAGAGGCACCCGTGGATGAGGATAGGCAAGATAAGTCACAGGAGAATTAGGCAGGTCAGGCAAATAAGCCACATGAGGATTAAGCAAGCCAGGCAGATAAGCCATAGGGACTTCAGGGGGTAGGGATGGATTTAGACTATGAGTTTGATATGTAGATAGATCTACATGACTTTAGCAATTGCCACTTAGGAGGATATGAAGGTTCTCTCCTTATAGACATCTAGGTGCATCCACATCTTTAGCTCCTCTACCACATGCTCTACCAATACTAGCACACCTGGGGACTTCTTCTTCTATAGTGCTAGTACATCCACCTTTAGCTCCTCAATCAGATGACATTTTAAAGAGATTGATAGTATTGACAGATGCCAATAGGTGCTAAAATCAAACACTATAGGCGATACATATAAAGTGTAGTCTCTGCAGGCATTACCAATAACTATAAAGACTCTGTAGAGTGAGGTGTGGGGTATTTAAGCTAATTTGGTAGCTAAAGGATAGAGGTTTGATACAAATTTATAGGTGGTTGATGATTCTCTGACTTAGATCAGGGATCAAAGCACCCGTATTGGGATAGAGATCCCTAGGAGCAGGCTATGATTGAGATAGACGAGCAACTTAGGAGGTATATTGGGTATTTGAAAGGTGAATTGATGAGATATCTTGAGTGCCACTCTAAGGCTATAATAAAGGTAGAACAAGGGTCAGAGTGGCTGATAGAGGTGATAACACAGGTTTTGTAGCCTTTAACAACAACATTGTCTAGGTTCCACTTTAGATTTGGCCAAGATGATGATCATCTCCCTCCGGCACTACAGGCAAAGGTACCAACTAGGTCTCCTAAGCCACCGGCTCTTAGACCTCTATCAGGGCCAGCCTATCACAGAGCATAAGGATCGGGGCCCTTATAGTGACTTATCATTGTATTCAAGGAGTTTTAAAAATTTTGTCTAAATACTTTGATGCATATAAAAATAGACTTGTACATAATTTATGCAATTATCTTATTTCATGCGAAGTATTATCATATTGTTCATTATGTCTAAAATGAAAAGGAAATATGATGAATGAATGAAAAGAGATGCCATGAAATTAATAAGAAGACTTGTAATTGCCACACCATGATGAGACAAAGATAATTAACAAAACAAATAAAAATATTCAACAAATTAAAATCATATAAATATAGCACCAATAGCGAAACTTTCATCATAGCTGATACTTAAAACCCTTACCAGAGGATATATATTTACTCCTTCAGACGATAAAGAATGCAGACACCTATCCTTGTCACAAAGAGTTACCTGAATAGGTTCAAATAAAAAGAGATGTATAGTAAGGAACTATCAAACAAAAGGAAGAAGCCTGATGACAACACTAATTTTGGAAGAATACAAAGTGAGATTAAGCACGCCAATAGCCTTTGCAAAGATGGTTTCCCTTACATTGGTGCCAATTTTTAGAGTGGTTACATAGTTATTAGGATGTATGTTAGAAGGGCTTCTAGCA